>VXBP01009263.1:380764-561652 GCA_013400115.1 Rhinopomastus cyanomelas | reverse complement strand
TTGTGTAGGTTAGATGTTGTTTATTTCCAGGGTTAGTTTGTTTTCAATCCTTTCAGTCTGTTTGTTCTTCTATTTAATAAAGAAATGAACTGGACCTTCAATCACTGAAATGTTTTCAGTTCACTGAGACTGGTTTTGCTGCTGTAGCAAATGGTGTCGTTTTGATGGATCCCAGCTGCATAAAACAGAGTCAGCACATTCTTGCACTGCACCCAGAAGGATGCAGGACGTTGGGTGCCCATCCTCAAACTGTCTCCACTCCGCATGAGCAGACAAAAAGGTGCTTCCCATGCCAGAGAGACCAGGAGATGGTTCAAGGGCTCCACACTGTGAATGGAGCTCCCGGCTACTTCTTCCCTTTCTGCTGATGCTCTGAGGGCTCACACAACCTGTAGGCTACGCACGCCTAACGCACTGCTCTTCTCTCAGCAGAAGTGAAGTGATGGAGACCCAGCTTCTCTTTTCCAGTGTATTTCATAGCCATGCAATGACTTTTAAAAAAATCATAAAATTCTGGCGTTTCTGTTAATTGGGACAAAACTGAGCAGGCCTGTGGGGCCTGTCTTAAATGTAGTCCCTGAACAACATTCACTGATCAGGACTAGAGATTCAATTAAGTACCTTGGGGTGGTAATTCACAAAGACAAAGCAAGGAGCTTGCAGATAATTTGTCTTTCCTTCCATCCCAGAATGCTCCTGCTGAGCAGCACGGGCTCCCTCTCTAATTGGCAACATTAATACGATTAAGATGGTAATTTTGCCCCGATTTGCTTCTGTATTGCAAAGCATCTCCCTTCACATCCCTCAACACTTTCCACTCTGTTAAACTCTATTTCCCTGCTTTGGGCTAACAGACAAGGCATAGCCTTGCCATCAGACATCATGGTCTCCTCAGGGCTGAAGGTCAAGGGTTTGAGTTCTTCCTGCCTGTGAAATTTTGCAGAGAGATGTGGGGGTCCAGAGAGGGGCAAATGGAGATGACTATTTGGATTCAAACACAGTGTTAATTAATGTCTCATGAAAGCACTGGGCATGTGGTGGTAATTAGGAGGAAAATACAAAAGTAATTACAATGTCAACCTCTGTCTGTATCTCAGTGTATCTTCCTGCATATCTCTAGCAAAGAGGGTCTTATCCCCTTCTCTTCCCATAAAGCAGCCCCAGGATCTATTCCCATCATTGACTCAGCTCTTATCAGCACTGTTGGGATGAAGTGTTGATTGTATGGTGGGTTGACAAAATGGTCCAGCAAAGAGGGTTGGAGGATGAGGACAGTCTATCCCTGGATTGTTTAGATGAAGACAAGACAACTGTTTGCAGGTGTCAGAGTGAAGGTGAGCTTGTGATTTAAAGGAGAAGCAAGACCTGGGCAAGGCAAAAGCATGAACTCTGAGACCATAGAGTAACAGAAAAGATTCACGCCTGGCAGCGTACTTTTGCAGCGAGGTCATATCGGTTCCTCTGCTAGCCCCGACCAATATGGCTGTATCCAGCCTGCAAGTGGGGCCTAGTCTCGACTAACAGGGTCAGATGAGGAAAGGCTGAGGAAGATGGGGCTGTTCAGCCTCAAGAAGAGGATGCTGAGATGAGACCTCACTGCTTTCTAAAACTATCTGGAGGGAGGTTGTGGTGAGGCAGGGGGTTGACCTTTTCTCCCTAGGAACTTGTGATAGGACAAGAGGAAATGGGGTCAGGTTGTGCTAGGGGAGATTCGGATTGGATCTTAGGAAACACTTCCCAGAAAGTTTGGAAAGCCTTGGAACAGGCTGCCCAGTGAGGCACCATCCCTGGAGGGATTCAACAACTGGGAAGCCTGGGTATTTCAGGAGATGGGTTAGTCATTGGGGGTTGTAGGGTGGATGGTTGGACTTTATGATCTCAAAGGTAATTTTCAGTATTGATGATTCTATGATTCTAACCATGGCCAAGAATGGTTTGTGAGGTGCTTTATTGCTCCAGGACAGAAGAACCTAAGAGCTCTAATGAATAAATCATTCCAATACATTGTGTGCCAACACACCAAGTGATGCTTGGTGTGGCAGTGGATGAAGCTCTTCGTGTGGGAACCAGTTGGCATGACTTATGGATCTGTTTCTGGGCTACTCAAAATCACTCAGAAGAGCTGACAAAATAAATTATTCTGCTTCTAAGAAATAGATGCAGCATGGTTTGTACACACGGGCAAGGCAGTCTTTAATAGGTCTGATGTCTCCTCCCCCTCCCACTCCCAAGACCAATCTCTATGACGGCACAGGTAGGCTTGAGCACTACCCATTCATGCAGCTTGTGGCATGAGCAAAACACTCTGCATTTTGGGCAAGCTTTGCCTGCCCAAAACTCCTCCTTTGTGAGAGGAAGCCATTGAATTGCTTTTCCTCCTGCCCAGTTAGAACAGGGATTTTCTGGAAGCCAAACAAAGGCAATGAAGATTGTCTGGGAAGATAAAAAGGGAACAGTCTGAACAAGCAGGAAACTAAGGGGGTAGACGAGACTTAACTGAAAAATAAACAAAGTTGTTTCTGCTTCATGCCTTGCAGAGGAAGAGGAAGAGCATGAGAGCTTGTGGAGGTCCTTGTTCATGAATAGCACTCTGGAAGATGTGGAGGCTCGCCACAAGATCTAGAAGTTCTGATCCCAAGTTTCCAGATTTGATTCCCCTGACCAGTCAGCCATCACCAAAATCCAGACAGGAAATTACTGCAGTCCTTTCACCGATGGAGAAGCAAGACATGCAGAAGGTTTGCCCAAGGTCACATACTCCTTGTGGAGAAAGGTCCTGAACAGTGGCCAGCTGGGCCCTAGGACCTCTCCCGTGCCTCCCAGACTTGTGCTTAGCATCTGAGATGCAGGAAGGAACATGATTTAATCTCTCTCTACATTAAAGCTCTTGGATTGATGTGCTAACACCAAGATGACTGAGAGCAATCTGTGGGCTGAAGTATCTTGGCATTAGAAGAATCACAGAATCACAGAACACCAGGAGACAACACCCCTCAGTGCAGGAGTCCAGCAGCAGGGTAGTCCTTGTGAGCCAGAGCTGGTAGGCTGGGAATCACCACCCAGACATGTGTCTGCCAGTAAACAGGGATGCTTGTGTGGGAAGGTTGGACTTTGCTGTCCTTACGCGCATCAAAATGTTTTTACAAGGTGGGTCAAGCAAGTTCCTGAAGATCAGAAATCATGAGGAAGGGGGTAGTGTGAGCAGGTAGCTGGGTATCAGCAGGCTCCACTGATGTTGGCTTCAGTGGTCTCTGTTGCTTTCTTCTCTCATCCATCTAAAATTAATGAGCTGCTCCCAAATCATTAACAATCCAGTGTATCCCAGGATAAGTGACAGAAACTTTCCCAAGGATCTAGTCATAGCATGGCTGTACCTAGGCTGAAGAAATACCCTGCCCACTTGTATTATCTCACCATCAGTCTGGGTTGCCAGCTCACAGCACATCTCCAGTGCCACAGGACCAGCAGATATTGCCCTGAGTGTGGCTTTCTTCTCCAAGATGAGGTCAAACTGAAGATTTTGATCTTCATTTCCAGCCTTCTGGGAACTCCAACAGCTCCAAGGTTCTTCCTGCTTCCTGGGCAATGTCTGAGCTTATATCAAAGCATTTTATCTAAACGTCTAGGTCCAAACCCCACTTGGTTAGTTAAAGACATGAAGTTCCTCTCCCTATAAAAAGGTGTGCCTTGTGTCTGCTCCAAGTTGGTTCCTTTCCCAGCTCCGAATCTTGTTTCTCTCCTGCTTGATGGATTGCAGAGTATTTAATTAGCAAATGCTTAGATCCACAGAGAGAAAGCAAGTCACATCATCCTCTCTGGTAAGCTGCCTCGAGAGAGCAACTTGAGCCTGCTCAGTCACAGCACGTTCACCTGCTCTGAACAGAGGATTGAGCATGAGAATCCAACAGCAGCTGTAGCACGAGAGGACTTTAGTCTCTCTGTTCCCTGTTCATGCAGCCCCAGCTGCCTGTTCAGCATAAGATCAGACCCCAAGGATTTCTCAGTCTTTGTCCTGTAGGACAGTCCTGTGTGTAGGACCCTACCGTTGGCTTTTCTCCTTTCTGAAGGAATATGTCATGCAGCCAACCCTGCCTGAGCTTCCAGCAGAGAGGAATCCATGATGGAGAAGTTGTGTGGAGGCAGTGTCGTGAAGGGCCAGGTCTGGAGGCAGCAGAGACAAAGCATCAGTGATTCTCCTTGCTGTGATTCCTCAGCCAGGACTTTGCTCACAAAGCAGTGAGGGTGTTCTAGTCCCAGTTGCACACAAGCTCTAACAGTGAAACACACTCAGAAACCAGGATGCTTTAAGGATGTTTTTGATTTGGCTCCTGTTTTACTTTACTTGGTATCAGGACAAAGACACGTGCACAAGCAAAACCACGTGCACAGGCTCTCCCAGGTATCCATCTGTACCGCTGGGAGATGTGATCATGGAACAGTTGGCAGCATCAGCCCTATTAACCCCTCAGTTAATACCTGTAATGTTAATCCACACCCAACCCTACAGTTGACTCCAAACATGCAGCTGGGTGAGAACATGAGATCTTACAGATAACATGACCTAGATGATGAGACATGTAGCTGACACCTGGCAGACTTATGGAGCAGGTGGTGAATACTGCCTTCTCCACAGACAAGGAACCTGAGACTCAGAGAGACCATGCCATTTTCCAAACAACATGTCAAACAAATACAGCAGATGGAGTTCAGGTGTTACTCTTGCTCCAGCTGCAAATCAGTTGGTCAGAAAGTTGTACCAGATGATTGTTGTATCTTCCTACCAAAAATAGTCTACTTCCATTCCATTCCATCCACACCTAATCTGCCCTGGAAAGGCCACATCTGGAGTACTTTAAACAGTTCTGGGGTCCTCAGTTCAAGAGACAGGGAACTGCTAGAGAGTCCAACAGAGGGCAATGAAGATGACTGAGGGGCTCAACATCCTCTGAAAAGGCTGGGAGAGCTGGGGCTGTTTAGCCTAGAGAAGAGAAGACTGAGAGAAGGCTTGATCCATAGCTATAAACATCTGCAGGGTGGCTGTAGGGAGGGTGGTGCCAGACTTTCCGGTTGTGCCTGGTAACAGGACAAGGAGCACTGGGCACAGGCTGGAACAGAAGGAGTTTCATTTAGACATACAGAAAAAGCCTCTTTACAGTGAGAACAACAAAGCCCTGGAGCAGGCTGCCCAGAGACGTTGTGGAGTCTCCTGCTCTGGAGATAATTCATATCCCGCCTGGATGCAGCCCAGTGCAATCTACTTTGGCTGGGGGAGGGCAGGTTGGACTGAGTGATCTCTTGATGTCCCTTTCCTTCTGAAGATTCTGTGATTCTGTGAAAGTGAGGCTCAGTGAGGTCCATGCTGGTGTGGGACAGTGGGAGCAAATGAAGAAACAGCACTGCTTTACCCATTCTTTTCTTTCCTCCGTCACATTTTGTGCCCTCCTGTCACTGGTCAGAAACACTGAAATAAAATGGAGGCAAACAGAGCAATGGTCTCTCTGCTTTCTAAAAAACGAGCTCCATCACTGCTCTTTGCTCATGCTCACATCTGCTGTGCTTACCAAGACGTATGTTGTTTGAATTCACCGGGGATAAAATGCTTAGCCAAATCAGTGAGTCCTGCACTGCAGTTCCAAAGCCATGGAGCCACTGGGCATGTTTCTTGCAGACCTGGATTTCTCCTTTTTAAGCATTTTCCTCCAAGTCAGCTTGGAGCAGTTGTATATTTTGGCTTTCCTCCTCTTGTTTCCTGTTGGCTTCCTCCTCTCCAGCAGGAGCACTGTAATCTAATGAGCTTCTGTAGCTTCTGGACTGGCTCCCTGCTCTGCCAGCTCCTCTCAGTCCTCCTTCTGACCCTGCTAGTCATCGTAACTTGCTTCCCCCTCTGCCACGGGGCCTTTGCCCTGCCTGCAACAAGGGCTCTGAATCCTCTCCAGAAGGTGATGCTCAAGAACCAAGGACAGCCACAACTGAAGCACTAACAGTGTTTCTCGCATGTGCATCAGTTCCAAGGGCTGTGTGATTTCTGGCACAACAGCCTTGATTCTCAATTGTTTCCTTAAGAGAGATTGCATTTGAGAACATGATTTATGACTTTAAAAAGGAAAGCAAAGAACATGCCATGAGGCTGCCAACTGGGGCAGAGGCAGAAACGCCTAACCATCAATTAGCCAGCTGTTTGCTGAGTGTAAATAAGCCTTCAGTGATTGTGCACAGACACACACACCTGCACGCAGACAAGTTCATGGGGCTTAGCTTACCCTTCCACCATGGGGGAAGAAATACATGTTATGTTAGGTTATGTTAGCTCTTATATATAATAATGTATATTATATGCTGTTATATTACATTATGTGATATCATTGTGGGATAATGACTGGAGGTAACTTGAAAATTGAACTTATATTGGAAATGGAGCTTTATTTGCCCATTGGGGAAAGTTCTGATCCTCCAGGGGAAAGTGCAGCTGGAATGCAGGAATCCCTTCCTCCAGTGGTTCCCCAGACAAATAAATCTGCCACCTTGGAATCCACATGAGAGACTGGAGTGCTGTGGAGATAGTACGGCCCGCTCCTATGATAAGCTGTGGCTAAGCCCTGTGACAAGATGATGTACAGGGATGGGAACTAAGTGGTACCTTGAAGGTGATAAGCTGTACTTTTACAACCCTGAGCCATAATTCTGTCATCTCTTGACGAACTGCTACTCTTGTGTGAGCTTTGCTCACCATAATGTCATTATAATACCAAAAACACACCTCCGTCCCAACACCTACCCGCCTCCGAGGGACGATGCCAATCAGAAACAAAATTTGTATGAGCCACTCAAGCTCCACCTTGAAGACCTAACAATAATATAAAATGGCCCAGCAACAAGGGGGATTTGGAGGGGAAAGTTACCATCTTGAACAAGTCAGGGAGGATTCGTGGACCACTTCTGGGAATCAGTCGACGAGCTGGGACCCTCTCCCCCCCCAATAGGGACGCCTTTGGGTAAGATACAAACCTTCTCAAGAGCTGTGTAAATCTCTTTAGAGTTAGTTTTTAACCTAACACTTCAGTATAGAGCTACCTTTTAACCTAACACTTTGGTAATTTTAACATTTGTGCACACATATTTTGCACACAGTGCTCATCACTGGCAATCCATAAAGAACCTGTGAATCTGTTACTGTAATAAATTACCCCTGTTCATGTAAACTAGCCTCGCTGTTGCTCACTGGACACCGCACGAGTCCGTAGATTGTGGCTAGGCAAGAACAGAGCACGGTGTCGAGTGAATCTGAATTGTACGGACTCACGGTGCGGCACTACCGAGTGAATCCGACTTAGTTATTGGACTCATAGTGTGAAATTGGGTATTGCTCAGGATTTGGACCTGTAAAGTGAAGGGGTTTACTCCCTGCCAAATCCACTGCTTTCTTTTAACGCGACAATCATATGATGTGATATTATTATATTTCTTCTTATGTAAGTGTACATAGTAGATAGGTAGATGCTGTAGATGGATAAATAGAACTACATAGTATCTAAGTATAATTATTAGATGATACTTATAATTTAATACTTCTCACAGTTCTCTTCAAGTCCTGGTCCATGTACAGGCTCAGGCCATCTGAAATAAGCATCACACCCTAAACAGTCAGAAACATCAATGCAGGAGCCACAGGGGCTACCTGAAATCTATGTATCTGATTTGCAAGCAATTCGTTTCCAGGTCTGAACCAGAATATCTGTAACCTCTACAGATCTGAGCAGTTTTACACTAACATAGGAGTTGTGGAGGAGTTTTTAACCAGCTGATCTTAACTTCTTACACTGCTTAATTTAGTCTATGACAAGAGGAATAGGGATCAGACACACTATATTATTAAGCTTTCAAAAATGGTGACAGAGAAAGATGAAGATGCTCATTCAAAAGGAAGCCAAAGGTGCAGCTAAAAGGGTAAAATATTTTCAGACAAGTGATAGTACTCACAGACGCCATAAATCTGTTCAAAGTAAATATATATCACTATTAAACAGGATGCTGGAAGACCATGTGTGCAAACAAAAAGTCAGCCTCATTGAGGAACAGATTAAAGGAGGACATTAGAATGAAAAGCGATCCCTCCGTAGTGGAACTATGCTTCTGTGAAGAACAAGAGATCATCACATTTGTTAAGTTAAATTTAAAACCAGTGAAAGATGTCAAACAATACCTTGAAAAGCAGCTAATATATTGAAAAACATTAATAATAAATAATAATAATAAAACTATTTCCCAACACATCACAAGGATGGAGTCTGCCATTCAGCTGGTTTAAGCAATCAGAACTGAAGTACGATTGTGCAGCTCATTTCCTTATAAGAAATAAATTGGTGAATTATTTGCATTGATGTTAATTTTTGTTGAGGCTCAAGGGTGTAGATACAACCTGACATTCATTTAGCAGACAGGGATGTAAAGAACTGCCTTAACCTAATTTGTCAGTGCAGTGGATTAAATGATAAAAAAACATTGCCAGGTCTTACATGACAGTAATGTAAAGGTTTTGAAATTCTGAAGTATGAAATTGCTGTACAGCCTTCTGAAATGCACAATCCAACACTGACACTGATCTCATTAGCAAAAGAATTATAAGACACAACATCATCTTTTTAAAAGGTTGCAAAGGTTGTTGCAGAATCACAGACTGGTTGGATTGGAAGAGACCTTCCAAGCTCCTCCAGTCCCATCCCTTGCAGTGAGCAGGGACATCTCCAACCAAAGGAGGTTGCTCAGAGCCCCAAGGGCCAGCCTGAGCTGGGATGGCTCCAGGAATGTGGCTTCTCCCATCTCTGTGTATAACCTGGGCTGAGGTCTCACCGCCCTCAACGTAAACAATTTCTTCCTTCTACCTCATCTGAATCTCCCTCCTTTGGTTTAAAACCGTCACCCCTTATCCTCTCACAACAGCCCTTGCCCTGAGCTGTGTCCCCCTTTAAGTACCGAAAGGCCACACGCAGGTCTCCCCAAAGCCTTCTATTCTCCAGTCTGAATAACCCCAAAAAATAACAGACCAGTAGGACTTAATTGAGAAATTCACACAATCACAGAATGGTTTAGGTTGGAAATTGCCTTAAAGATCATGTAGTTCCAACCCAAAGCACTTGATGATCCTGTGATTCGACAGCCTTAGTCAACAACTCTCTTTCATAAGACAGCCAACAACTGTCTTACAAAAATGTGCCTGCTCTGAGGTAAGAAGGAAGGACTGCTCCAGGTTTAATAAGAAGTTAAAGAGCAAGCAATAAACTTAGAACATATTCATGGTGGGACATTACTGGTTGGATCCTGCAGGAATCTGTGCTCTAATAATTTAGAAGGAGATGTTTGGTGAAACGCCATGTCCGCAAGTGCAAAAACTATGTCTGTGGGAGGAAAAAACCCAACCTGCTGATACAAACAAATTGAGGACCTCTATCTGTGATACTCCCAAAACAGAGTTTAATGAGTCACTTGGGAAGTGGTTTCAGGCATTCCCCAATAGCATCAGCTCGGTTTTGCTCAAAGTGAGTCCCCATACCAGTCCAGTTCACAACATGACATGAATGTATGTGCTGGCTCAGGAGAGGACTTATGTGAAGATGGAGTGATAGGATAGCATGTGGTCACTAGTGGCAAAGATGCTTTGCAGTTCCCTTTTATTCTGGCCACCCTGGAACAAGGGCGTTGGGCTGTGTTTTAGTCCAAGCAGCACAAGCTAGAAAGTTGCTCCTACAGGAAACTTTCTCTTCCCCACTACTGCCTAATCATTATTTGAAGCTTCCCAGGGTGACTTGCCTCAATAACACATTGCAGAGATGAGTTCCAGTGGTTAATTATACATTGTACAGAAACAGGGATGTAATTCCTACCCCAGGGCAGGATTTCATATCCATTCCTTGCTTCCCTTCGATTGGTGAAGCATGCCTATAGCCATCTCAAAACTCATTTAACCACATGGATTAAAACACCGTACTGTGACAGAGGAAAGATGACAGAACCCCCCAGGTCATGCACATGTACATACACACACCCTCACTAGCACAAATGTGCTCTAAACCATCGATCAGATTTTCACTGTCATTTGTCCTTG
This sequence comes from Rhinopomastus cyanomelas, assembly GCA_013400115.1. Taxonomy (NCBI): domain Eukaryota; kingdom Metazoa; phylum Chordata; class Aves; order Bucerotiformes; family Rhinopomastidae; genus Rhinopomastus; species Rhinopomastus cyanomelas. Next base: position 551,553 of record VXBP01009263.1, on the reverse strand, counting down.
CGAAAGGCTCATAACTCTCAGAGCCTGTTCCTGGCTCCTGCTCTTTGTGGGGAGCTCTGCTAAGTCATCTTGCAGGCATCACTTCTTCCCTGGCAGTTTTAGGATAGGGAAAAGCCGCTCAGAGCAGCCAGGTTTGGCTTTCTGAGGCCAGAATATAAGCTACCAGAAGAAAGAAACACTTTTTCACTTATAAGGGTGGTCACTAACACCCAAGCATGGCACCATTCCTTGCATCAGTTTCCAAGTCCTGGGGATGACTTGAAAACAGGCAGAGATGGAGGGTGGATGTGTCATGCCCAGTGACCAGGGAAGAGGAAGGATCAGGAACCAGAGGCATGGTGATCCTCTGTCTCAGGAAATGTGTATCAGGCTGTGCAAGATCATGAGCACATCCCACTGTCCTTGGACAAGTAATGCAGAGAATGAATACCCTGCACACATGGCTTGGTCTTTACTCACACACCATCACCCTCAAAATCAGGGTGATTCAGGCTTCTGCTGTATCTGCACAGGTCAGTTTCCACCAAAACCTCTCTTATGAGGAGAGGCTGAGGGACCTGGGTCTCTTTGAGCTGGGAGAAGAGGAGACTGAGTGATGACCTCATTAATGTCTATAAATATTTGAAGGGTGGGTGTCAGGAAGATGGAGCCAGGCTCTGCTCAGTGTCATCTAGTGATAGGACAAGGGGCAATGGGTGTGAGCTGGAACAGAGGAGGTTCCATATAAATATGGAAAGGAACTTCTTCCCAGTGAGGGTGACAGAGCACTGGAACAGGCTGCCCAGGGGAGTTGTGGAGTTTCCTTCTCTTGAGACATTTAAAACTCACCTGGATGTGTTCCTGTGTGACTTGGTCTAAGTGGTCCTGCTGTGTCAGGGGGATTGGACTAGCTGATCTTTCGAGGTCCCTTCCAATCCCTAACATTCTGTGAGTCTGTGAGTCTGTGAGTCCCTCCCAATCCCTAATGATTCTGTGATTCTATAATAAAGCCTTGGCAGACAGCGAGTGTATATCTTCTGCTAACTTTCACAGCATATTTATGGTTCCTGCTTTCTTTGAAAGCAGAATGGGAAATAAAAATAAGGATCCAGACTACTCCTGCAGGACTAAATCAAGAACTGGGGACTGTTCACACAGAGCAACTATTCCCATTCAGGCCAAATTACTTCAATTTTCAGTGGTGGGGAGATGAAAACAAACAAAACCCCAGGGAAGAACTTGGAGATTTCTGCAAGCCAAGCAACCCTCCAGGGCAGGGCTTGTCCCTGTTCACAGCTGGAGAAACTGAGGCATGGAAAGGGAAGGACATCCCTAGAAAATTCAAGCAAGGGAGGGAGAAAGACGAAATCCTCTGTGTTGAGTGAAGATGACCATGAGCTAAGTGAATTTAAACTCATGGTGGGACCCAGCTGCTGTGGGCAGAAGGGACATGAGGCTGATTTTGATCCTCAGGGAAATGAAGTCCTTAGTATGTGAACTGAGGCCAGTTTTGGCAATGCCCTTTAGCAGTGTCAGAGCATTTCTCACGGCATCTGTCCTGTGCCACCCTGTCACACCAGAGCTGTGCAGGGAAACAGAAATGTTACCTAATGGTTTTAAGATGTCTGGGTCCAGTTAACATCTCCCGAGAAGGAGCATGAGGCAGTTCCATGCAGGATGACTGAATCTTACCCTGGCTGCCTCCCTGGTCTCAGCCTTCAGGTGACACTGGACGCTGACAGTCACAGAGATATGAGCTTTCTCTTCCTGACTTCTCCAGGAAATGGCTTTTGTTTGCTAAGCTACTTCTGCTCTTTCCAAATGCCATCTCCATTCTTGGACTTCTGCTGGCCTCAACCTGCCTGGGGGCTGATGCTTTTCAGAAACGAAGTCTGACTGGTGAGCTGGCTTCCTCATCTGGAGGGTGGTCACCAGCCAGCAGGAACAACTACACTTAACCAGAATTAGATCAGCAAGTGCTGACTGGTGCCAGTGGAGATGGGAGTTTTCCAGCACGTCTTGTGAGAGCCAGGGTCAATGAGTCTTTGTGCTGCACAGAAATGATGGGTGTATGTCAGGATCAGAGCTGCATCTTCATCTCTGCTCTCTTTCATTGCTTCAGGTTTGCTACCTGAAAGAGCCTGAACCCAGAGGCTGGGACCCTGCAGGAAGTCCAGCTCTGTGCAGAGGGAAGTCAGGTGTCCCGGGCTGTCGGTTTCCTCTGCGTTACCTCAGGCTGCACTGAGGATGGAGACTCTTGTAAACACTGGATTTCACATGCAAAATATCAAAGGTTTGGTCTCTGCCTGTTGCTGAGCTCAAGATGTGTTATCATAGGTTCTTCCTCTTGCACTGAAAGTGCTGGCTAGTGCAAGGGGAACTTGAGGCCAAGCAAACGGCGATCTGCTTCTGGCTGTGGTCCCTCCTGCCTGAGGCCAAGCCAATGACTTCACCCAGAAATCCTCAAGTGCCCCTTTGTGAAAAGGAGCAGCAACAATTACCCAGAGGGTTCGTGTTCCCTCCTGCATTAGATGTCATTTCATCATTTAACCAGCAGAAGCTATATGGGCACACCTGGGCTCTGCAGTCCACCATCCTGCTCACCACGGAATAAGCTCAGCTGTGCTCTTATGAAGCCTCGCTCCAAAGCCAGGTGCCCCCACTGCCTGCAGCTTCCCATCCCTGGTTCTCGCACCAATGGCTGCAGCCCTGACCCTGTGTGCATCCCAGATGGGTTGTGAGGGTGTCCACAAAGAAGGAGAAGCAACGGACACCACCACAGCAGGCCTGTGTCTGCAGGAACCTGCCACTTGCCACCTGGAAGTCCAAAACCCAGACACATCCTGTGTGGTGTTCCTGGCGGGGCATAAATATCTCAGAGTAGGGCAGAGTCTGATGAACTGTCCTTGAAACACCCCAAATCAGGAACAATTCAGGATTCACCTTGCCTTGATCATAGCAGACAACATGCACATGTTCCCAAGAACTTGAAAAATTGCAACCAATCTGTGTTTTTCAGCCCTTCATCCTCCTGCCTCCTCCTCTTTACAGCTCTCTCCACTCAAGGGGTTGGACTGATGCACTGGCTCCCAGCAGGGACTTTGCAGATTCACTGTAAAGTCATGGTGTGATGTACAGATTAGCTGAAACAAGACCAGTTGGAGTCCTCATTTAGGTTTTAATTAAAGCAAAAGTACCATTAACTTTAGTAGAAGCTACTTGATCAGGTACTGCATATAAATGAAGAGGAGCTGAAGGAAGATTTGGCCAGCAATTAAGAAAACTTACTTGTAAACACCACGCCAGGATGACTTGGATGACATTTCTTTTTTGGGAAATACTCTAGAACTCATCTCCTGTAGCTGTTCCCACTCTGTGGTGACAAGGACAGCTCTGCAAAGTCCCCTGTGGTGTATCATGGGCTTTTTGCCAGTTGCTACACACCTTGCAAAGGTGTCTTCTTCCTAAAGGAAGGAAACCTGCATCAGATGGGGTGGTTTTTCAGTGCCTGGGCATGCCTGGTAAGGAACAAGGCTCCCCAAATCACGGTGCACAGGCAGAAAAATATCCCCCATATCTGCAAACCCAAATTATAGAAATGGCTGCCTGGGTCATTTTACAGCTTTAAATGGGGCTGAAAAAACACTCCAAACCCTGATGAATATGGTTGTTCCCAACCTGAGAACCCATGCAAAGGTCCTGGCTCCCTGGGAAGAAGCAGCCTTCCAGAGGAGGAGGACAAAAGCACAAACATGTACTTAGCAGACAGGTGGCTGGACCAGCTGGACCAGCAGTCCAACCTGTGCGGAATGTAAAGACCTAAGCAGTCAAAGTCCATGGGTCAGAGAAGCCCAAGCCCTACCTGTGAGGATGGGCAACATCTCACTGAACACCTCGTTTCCAGATGATGAGCCTGACCGGCAGTACCTTCCCATTTGCTCCAAGAAAACTCTGAAGCAAACACCAGGCATGTCTTGTTTCCTTACCACTCTCTACAGCTCCCTGAGAGGTCAGAGTGAAGTGAGTATTGATCTTTCCTCCCAGGTAACACGAGGAGATGGCCAGATTTTGCCATGAGAGGATCAGCCTGGGAATATGGAATAATTCCTTCAGCAATAGGGTTATCTGACATTGGACTATGATGATCAGGGAAGTAGTGAAGGGATTTAAAGGATGTGGTGCTGAGGGATGTGATTTAGTGGTGACTTTGAAGTGCTGAGTCAATGGTTGGACTCGATCTTCTTAAAGATCTCTTCCATCCAAAAAGATTCTGTGCTTCTGGCTAGTTTCAGTCTCTGTGATATGGCATCGTGAGCATCACTTCTGGACCTCAGTCTTAGCAGGGAAACTAGTGGGCAAATAGCTCTGCACTGTTAGAGCTGTCTCTGCTCTCTTCCAGAGTGGCCTGGAAGTGCAGCAGCAAAGCAGTACTTTTTCATCTCTGCATTTCCTGCAAAATGAAGAGGGTCAAGTACAAAACTTCTCACACCCCTCACTCTGAATAAAGCTTGGGAGCCCTGTAGAAATTGTGTGCCTAGTGTGTCCACAGAGTATGTCCTTTTGGAGGGCACAACTCCACTGTCCTACACTGCCCTAATGTGGGTGGGGAACCAGCTTGGATGGAGCTGAGCAGCTGCAACATTCCTGTGCTGTATGGTAGCTGCAACAGTGGTTCAAGCAAGTGTTCATGGAGTGAACTGGGAAAAGGTTGCTGTGAGGAACAAAACAAAGAGGAAAGATCAGGCAAACCCTCCCTGTGCAGAAATCTGTTCTAGGTTAAGAAACACTGGTCCTCAGCCAGACTAAGGTGCTACCAGACAGCCCAGCTTGCTGGCAGGGACCACCAGGGACCATAGCAGGATGTGGGACAAAGGGTAGGTGATGTGGATACAGGTACAGAAGAGCTGCAAGCATGTTCTGCTAAAGACCTTGAAGCCACAGCTTAGATCTTTCAAATATTCATTATTTATTATTATTATTATAAACAGGACGATGCTGTGCACAGGCTACTTGAATATTTATTGTAAAACAGCACAGTGCCTGTTACCTGCTCTTAGTAGTTTCTTCTGGAAGGATCTGAAAGAGCTTGAGTAGGGTCTGTGTCTGGAAGCATCACCAGCTTTTGCCTCTGAGCAGGTGCAACTCCCAGATATTTTTGGATTTACAGGTCTCAAATGTCAGTTTTTTAGCTGCATCCTGCAGGGCAAAGGCTGCTATGATCGTCTGTACCCAGACAACAGTTAGCAGGATGAATTGCACCATGAATTTCACAGCCTGAAAGGACCACACAAAGCACATGAGGAAACAAGGGGAGGCTGCAGAGCTCTCTCACCTTCGGAAGGTGACTACAGAGAAGAAAGTCTTTGTCTCCCTGAAAGCTGCTCTCACATTGCTGGCACAAATCGAGTTGCTGCTGCGGTTGTTGACACTTACAGAAATTAGAAGCAAATAATCCCCAGAATAACCCTCCCAAGTATTTACTACCTGTGTGCTCCAGTGTACTGGGAAAACGGAGGAAAGGTGAAGGGCAAAAGAGAGGGGAGGGTGAAAGGGTTGAGGATGCATCCTGCCTTTTGCTGAGCAGATGTACCTGCCTTTTCCCAAACACAGTGAATCCACTGTTACCAGTCTGGAGCTCGTTTGCCTCTGGAAAAGAAATGAGAAAGGGGTGTTGCCAGGAAAACCTCATGGCCCCTCAGCTGAGGTATCTGAAATGCCTAGCTGAAAACTTTTCAAGGTAGAGAAGCACAAACCCCCTCTGTTCCATATATTTTTATTTCTTTTCATACTTCTGGGGTTGAGATAAGAGACAATAACCGGAAAATGTCCAGTTCAGGGCACTGAATGAAGAAATTCCATTACAGATTTCCAACAAAACAAAAAAATCATTCATTCAAAATCAGTGGTGGAAAATTCCCTTCTGGCCAGCTCTGCTTTGAGAAGCATTTCTTCCCTGCACTGAGGTAACACACAACTGAGAAACCCGAGAGCCTGCTCAGCTTGTCTTGTCTCTCCATGAAAACGTGCCTGGGTGGCAGAGGAGATGGCAGAGTTCAGCCCCTGAAAATTATTTCACTGGGAGTCACAGAACATCAGGGATTGGAAGGGACCTCGGAAGATCATCCAGTCCAATCCCTAGATCCCAGCAGGATCACCTAGACCAAGTCACACAGGAACACGGCCAGGTGGGTTTTAAACATCTCCAGAGAAGGAGACTCCACAATTCCCCTGGGCAATCTGTTCCAGTGCTCTGTCACCCTCACTGGGAAGAAGTTCCTTCTGATATTTGTATGGAAGCACCTATGTTCCAGCTCACACTCATTACCCCTTGTCCTATCATTTGATGACAGGCAAATGTGCAGGAGCAGCAGGTTGCCACAGGCTGACCCTTTCTGCAGCTGCCTCTTCTGGAGATTTCTGAATTATCATCGAAAGCACCTAATTGCCTTTGGAGTGTTTAGCCAGGGAATGCTAGAAAACAACATGATGAGTGCTCTCTGGTCACATTTGCAGCTGCATTTTGGAGAGAAAAACTTAAAACCATTTGCCTCATAAAAATTTAATAGAGATTAGACACTTGTTTTTTTAACAATGATATTTCATACCCAGAAATGCTAACTGTGTTTTTGTCCCTCTTTCAGCTAACTGAACAGCTGAATTAATCACACTGCTTGAGAGAGTCCAGCACAGAGCCACAAAGATGATGAAGGGAGTGGAGCGTCTCCCTGATGAGGAAAGGCTGAGGGAGCTGGGTGTCTTCAGCTTGGAAAAAAGGAGTGACTCTATTAATATTTATAAATATGGAAAGGATGGGTGTCAGGAGGATGAAGCCAGGCTCTGCTCAGGGGTCTCCAATGACAGGACAAGTGGCAATGGGTGTAAACTGGAACGTAGGAGGTTCCACATCAATATAAGAAGGAAATTCTTCATGGTGCAGGTGACAGAGCACTGGAAGGGGCTGCCCTGGGGGGTTGTAGGGTCTCCTTCTCTGGAGACGTTTAAAACCCACCTGTCCATGTTCCTGTGTGACGTGACCTAGGTGATCCTGCTGTGGCAGGAGAATTGGACTGGATGATCTTTTGAAATCCCTTCCAATCCCTAACACCCTGTGATTCTGTGATTGGATTCTCTCTCTTCCTGTTCATGCCTTATGTATTTCTTATTATTTTTATCTTCTTGTGTTGCAGAGGCTGGTGGATTGGCATTGCTTAGCCAAGTGGTTTGATTGCAAGAGAGAAATGTTCCTGCTGAGAAGGAAGAAAATGTAAAATATACTAAAAAAAGAAAAAGAAAATGGATCAACAAGGCCCAGAGAAATACTTGGTTATTCAAAGGTAACTGAAAAAAACCTCTTTACATGTGTTGCTAGCTCATGCTGAAACGACACTGAGTCCTGACTGCCATGTGGCCACTGAAGAAAAGTGTGGCTCTGCATTGTTGCAGACTTGGTATCTTCAGAGACAGTGGAACCAAAGCACTGTGACCACTAATGACAGCAAGGTGTCTTGAGGGATTTGTCTATGGATATAACAGGGTTTATTCTGTATTCTTTTTTTAGAAAGCAGAAAATCCCCAAGCAAAGAGAAGAGACTCAAACAAGCACACAGTGAAACAAGGGCTGAAAGCCTGGAGACCTTGCTTCTGCCAATGACCTTCATCAGTCCCTTCCTGGCTCCTGTCATGGCCAAGTCAGGAGGTCTCAGCTCAGACCACAGCCTTGTAGTGCTGGACTCTGCATTCAGCCTTGGTGGGAGAAACCACCCCCCTTCTAATTCCCTGAAAAGCTTAAACAGACTGGATGGCTTCCTCATGTCACCCACCTGTCCCTGACCATGTTCATGTCTCTCAAATGCCTGATGCTTGTCTGCCATGGGCTAAGTGGCATGTAAATTCCTGGGAGCACCTGACTTCTCACAAGCCTGGGAAGGCTCTTGCTGGCACATTGCTTCAATAAGGATGTCCACACATTGCCCTGTGAGGAACATCCTACTGACTGCTGCAACTCCAGCTAAGGGAACAACACAGGCTGTCATGATGTGCAGCCTTTTCTGTGGAAGAGCTGGTGTCATGTCAGCTGGCATGGTGGGACCTGAGCTAACATGATTTTCTTCTGAGGTTCACCTCTAAAAAGATAGCATGAGCAACGATGTGCTGCTCTGCATGGTTCCAAATCAGAGTATGACTCAGGAAAATGTTCCCAACCGATGTGAAGTCATTTGTCAAAGTCATCATGACTACAGCATGTACACATAAGCTTTCCTGAATCAGCACTTAGATAAGGGACTGCTGGCATTTTTTTGCAGTAAATATTTTTTATAGTTTCCTTTGTATAAATCAAGTCCTAAAGTCTTCCTTGTTCAGGCTGCAAAATTTAGACAATGTCTATGGAATTTTGTGTTGGCCGAGAACAGATGAGTTCTAGCATGAGCAAGGACTAGACTCCGTGTACTAGGTGCTGTACAGATGCAGACCACCAGGCTGGTCCTGACCTTGAACTGTTTACAACTGCCGTATGAAAGTGAGATAACAGATGAATCTGGGCTGGCAAAGAGGCCAGGAAACAGGTCAGCTCATTCCTCTACTCTGATTTCATAGCACCCAACAATAAATCTGTGCAGGACTGTTTATCAGCAGTGTAGGTGAAGAGGTTTTGGGGGACCTGGAGATTCTAACTGGCAGGCAGGAGGGCTGATACTGAACCAAAGATGTCAGTCAAGGTGAGGCGTGAAGTCATGGCTGGCTTCTCATGAAACAAGGAGAAGGGCTCACAGCAATGACTGTGCAGGAGCTGTGATGTTTTCCATGAGTTCAGCTTGTGTGCATGTTGCTGGAGGCAGGTAACTCCCTGGTAATGATAGGTAGGTAACGCTGGGGTGATTTCCTAGATGGATCCCTTCAACAGGCTGCTTTCTCTAAAGTCTCACTTCTCAAAAGCACAGCAGATAGATCCTCTCAGGAAGCTACAAAGGGCAAACTGGAAAAGATTTGCATTTGGCCTGAAGTCAGCGAAGGTGACACTTACAATATTCTTCTTAAGTACATTAAGCATTAATTCTGCATTCTTCTCAGTCACACTTCAGGCATCCTTTTATTTCCCAGAGCACATCCAGCCAGCGACCTGCTCTTCACTTACACAGCCACTGCCATGCACGCGCTGTCCATACAGCACCCAGGGCAGGTTGTTGCAGGTTACCTGGTAATTATTGTTCAAATTACTGAGTAATCCAAAGACGAATCGCCATGTAATTTTCTGCCTGCAGATAGCGTGACCAGAACTCAGGATGGAAGACACAATCTATTCTTGTCTGACAGGCAAAGCAAAGCACCACATATCCGAAGGAAAATACAGCTGGCAAACTTAGTCTCAACCCAAAAGCAAGAGGCAAACTCCTGACCAGGAGCTTCCAGCTCTCGACTTGCTTGTGGATTCCTAACTGTGATAACAATAGTACGATGGAAATCATAATGTGGTGGCAAAGACTCGTGGCCTGCAGGAGCCCACATGCTACAGAAATACTCCATCTTTTTCAAACCTCCCGTTGTCCAATTGTCTCAACTGGAGTGGGATTTGGCTGGATACCAGCCATATGGGACAGAAAGGGTATTTGTCTATAGACAAGTGATTTGGTTTACTTGGAGTCACACCTTCAGTAGGACTTTCAAGCTAAGGCAAAGCCAACACTTGCTTCTTGGCTGGTCCATCCTCCAAAGAGCCCGAGAGGAATCACAGCTAATCACAGACCACACCAGCTCTGACACTGCTCACTTAATTGCATGGCAGAGGCATCTCATAATCTGTAGCTTCTGGTCTCTCCCTTGGGTAGTCACTTTAACTGTAACTTTCAACACCCTTTGTGTAAACAGGAGAGGATTTCATTTTATTGCATGGGAGGGAGGCAAATATTAAGTTCACCCTAATGACAGCATTGACATGCGTTGAGTGGATGGGGAGAGGTTGGTTTGGTCCATAGTGACATCACTAACCTGAGAAGAGATCAGGAGCAAAGGGTCTCTGCTGTGCTGCTTCCTTCTGTTTGTGATGTGCATGGAGAGAACACAAGCCAGTCTGGTCTCTGTTGCCACCTGAAGATGCAAGAGATGTGATGACCTAGGATCCCCGTGTGATGTGTTTGGCTCAGCAGGGAACAGGTAGGAAGGTGGGACCATGCTGCACTTGCAGAGATCAGCCTGAAAACCAGCAGACATTTCACTGCTGTGTCCTTAAGTTGTGGGAGCCTGACTCCTGCCAGCATAGACCAGTGCTCCTGAGATGTCAGTGCTGTTTTTACAGATTAATGGGCTCCAACAGCCTGCCATGAGCAGCATCTGGGGCTGGGTGCTTGGGAGAGTAGAAGGCAACTCTATAGACAAATGTGATTGATTAGCAATCATCTTCCAGCCTCACTCCTCAGGACTGTGAAAAAATCCCCCACCCTCATGAAGGTCTAGAGACTGTTCAGAACCAGATAGGAGCTGAACATCTTCAGCAAAATGTTAGCTGCCTGTTGCACATTAGACATCAACCCTTCAGATGTGCTGTTCATCTGAATCTCCACAATCAATGTCATCCTCTTCTACTGAGCAGATGCTGTCGAGCAGAACTGGTGTCCTGCTGTCCTTGTTCTGCCAAGCAAGTCGTGAGAAGTCAGCTGGCTCTTTGAATGTAGCATTTGCTATTCCATGGGTATGTCTGAATATCCTTGGGTCATTTTGTCCCCATTGACTGGTCCCAGGCTTTGAAGCCTCTCCTTGCACAGACAGCTGTTCTCCCTCTAGCTGTGATACCTCTGCCAATCTCACCCCCTCATTGGACATTTTCTACATTTAGAGCTGAGGTGATTAATGCTGATTAGAAGAGCGAGGACACATACCAGATAACAGCAGCACAGGATTTTCTGGCTCACGGTCCAGCAGTTTTTAGCATACTGTCACCTTTGATGATTTGTCCTCATTGCTGTGTGCTAAGCTGTCCCTCTGCCTGCACCAATACTTCGCTGTCACCAGGGATTCTACTACAGTTATCATCACAGGTTTTCTCTCTGAATTCCACTCTAGCTGAGTGAAGTTGACTTCCTGGGCTTGATTGCCTTGGTTACTGACTTTGTCTTTCTCTTGGAGAAGAAGCAAAAGATGCTCGTATGAGCCCATTTTTTAAAATGTCATCAAAAGGAAATTCCAGCTGTTCTTGTCCAAGAAATTGTATGGATTTACCACCAGATAGACTGTGCAAATGGCAAAGAAAGTTTGCAAAGAGAAAAGTTACTCCTAATGTGGGTGATTCTCTCCCTCAGGGGATCATTTTCTGGAGCAAAGGGTTTCTCAGGTAGAGATGTCCATGAAAACCTTGAACTTGCAGTTTCTAGGGAAAGAGAATCCAGAGCTGTGAGCTGGATCAGGTCGAGCCTGGGAAGTGTGGGCTTTTGTTCTGCCTTCTTGGGATGTGTCACCTTTCTGCTCTGTGTACCAGACCTGTTCCCAGTCACCGGTGTCTCTGTAGTGTAAGTCATAAGACTCAAGTGTGGTGTCCTGATGTCTACAGGCTTCAGCTCTGGATTTGTGAAAAAAGCAAACATTTTGAGAAGAAATGAGACTCGCAAAGCAAGCCAGATGTCACATTTTAGCCATACAACACACACTGCCGGCACAGCAGAGGGTTTACAGAAGCAAATAAAGCTCGTGGGCTGCTTTGCCACTTCAAATGAATGACTAGAAAAAATACTAATGTTCTCCAAAACGATCCCCAAGACAAATATATCACATCACTACCTCTTTTCACAGAAGCCAGAGCATCCTGTTTACACTATGGTATCAACACATTTTTGTTTCAGAACAGAAAGCTCATCTTGAGCCAGTGGGGATCAGACTGCTGGAGGTGACTGTGGGCTGAGGCTGTGCAGGCAGTGTCAGAATGCTGAGAAGAGAATTAGATGCTAGTGGGCAGCGAGGCCATAGATGCACATTCAAAGGGACAAGGCAGGGATGTCCTGTCAGGTATTTCTAATCACACAGTTTCAGAAGTTGGGTGACTGGAAGGAGAATGGACAGCAAAAAGCAGCCGTGCTCATGGACTGTCCTGAAATAGCAGCTCTGATGCTGCTGCCAGAGACTGAGCCCTGGGCGGGAGAGGTCATCAGCCTGATGCACTTCTTATCTTATGATTTAAGCAAATAAATAATTCTACCAAAGTAAAACATTTGCAAAATAAAGACTCAAATGAAGTTCATTAAGTCACTTATTCTTTACAACTCCCTTTGGCCCTGCTCCAGTGACCAGTGGGTAGGAATGGAGCAGATGTTCAACGATTCCAACCAGCACCAGAAATGGAAGTGGAAACAGAAGCCAAGGCCAGCAGTGACTGCTTTGTAAGACAGTCTGAGTGTCTGGCAGAGACAACCACCAAAATCTGAGGCCTCCCAGGACCTTTGGAGCACACAGTTGCCACACAGCCATTTACATCCCTGGTGGGATGGGGCTTCCTCGTTCAATCTGTAGTTATGCAGCAGTCCCGAGCACCCAGCCAAGCACCTATTGAAGACCTTCAGAACGTTTAAATACCTTGCACTCCCTCCACCTCTCTAAGCCATGCTACAGTTTGTAAGTGCTTTAAGAATTCAAAATAGGGTTAAATAAGTAACATTAGCCTAAAGATGCTTTCCTTTTCCCTGCCATAGGGCTCACTTCAGGCCAGTCACTGTCTCAGTTTTGTTAGTGATCCTAAATTAAGGTCTGCACATCTCTAATTCCTGGGGTTGCTCCCAACACCTTTTGAAGGAGCTATTCATTTCTGACTGGGGTTTGGCCCTGGAGGCAATAAATATTTTAATGCTACTGTCTATGCAACAGAGTCTTTAGAAATCAGGAGTCACTGCAGAAGAAGAATTTCTTTATCAACCTGTAGTAAAGACATGCACAAAAATGTTTAGCATCTTTGAAATGCAGTTTTTAAAACCAGACTCCCTTGTCTGGCAGCAGCCCTTGGTTGATTAACTTCACTCCATGGGGAAAAGCCTTTCAAGAAGGGGTTTTAAACTTTCCAAACTTCCCATGACTTGTGTCTCCCTCCTCACCCCCTTCTCCCTGACCATTTCTCGCCTGTATCCCCACAGCTGGGAGACCGACCCTCCCTTCCTTCCTTCCTTCNTCTTTCTTTCTCTCTCTTTCTCTCTTTCTTTCTCTCTTTGTTTCCTTATTTCCTTCTTTCTTTCTTTCCCTTCCAGGCTTTGTGCCTTCAGACCATCTCCAGATCTCCCTGGAGATGGGGAAGAGGCAATTAATGCACATTTAAGAAGCAGAGCCCAGGTAAAGGGGCTAAAATCATTCCTTCCTGCCTGTCAAACCATCTGATGGCCAGTGGTTACCACCATTCCTATTCATGTGGTGCCTGCTCTGTGCAACTTGAGTGTGCCAGGAAGGATGGACAGACCCCACAGAGCTCCTTTGGGAGCCTGTCAGAGCCCAGGGTGAAAGTGGAAACATAGCAGGAGTCTAGAGAGCAGCTGCTGACCCATGTGCAGAGATGAGGAGCAATGATCACACAAAGCATGGAATTGTGGCTGACACTCCTGCAGACTGTGCTGCTATTCAGCAGGACTCAGACAGGCTGGAGAGCTGGGAGGGGAGAAATTTAATGAACTATAACAAGGGCAAGTGTAGAGTCTGGCATCTGGCCAAGAACAACCTTAGGTACCAGTATAAGGTGGGGATTGACCTGTTGGAGAGCAGTGCAGGAGAAAGGGACATGGGGGTCCTGGTGGACAGCAAGATGACCATGAGCCAGCAATGTGCTCTTGTGTCCAAGAGGGTCAATAGCATCCTGGGGTGGATCAGAAGTGGGGTGGCTACAAATTTAGAGACGTTCTCCTCCTCCTCTACTCTGCTCTGATGAGATGCACCTGGAATATCCTGTCCAGTTCTGAGCCCCTCAGTCAAGAAGGACATAGAACTGCTGGAGGGAGTCCAGTGCAGAGCCACAAAGATGATGAAGGCAGTGGAACATCTCTCTGATGAGGAAAGGCTGAGAGAGCTAGGTCTCTTTATCTTGGAGAAGGGGAGACTGAGGAGTGACCTCGTTAATGTTCATAAATATGTGAAGGGTGGGTGTCAGGAGGATGGACCCAGGCTCTGCTCAGTGTCATCTAGTGATAGGACGAGGGGCAATGGGTGTGAGCTGGAACAGAGGAGGTTCTACATCAATATCAAAAGGAACTTCTTCACTGTGAGGGTGACAGACCACTGAAAGGGGCTGTCTAGGGGATTTGTGGAGTCTCCTTCACTGGAGATGTTTAAAACACACCTGGATCTGTTCCTGTGAGACTTGATCTAAGTGGTCCTGCTCTGGCAGGGAGATTGGACTAGATGATCTTTTGAGGTCCCTTCTAATCTCTAATGCTCTGTCCCCTTTTCCAGGAGCAGAGTAACGGTCCCCTGGTTTGCCTTCTGCACTCTGTGTTGTCTGGGAGTGTAAAAGTCCACACTGACCTCTCCACAACTCCTGTCATGTTGAAAGTCTTCCCTATGGCAAGTAGAAAGCAGAGTTCTGGTGAAGCTGTGTCATCCTCTGCTGTGTATGAAGTTGTCTCCTTTTTCCCCCCTCCGTGCTTGTCTTACATAAGTTTTATCCTGAGTGTGAAACAGCAGTCCATATCAAAGAAGGTACTTCTGTCCAGAAAAAGACGGTTGGTCAGGGAAAGAGTCCTGCCTGGTTGGTCTCACTCTCACAAGCAGGAATATTTCATTAAAAGGGTTAAATTACTTTCTGCTGGAACGTGCCTGTGCCTTGGACGCTTTCAGCCATGCATGAACTGCCAAGAGCTAAATGGAGAGCTACTTTCTTTTGGAGAGATGTCCTTCTCAGGGATCCCCTTAGGCACCTGCAGAGCAGAGCCCTTGAAGGTTTTTAGAATCCTCCAGGTTCTGCAGTAGAGCCCAAGGCAGAGCCCTTTGCTCAGCCCTGGCTCTCTGTCTCGCTGCAATGGAGAATAAAGATATCATTGCAGTTCTGTGCAGAAACTGAGTGGTTCTCTGTCCCAGCTGAGGGTCCTGTGGCAATGAAATAAAGCCAGCTGTTCCCAGCAGTAGACAGAAGCAGCTAACCATGGCCCCACTGGGTTTTCAGGAAAAAACCTCCCCTGCTTCCACAGGGTGGTCCTGTGTGAGTGAACCTCAGAAAGCACTACTGGAGCAGGAAGGTTTTCTTGTGAAGTTAAGTGAACGTCGCAATGCCAACCCCAGACTCCTGAAGAAGGAACAGGGAAGAATCCTGTTCTTTCTCTTTTAGATCTTTTTGTTCAGGTTTGTGCATTTATACTTTTTTTTTTTTGATTGCTTCTCTAAACTGAGTGGTGAGCAGAGCAAATCTCTCGGTGCTGGGATGACCAGCCTCCACATCACATACTGTACCCTTAGCAATGTGAGTAATAGGTTACTCCCTCGTGCAGTGCTGCTCTTAGTTAGTTCTCTCTATTTATTCTGTCTTATCTTTCTCACATTTCATCACTTGCTTGTTATGTTTGCTCAGTTAAGTCATTAAAACCACTTTGTTTTTTCTCTTTCCATGTTTAGCCCTAGGAAATAGCTGAGCCTATTTAGCATTTAATTTCCCTAAAACACCCCTTTTCCTACTGCATGTCTGTGGCCCTGAGATATTTCCATTTCTGGGTGGATTGGCTGCTGTGAGAAGGAAACTTCTGAGTCAGCTCACAGCTTTGACAGACAATGGGGAAGTTTTCTCTGCCTCCAGCGCAGGAGCTTTCTGCCGCTTGCAGTTGCATTGATGCATTAATCGCCAGTTCCAGTGCTGCACTGGGCAAAATGGTCAGGAAAGAGAGGTAAATATCTTGTAAGCAGCTTCTGGGTTTCTACATTTTAGTTCTCACCTACTGCAGTAGAAAAGAGCTGAGCACTCTGTTGTTTATGTGTTATACAATTAATTAACTAAATAAATAGAAAGAATAGAAGAGAAAAGCAGACGTCTCCAAACCTCACTTCTCACCACCCCCATTTCCAGAGGCATTAGCACAGCTTCAAAGGGGAGGTACAAATCAGAACTCCAGCACGGGTATCAGCCCTTTTCTTGTGGCATCTCCAGGATACAAAGCACTTCCCAACTTCTCTTGGGTCCTTTCCTTCCATATGTCATGATGCAGGTTCCTGAAAGGAACCAGTCGAGGTCTGGGTTAAAATGAGTTGGATCCCACAACTCCCACCCCACCTCTTCACTGGCCCAAGTGCTAGAAAATCTTCCTGTAGTTTCATGATGTGTTTGTACTCTTCTCCTCGCATCACTTGGTCCTTAAGTTTCAACACCTTGCAGACCTCCTGGATCTTTTACCTCCTGGTATATTTACAGAATATTTTATTCTTTGTTCTGTTTCCTGAGAAGAGTCAGGCTTTTGGACTCTTCTTCTAGAAGCAGCTGTGAGGGTGTAGCTTTGAGAGCTGCCTGGACAAATCTAAGGCCGACTTTAAGGTTAAAGGGCTTCATCTGTCTTACCCAGACAAACCAGACTAAACCAAAAGTGAGTACCCTTCCCCTTGATGCATCCCCCCTGCAGAGCATCTCAGCGCTGCTGTTAGATGAATCAGTCTCAAACCAGACTTGCCCCTGCCTGGAGACTCCTCGCAGCTCTGTGAGCTCTGAGACCTCTCACGGCTTCAGCTGGTGAACAAAGCTCTTCCCAGTCCACCAGCATCTTCTGTGCCTCCTCAGACAGATTGTTTTTGTTGAAAGTGGATTTAAATGGATTTCAAAATGGGTATTAAAAAAGCACCCAACAAAACAGCAGACAAAAGAAATCCCAGCTGAGCCCATTACATGTTATTGAGTTAAATAACAGGGATTTTTCACAGTCTGTAATTGGAGTTGAAATCATGGTTCTGAACAGCTGCTGATCTCTAGGAAGCTTCAGAAAGAGGGTTCTTAGGCACAGTCCTGCTAGCACACCGTGAGCAGAGCTCCCACATGCCACGGACACACACCCAGCTTCTATATCTGAGGAAAGAATTTGCTGGCTGCTAGTGTCTGCTGATGGCTAATATTTTCACAGAGCCACTGCAGAAGGTTTTTCCAGTCTCGTGTAGACAGCACCAGACTTCAGCCAGGCAAAGGCCTTTATCCAAAACTGTACTGGTCTAGAAAGTGAAATGATTCATCTTAGGAACACCAGGTGGATACCCATGTGTTCTGTCCTGGGTAAGTTCAAGTTGTTCTGCAGGCAAGAGGGCTGAAGGTAGGCAAGGTTGGTCAGGACAGGTAATATCTTCAATTAGACCAAAACCAGTATTAGAAATTCAGACAAACCTCCAGACACGGATGAAGACACAAAGGAAGCCTGTGTGCCCAATAGCTGAGAAGAGTATTTTCAGCCCCTTTATCACAGGAAAGATATCACACTTCCCTGAAAACCTTACTTTGTTTAGTTTAATTCCCATTAAATGTGGCTTTAGCCAGAGAGAAACAAGGCAGGCTTGTTTCACAATGAACGTGTTCACAGTGTGGATTGCCTGCAGATAGCACTAACAGCAGCCCTTTGCTGTTATCAATAACAAAGCCAAAGCACTTGTGCTAAAATTAAATCAACTTTTGTCTTGGTGTTTGACTGTACCAGAGCAGTTTTACTCAATGACCCAGTTACTGGGATAAGAGTCCCACTGACCAGGCAGGTGGGAAGATTTGGCTGTAAGGTGCTGGACTGGAATAGGATTCCTAACAGTTTGAACTCCAGATCCTAACAGGAAGGGTAATGCTTCTGGCAGCGTTAAAATCTGGCACCTTCCTCCAGAGATCACTTAACTCCCAATAATCATCATCAAGTAGTTATGAGTAACAAATGATTTCCTAGAAATTAGGGTCAAGCAGTGAATGCCAGTCCATATTCCAACAGGATGAATTATTTGGCTGCAGACCTCATATGAAGCAGCCAGGCCAGATCCAGTTTCTAATCATTACAAACGATGATCAAACCTCTCCATGACGACAGATGCAGATGGAACAGATTGTTCCTTCAAACTTCTGCTCTGCCTGCAGAACCAGTGCTTCACCCAGCTCAGCAGGGCTTTTACTCTTAGGCAATTCCAGTAGCTGTTCAGTTCATCTGTAGGGTACCACACCAGGTGGGATTTTCTGAAGGGTTTTACGGGCCAAGTGATGACAGATAGCAACAGAATAGCTCAGTGCACAAAATAAAGCACCAAAATCATAGAATCATAGAATCATTATGGATTGAAAGGGACCTCGAAAGATCATCTATTCCAATCCACCTGCAACAGCAGGATCACCTAAATCAAGTCACACAGGAACCTATCCAGTTGGGTCTTGAATATCTCCAGTGAGGGAGACTCCACAACCCCCCTGGGCAGCCTGTTCCAGTGCTCTGTCACCCTCACTGGGAAGAAGTTCCTTCTCAGGTTGATGTGGAACCTCCTGTGTTCCAGCTTACAACCATTGCCCCTCGTCCTATCACTACATGACACCGAGAACAGCCCAGCTCCATCCTCCTGACACCCACCCCTCAAATATTTATAGACATTAATGAGGTCACCCCTCAGTCTCCTCTTCTCCAAGCTAAAATATTGTGTGAGTTGGGGCTGCTTTGAACTGCATTTAAAAGCACAGAAGCAATTCATTAAAACATCTCCAGCTGCCAGGGCCAACACCAGATGTAGGCATTTGCACAGTGCAGTTGTCCTCCATGTCTCACAGCCTTCACCATTTGCCACAACAGGGCCACTACAGAGCTCACGAGTGGTATTTTCTCAACCAGAAGGTCACCAGTGTAGCCAGTATGAAGCTGTTTAGTCACTAGAAAATGCAGAAAACTGGCTGTTTTAGCAAAATTGTGGGTATTTAACATGTGCCATATCCAGCTTCTCAACACCCTTTGGAGGCTCCAGCCTGGGTGCGGTGCCCTGCCACTGGGCACTGGAGATGGGCACATACCTTAGAGTGAGGTTTGCTAACACTGTGATGCTGAGCTTGCCCAAGCCTTATATGGCAGGGATTTGTCAGAACAGGATCAGTCATGGTCTCAAAGGAATTTCAGTGCCTGTTACCACACAAAGTCTCCACCGTCCTGTCTGAACAACTCAGTGGTTAGGTGTCATCCTGACTAACAGTGGGTTCAGGTCTTTTATCTGATGAACGGGACATGGACCATGTGTCTCATCTCCCAGGTGGGTCCTGAAATCAGGGCTGCAGGAAAGTGTCTTTCAATTTCCTGCTCAGGTGACTCCTCCACAAAGTCCTCACCTGCTTGTTGAGGCACTAGTAGATAGACAGTTCTCTCTCCAGCTACACAAATGTCCTAACACTGAGCTGTATAGTCACATCCCCAAACCCAGTAAGCACTACTATCTTCACACTGGTGGACTGCAGGTAGCCTGAAGGTCTCTGTCATACGTGTGAGCAGTGTTCTCTTAGCGGATGACCCACAGCTTTCCCTCATCTCCCCCAGTGCTGCTGAGAGCAGGCTGCAATCATGCTTCAAACACACCATAGGGTGGCCACTACAAGCCTCAGCAACACAGATTTCGATTGTATGTGGCACAGTGGATCAAGGAGAGGAGAAGGGCTGCCTGCTTGGACGCTGCACAAAACCAGCATCAGGGACATGGCAAAATGTTTCCCACTTTAAAACCAAACAAGGAAGATCTCATGCTTTTGCATTGGTGTCAGCATGACAGGACTGCCCCTGGCTGAGCGAGCTGTCAGCCCCTGACAATTATAGCCCTGGTACTCCACATCATCCCAGGAAGATGAAGCACTCAGGTAAAAATAGCAAGTGGGTCAGAGGAAGGTTATAGAAATACCAGAGGATTATTCATATTCTTTCAGGTAGCTATAAGAAACATTTTAAACATAAGAATGACAGATTAAAGGTGTCATTGACAAAGAGAAATGACTGCTCTGAGGTCTAAGCTACATTTAACCCTCTTTCTTTGGATGTACAAGCCAAAATCTTTTTCAAAGGGAGCCAGCCATGAAGAGGCAGCAAAAAATAGCTCACCTAGTCCTCCCTTGCCATGGGTGACCTGAAAGCAAAGAGGGGATACAAACAAGAGGTAGCTGTTCCATTCCAGACAAGCTCCTCTACAACGCAGCCACTTGCCCTTTCCTCACACAGGTGGGTCTGAGGATGCTGCTGGGGCTATGGAGGGCATCAGGCTTGAGCTGCAGAGAGCTGAAAAAACTGTCTCCTGTCTTCAGAGCAGAGTTTGTTAGAGGAGACTGTCAGAGTGCACTCAGGAAGTCGTATTTCATGCATCCACTCTCCTAAGTGAAGATAACAGGTAGCCACAGAAAACACAGAACATATATTTTGAAATGCCTGACAAAGTTTTCTACTCGTGTGGTTTTGCCTTGGTTTCTCGGAGACTTTAATTTCATCTGTCATAGGAAGATCCATCTGTGGACCTTACTAGATTAACTCTAACGTAAGACAAATGAGGCCAGGAGACTCATTTTTCTGTATCCTCAGAGTACATTAAAATACAAAAGCAGTGTGGGGGTTTTTCAGCAAATTCAGTTAAGCGACAACAAAAGAGCACTGAGGCTGCCAGAACTGCTTACGGATCAGGATAGGATTCGGTGGCCTCCTGTCCTGGCTGTGCTGCACCGATGGCCTCGAGAGCCAAGGCTCTCAGCATCCCCAGAAGGGACGTCCTCATCTGGGGTCCCTCGTGTCCAGCACAGGGCTGTGGCTGCTCTGGAGCAGTGTAGTTCAGGCCAGGACTGAAGCCCCATGTCTGAGCTGGACCCACAGGTGTGAGCTAGGACCCTGGGTGAGCTCAGTCAAGACTCTTAAGGCAAATTAGTGTCCTCAGGCACCTACAATCTGGGTACCCCAACAGGACCTTAGCCACAGCGTGGTTGCTGGGAACTGTGATGTTCACAGCAATGATGGCTCTGAGGTCTGTTCACAGTGGCTGTTCTACATGTGCAGAACAACACTCAGGCTTCCTTTGAATTCTCCCTGCATCCATCTTTTGCCAGCCATCCTCTTCACTTCCCTGTCATCAGCCTGTGCCTGACACATGCAGCTGTGGCTCACAGCAGCACAGGGAGAGCAGTTCGTAGGCTGCTGGCTGGTTTGCTGCGGGTGGTCACTGCTGACAGCTCCTGTTGGTCACTGATGAGCTGATGATCTCCCTGGGGATATGAGAGGCCTTCAGGGGCCAGCACCATCTGCTAGAAAGCGTTGAACAGCAAGGGATGCTGACAGACTAGATGGGGTCTCATCTGAAAGTCATCTAGGGGCATCTTTGGCACTAATAACTTGCCACGGGTTTGTGTGTGTGCAGCAGAAGGCAATGTATGGTGTCTCTGAATGTTGGGCAGCACAAGTGCCTGAGCAAGTAATGCACCTACATGTAGGACAAGGTCAACTTGCCAAGATAAGGACCCCAAAGAGAAGAAAGACACTCCATCTTGGAGCATCTTCTTTTGGAAGAGAAGAAATGACCTTTGAGACCCTGTATTTCCCAAAAGGAGCTGAAATAGTGCCAGAAGAGTAAGAACTGGCCTGGCAGAGTTCTGTCCCCTCAATGGCAGCAGGTTTCCCTGGCTGAGCACAGAATAATTGACTCTGAGACAGAGAAAGGCAATGAGAATACTGGAGGAGATGGAAAAGCTGCCTTAGGAGGACAGGTGGAAAAAGGTTCTTCCTTTCATCTGAACTCTGATAGGCAGAGCCCTGTAAAACATAGACCAGCACTCTGACCTAGGAGGACGTGTCTTATCTTGGGTGAAATGGATGGTGTTGTCATTTCTTCTCAGGGCAGGAAGGTGTGAAATCAAATCTTCAAACATTGTTCTTCAAAAATCAGGTTCCTTTGCACCCTCCCTCAAATCCTGAGTGGGTAAAGAATCCAGTGAGTCCACAAAAATCCCTGGAATCTCTGCTGCACCAAACCTGTATTTGAGTTTATATTGAAGGTTGTAAATGTTTGTTAAGGAGACAAACATTTGCAGAGGAAATAATTCCTGGGAAGTTAGAATGGTTTGTCTGGTTTTTGTTAGTGATGTATCCTGAGTTTTGCTTTAGAATGGCGCTTTTTTTTTTCCACATAACTGACTTCCATTTCCCTCTAAAAGGACGAGAAAAGAGTTGTACAACCTTTAGATAATGTCCAGCACCCTGAGTTACACCCAAACAAGTCTTGGAGCTGCCTGATATTTGCACACCTCTGTCCCTGAGCAGCACAGGAGGCTGGAGTAGGGTCTATTCCCTAATAACTTCCTCCACCACAATGCAATAGGAGCTAACAGTCCACAGCATGTAGTTAGCCCTTTGCCTAGACCAGCACTTCCTATAAAAACTTGGGTCTTCCCTTTCACACAGACTTTCCTCCTGTGGCCAGCTCCAAGAAGGGCAGGGACGGGTTAGCCCAAAGTGAGATAACTACAGCACCGGGGATGTTAACTTTGGTCTCCCCATCGACAGCAGGGCCTAATTTCTCTAACCACAGTGCAGAATAACACAACCTTGAGCTTCAAATTCTTGCAAAATTATTCCCCTTCCATCTCAATTTGGTCGTTTTTAGGTAGTTTGAGTGTCTCCAGCCACTCTGCAGCTCATAGAGTGGACAGAGTCAGAGGGATTATTCTGACCTTTCTTACTCTTGGTTTGCAGGAATTCAAAGCAGTTTGAGTGGTATCTTCTAGGTACCATGCAAACCCTTTGAACTCTTTAGCTATGGAAAGGATATTGCATTACTTCCTTCACTTTTCTTATGTTTATCAGGTCTCAAGAGAGATTAGTTATCCGAGAACCTAGCTGAAACAAAGGGGACACACTGCAGCTCACCACCCAGCAAGTCACAGTCAGTAGGGAATAGGTCTACCCATATCACCTCCAGCCATGCCTCGTGAGGTCCACAACTCAGGGAGACTTCAGCGACACCAAATGCAGTGATGTACAAGGCATTTTCAAGTGTCCTAAAATAAAGGGCCTTCTATCTTCAGTTTGGAATCTAAATGCTGCTGGGATGTTAAAAAAGTAGCCCTCAAGGGCTAAAATATTCCTCCTCTGGAGCGATGGTTGGTTCTGGAGAGAAGGGTGTATGGATGTGTTGGTTCTGCAGAGAACAGGGTATGGGGACTGTGTGCCGGATGTGGTTGGTCCCCATATGGCTGCTTGCTCCCCCCCCCTGCAGTGGGATGGGGAGAGGATCAGAGTAAAACACAAACAAAAACCTGTGGGTTGAGATAAAGACAGTTCAACAGTAGCAATAGATTGTACAAAGCCAGCGATGCACCGTGCACTTGTTCACCACCCAGCCAATCCCTGAGCTGAGGTGCTTCCCCACTGCCAATGACTCCAGTTTACCTACTGGACATGACATCATATGTCCTGGAATATCCCTTTGGTTTGTTTGGGTCAGCTGCTCTGGCTGTGTCTCCTCCCAGATCCTTGTTCACCCTGAGCATCCACTGGTGGGGCAGTGTGAGAAGATGGAAAGTCCTTGAGTTAGTGTAAACACTACTTAGCAGCAACTAAACCATCAGTGTGTTATCAACAGCGTTCTCATCCCGAATCCAAAACACAGTGCTCTACCAGCTACTGGGAAGAAAATCAACTTGTTATTCCAGACAAAACCAGGAAAGTCCTGATGGATTCAACCTGAAATACAGTGGAATAATTTAATGCTTTATTTTTGAACAGAAATTTTTGACCACAGAACTGACCTCCATTTCACTCTGAAGGTATGAAAAAAAGGGTTGAGTGTTCTGAAGCACTTGGGACTCACTTCTGCTCTCCAGATCCAAGCCTGAACATCATCAGCACCTCAGGAAGGTGCAGTAGGCCTGAGGAGAGCAGAAACTCTTCAACACCATTGGTAGGTGAGGAAGGAAGAACGGTGACTGCTTTTCCAATAAAAACGAAGGGAAGGGGAGAGGCAAAGGGCACAGGCTCCTTATCAGGGAGTGAGCAGGGGTGTGAACACAGGGAAAAGCAGGCAGCTGCTAAGGAGCACAGTCTTATCTGGAGCACACTGGGAGCTCAGCTCCTCCTGCTGAAGAGAAAGCTGTCCCTGGGGTTCCCCTGTTCCCTCTCCTCTTCCACAGCGTGTGTGTGTGTGTGCACATGTGGCACACAGTTACTCCAGAGCAAGGTCTGTGCCCAGGCTGTCCCACAAAATGTTGACAGCTTCATTTCAAACTACACAGGAGGCCCCCAAATGCAAGATCTAGGCATCTTGACTTCTGATACCAAGAGACTTAGATCCCTCAATGCTTCTGTGAGGCATCTGAATACTCTGTGCAATCTGTGAGAAATGATGGGCCATGACAGTGCAGCAGTAGGGCTGCAGAACCATGTTTCCCATCACTGGTGGCTGTTCCAGAGGTTCCTACACAAGGAGGTGCTGGACTGTGCAGGTCTCCCCATGACAATGCAGGCTGTGATGCCACCCTGGGCCAGGCCCTGGTGACAGTGACAGCTGGCACATGAAGCACCATGCCCAGATCTTTTGGGTATTCAAAAGCGATAAAACCTGGCAGCCTGGCATCAAGAAAGCATCAACAAAGCAAAGCTCCTGTAGATGCATATGTGCTCTCCTCTGGTGCATCAGTTCATGACAAGTGTCTGCTCAGAAGTGTAGTGAGTCCACGTTAATCATAGAATCTTTCAGGTTGGAAAAGACCTTGGAGATCATCCAGTCCAACCAATAATCCAGCTCTACCAAGGTCACCACCAGAGCACTTCTCTCAGATCTGAACAATCTTTAACCGCCTCCCGGGATGGAGACTCAGTCCCCTCCCTGGGCAGCCTCTTCCAAGCTGTGACTGCTCTTTCGGGGAAAAACTTTTCCTCCTGCCAAGTCTAACCCTAACCTGGGGCAGCTTGAGGCTGGTCCCTCTTTTTCTGTCACTAGTGACCTGTGAGAAGAGACCAGCACCCACATGTCTACAACATCCCTTCAGGTAGTTGTAGAGAGTGATGAGGTCACCCCCAGCCTCCTCTTCCTCAGGCTGAACATCCTCAGGTCCTTCAACCACTCTGTCTGTGTGACCACGGTGACACTAGTGAGTTGTGTCTGCTTGTGAGGAAAGTTCATGTCCACATGTGTTCCACTGTGCATCCAGATGTGGGATGGCTGTGTGATCAAGTCACAGAATCACAGACTCACAGAACATTAGGGATTGGAAGGGACCTCAAAACATCATCTAGTCCAGTCCCCCTGCCAGAGCGGGGTCACCTTTCAACAATACTTGGTACTATCTGTTTTGTTCATCAATACATCTACTTTTTAAATTAAAGTGCAATTAGCACATTGAAAGCAACGTTCAGCTTGTCTGTGCTTCAGGACAAGCCGTGGAAAATACGGAGAGTTACCCATAGGCAGGACTCACTTTGGAAAGACGTTCTGAAGTGTTTTTCACTTTCCCTGTGCTCTGCGGGAGCTCAGGAGGCAGACTGCAGTCCCTTCTCTCCGGATGGCAAATGTGTATCTGTCAGCTACGTTGGCTTCAGATCTAAAGCACCAGTTGGATGCCATCTGAAGTTGTCTCACATTCGAATATGCTGATATTTTTAGTTACTCATTCACGTGTGTGGCAACCAAAATCACGCTGGGACCTTCTGGGAGCGTTATCTAAGGAGTGCACCAGGTAAAGCCCAGCCCCGGCTGGTGTTGCATCACACAAGCTGCTGAGGCAGGCACAGTCACATAATGGTAGGGTTAGGGTTGGAAGACAGCTCTGAAGATCACTTAGTCCAACCCTCCTGCTAGAGCAGGGTCACCTAGAGAAGATCATAGAGGAGCACCTCCTCCTGTGTCTGCTGCTGCAGCCAGCAGAGAGACCAGTATGGGCAGAGTCAAAGCAGAATGGGAGACCCACTCAGGTCTTGGACAACCCTCCACAAGAATCCAGATTTCTCCCCCAGAGTGCAAAGGGAGCCAGCTGGGGTGGGAAAGGATGGGCAGGGGCAGAGCTATCAGTGAGACCTAGTAAAGGAGGTCACGGGGGGGCAGTTCAAAACGGAGACTGCTGTGTTGGTTCCAAGTTTCCACACTCATCCTTCCCCTGAGCTGACAAGAGGGGTCCTCTGAGGGTATAGCGGGGTGTGCAGATTATTTTATTCTCCCCATAATACAGAATCAAACAATCATGAAGTGCACTGAGTTGGAAGGGACAATTAAAAGTCATCTAGTCCAAATCCCCATCTTTACACACAGTTCTCTCTGCCTGAACCCGGCAAATTCTGCAGTGCTGGGTCAGAGTACATTTAGAACTCAATTTTTATTGCTTTGGATTTGATTTTCTAGGTCCTTTCTTTGAATGTTGTCTCCAGAAATGAGTTTATAACTGCATGTGGGGCATATTGATCTCCTGAAAGACATGGCTCTTGGGTCCTCATTGTGGCTTGGCCAAAGGTCTCCTTTACAACTCGATCTTTGAGCTCGCCTGTAAAAGTACCTGATTTGACCCATTCGGCTGTTACCAAACAGAAGGTTGGATCCTGCCTAGCACTTGACTGAAATGTATTTCAGCAGAGAGCCTGCGTTAGCCCAGCCCTCCTGAAAGGTTGGGCAGGACATGCAGGTTTGTGTCACACTGCATTGATGCTGGCAGAACTAGGTGGGATGGGAAGGGGGCAGGCGTGATGTCCAAGCAGAGGTGTTTTTGAAGTGTGTATGAGAACCAGTGGTAACTCCCAAATGTACCACCTGCCAGCCACATCCAGACATCTGCTCTCAAGCAGCTCCTCCACAGCTCTGGCTTCCCTTACCCTGGTTTACCACTTCTATGGTTTCTACACCAAACTCCCAAAACCAGATCAGCTTGAGGGTGACAGAAGTTGGCCAAATGGCCCATGAAGGATTTGTGCACCCTGCACACCCTTCTCCCATGGAAAGCTGCAAATGAAGTTCTTTCAGACCTTGAGAGAACCTCAGATGAAAGACAAGTACAGAAACTACTCCAGAGGATTGGGACATCATGGACAGAAATAATTTGAGTTTGAATTGGATTTAACTCCTCTTTGTAGTTTTGAGTGGTGCTTGAAGGTCACTTAGGAGCCTTCTCTTCTCCAGGCTGAACAATCCCAACTTACTCAGCCTGTCCTCATAGGGCAGTTTCTCCAGTCCTCTGATCATTTGAGTTGCTATCCTCTGGACAGCTTCCAGGAGCATTCTGTCCTTCTGATGCTGGAGACTCCAGAACTGGACACAGGACTCCAGGTGGGGTCTCACCAGTGCAGAGCAGAGGGGCAGAATCACCTCCATCGATCAACTGT
Organism: Rhinopomastus cyanomelas; assembly: GCA_013400115.1. Classification (NCBI taxonomy): domain Eukaryota; kingdom Metazoa; phylum Chordata; class Aves; order Bucerotiformes; family Rhinopomastidae; genus Rhinopomastus; species Rhinopomastus cyanomelas. Next base: position 524,335 of record VXBP01009263.1, on the reverse strand, counting down.
CACCTTTTCTTTTGATGCAGCCCAGGACATGGTTGGCTCTCTGGGCTGCCAGCACATACTGATGGATCCTGTTCAACTTCTGCTCCTCCACCACTCCGAAGTCTTTCTCCTCAGGGCTGTCCTCAGTCCTTTCTCTTCCCAATCTATATTGGTGCATGTGATTGCCTTGACCCAGATGCAAAAGCTTGCCCTTGACCTTGTTGAACTCCATGTAGTTTGCACAAGCCCACTTCTTGAGCCTCTCAAGAGATTAGACCTCCCTTCCCTCCAGGGTGTTGACTTCACTTTTTGGTGTCATCAGCAAACTGACTGAGGAGGCAGCCTCAGCCTCCCTGGGCAATCAATTCCAGAGTCTCTCCACCCTTGCACTGAAGAACTTCTTCCTCAGATCCAGTCTGAAGCTTCTTCAGTTTCAAACCATTTCCCCTTGCCCTGTCACTGGATCCCCTTGAGGAAAGTCCCTCTCCAGCCTTCTTGGAGGTTCCCTTCAGGTACTGGAAGGCACTCCAAGGTCCTCCTGAAGTCTTCTCTTCCCTAGGCTGACCAACCCCAGCTTCCTCAGCTTGTCATCATAGCAAAAATGCTCCAGCCTTTGGATCATTTTTGTGGCCTCTGGACTCTCTCCAACAGCTCCATGTCCTTCTGATGTTGGGGACACCAGAACTGGATGAAAAAGAAGCCATCTATTATCTTTCAGTGCCACGAAAATAGAAAGAAAATACATTTTTTAAAGCTTTTTGAGTGACATTGACACTGGATCATGCTCTCACATGGGCGTTTGTGAGTCTCCCCCTCACAAAAGTCCCTGCTCTCTGGCTAGTTGATGTGCTCATCAGAAATCCTACGTGCATGGCAGGATATAACCTTAACATGACATCAAGCCAGCCAGCCCCACATGCTCTCAGCTCTTAGGAGGGCAAAACCCACCAAGCATTTGTAAAGCTGGTTGTAATTTATTAAAATGATGCTGGAGGATTTCTCTGAGGGAGGCCAGGAGAGCTGATGTGATGGAACATGTCCATGAGGGGCACAAGTAGTTGTGGGCAAGATGTGCTCCTGGGTGGGCTCCTCCAACACCTCTGGGGCTCACAGCAGAGCAGAAGTGTGACTACGTGAGACAGTGATGTGCACGGGAATCGAAGCAGGAGCAGTACCTGGCAGAGCAGACGTTCATCTGCCTTGTAATGAGAGGGGTTTGAAATAAGAAAAGAGAAGCACCTCATCATGCTAGAAGTATTAATAATTACCTGAAAATGAAGGCTAAGATGAAAGGGGAAGGTATTTTGGCCTGTGCCTAAATTAGCTGTTTTCTCTGACTGCCAGCACAGGACTCGTGGCCGATGCATGAAATGCGACAGGAATGTAATGGATCTGCCCGACTTGATTCAGCACTGGTGAGGACAGGCAGAGGTCTCATGACCTCATAGGTGTTTTCCATCTCTCATTTCTCCGACTCCATGATAGAATGAGGCAGGAGGCATTAAAAAGACATCTGAAGGGAGAAAGCTTTCCCATTACATCAATAAAAAATACTAGCCCCAGCAGGAGGAGGCTGTCAAAGACGCCCAGCCTGAAAGCCTTAATAAAACCTGTCTTCTGAGCAGCTGATATTCCTCTCCCTACGACATGTAAAGCTGCAGAAGCTGACAGCAAGGCAGCAATTGGAGCCTTCGGCTTTGATAGCAGAGACTGCTTTGCTGTCAGCTGCGAGACTTTCTTGGGAATTTGAGCTTCTTGAACACTTCCCTTTCAAATGAAAAGTGTTGACATGCCCTGGGTGGAAGGAGTCTTTTTTCTTCCCCTTTCTGCTGCTAGTTCTTCTCCATCTTGCCTTAACAAAGGGAAACAGCCTACTCAAAGCCAAACTATTCACCAGCTGCAGCCTGCAAGCCAAATTCCTTTTACTTCTTGTCCCTCCTGCAGCACCTGCTCTTGCTGTCCCTTAAGCATCCAAGACACCAGCTGGCCCTGGTCCTTATTTCATTACAGCAGATCCTCCCACTGCCCACAGAAAGTACCTGTAATGGCAGCAGTGTGAGGCCACGAGGGTTCCAATGTGTCACCCTAGGCTTGCAGCTCTGAGACAGCAACCCCAGCTTACGGGAACACAGGATAATTCAGGTGGGAAGGGACCTTAGGATGCCTCTAGACCAACCTCCTGCTCAGCTGTTACGTGTCATCACACAACATTGTCTCTACCCGTCAGTTCTCCATCTCCAGATGCCTGGTAGGGAAGGAATCATCATGTTTGCAGTTCCCAGCAACCTCCAGCCTGGCAAATTAGCAGCAACACAGAGAGCTTTCACTTCATTTTTCTTCCACGATACGGCCCTTTCTCCTCAATAGTTTGAATCTTCCAAATTGTTCTCCTCTTTCATCATCCCTAGGCATTTCAGTCATATCTCCCACCCTCGTGATGCTGGTCATCTGGCCTCCCTTTTTCTCAGAGCACAAAAGTAGGTGAAGGAACTGCAGCAAAGATTTGGGTCTTCTGCTGCGGGAACACCTCTCTTAACGTTTCCGAGCAAGAACCCGTTAACTCCCCGAATGACCTCCCCACGTCCCATCACGGTTTACAACCCCCATCCCTACTCCTGCCTCACAGGGAAAGTCAGGAGTGAGAAGTCCCTGCTGCTCCATGAGAGGGCGGTGTCGTCTGGAAGCAAAGGGCCACTGAAGGGATGTCGGGGCAGGAGGGGGAAAGGTCCCAGAGACCGGGATAAGGATGGAGTCAGTGATGTTCTTGGGGGCTTTGGAAGACTCTGCAGACCCCCAGAACCTCCTGGAGGTGTGATCCTCACTATGGTTGGTTTTTTTCGGTTTGGAACAGAGAAAGAAATCTCTGTGAAACACGAGTGAAGAAAGAAAATTAAAGAAAGGATGTTACTCTCTATTAAATGTTGTAGGATGCTTTTGTCCAGAGCACGTTCTCAAGGACTCGTGGGTCTCAAGGCTGGGCTGCCTTTAGAAATCCTGCTTCTTGCTGAACTGCCTCATCTTTGTGTTACTGCGGTTTAATCAGAGGGGTGCTCTGCTCATTATGTTTGTCACAGAAGCTCACTGAGATTCCTGACACACCATCACAACTTCAGGAGAGACCTCAATACATTGGGAGCTGAAGGTGAAAAGGAAAATCTATGCCAAGCACCCTGGGAGTATTTAATTCCTGAGAGCTGCTGGAATGGAAAATAACATCCTAACTGGGTAACTCCTCTTTGTGTGGAGCTCCAAGGAGGGTCATCCGGCTTCACCTGTAAAGGTTCCATCCCATATCCTCCCCCTACAAGCATTTTCCACTGTAAAATTGCCACAAGTCAAGAAGTTGCTTTCAAGAAGTGAGTGTCAGGATGATGGGAGCACAGCAATATGACAAGGGATGATGGATGTCAGCTGGAACACAGGAGATTCAACCTGAAGACAAGGAAAAACTTTTCCACAGTGAGATTACTAGAGTTGGGTCCCAGTCTGCCCAGAGAGGTTGTGGATCTCCTGCTCTGGAGACATCCCAAACCCATCTGGACATGATCCTATCAGATCTGCACTAGGTCCAGCTTTGGCAGGACAGTAGGATTAGATGATCTCTAGAAGTCCCTTCTAACCCCAAAAGTCAGTGACTCTATGATTCTCAAGAGATTACATCTAAAGTAGCATCAGTCAGCTCATCTGTCATCCCGAGTGTCTCTGTTATCTCCTCTCCACCAAGAAGCTGTGGGGCATGCACTGTGTTGCTAAAGAAGCCAGATACTGTGACACCGGTACCTGCTCTCAGAAATTATCCCAGGTGTAGGAAAGGACGAGAGGCTGTCTCCACTGGCTTCCTCTTTGCAAGAATCATAAAATCATTAAGGTTGGAAGAGACCTCAGATCATCCAGTCCAACCATCAACCCAACCTCATCCTGCCCACTAAACCCTGTTTCCAAGGAGAGATCTACAGGGGTTTTGAACACCTCCATGGACAGTGACTCCACCACGCCCTGGGCAGCCTGTTCCAACCCCTGACCACTCTGTCAGGGAAGAAATTTCTCCTGATGTCCAATCTAACCTTCCCCTGGCACACAAGAAAGGAGGCTTTTTCTCTATCCTGCAAGTCATCTCTCTGGAAAGGAGAAGGAAGAAAACTTCTTCCCCACCATCATGACTGATCAAAAGGCAAACCACAAATACTCTATCCTTAACCACACACAGCCACAGGAAAAACACAGAGACACCTCTGCTCCTTTGAGCTGCATGGCCCCCAGCAGCTGCAGCTCCTGTTATCAGAGACTCTCTGCTACAACCTGATGGTCGCTGCCTCACCCACCGTGGGGGCTTCACTGCTTTACTAAAGGAACATTGCCTCCACCTCACACTTGAAAGAAACACAGAGATGGAAGTGGCACAGCTGGGATAGATGCAATCACTGTGCCCACAGCATGAGTCTTTCGTGTTTAATCACCTGGCAGCCATGCCATGGAGATGCCTTTGGAGATGCCTCTGAAGGCTTCTGCTGACCATGCCCCGTCCAGTGTGGTTACGTAACTTATTTGGCTCTTTTAAGTGGCCCTGAAGGCACTAATGGAAAAACAGAGCAAGCAGGAGGGCAGGGAGGAGCAGGGAGATGGTCATCTCTCCAGCAGTGAGGCTTTTATTTGTCAAACTGCTATGAGATCATTCTAGGGAAAATAATATCAACAACACAGGGAGCCACCCCAAGTTTCTTCAGTGCTGAAGAGCTTGTTTTCAGTGGACTGCTGTCCTCCTTATTTCTTCTTCTTTTCCCTCTTTCTTTCAGCTCTTACACACTCTCCACGGTGCAATTTCACTTGACCTCCAGGTCTCTGGAGGGACCCTCTGCACTGTGACTCTGCTGCTCTTGTGGCCCCTGAACGTCTGTCGGGTTTGTGTCTGCCAAGGGCGCAGCACGGCTGGGGATCTGATTCTCCTGCCAAGGTCCTCGCACACGGGCGTACGTAGGTTTGTATATGATTATGCTGAATCAGTCGCCCAACAATGTTGGAGGGATCCCAAGATCTTGTGCCACGGGTCTTTGGAACTGAAACCAGCATCAGTTGTTCCAAATCAACCCTGCTGGGGTGGGTTTTAGAAAGGCTTTTCAAAGATTTATTTTTAAAATAACGATGAGGCACATTCCAGTGACATCTTCCATGTGAGGAGGTTCAGCTGCCAGCAACCCCCGGATCTTGGTCTGTTCAAAACGCTGATTGGTGTGGCTGCTGACGCATTAAAGCAGATGCCTGTGCACTTCAGATCTTCAGTTGCTGGAAGCTAGAAGCCAGGAAACACGAAAATAAGCGAAGAGTAAAGTTCATCGGTGTTTTTCAGAAATCCCTGTCTTCTGCACAAACACACAGACGGTCACAGGTGATCCCATTTCTCCTGGATGGGCAAGACTGTTGTGTTCAAACAGCTCCTAATCTTGGTTTGAAACTGAGCAGTAAGTTCCCAGTGTGTTGCCCACAAGATCCTCTGCTGTTGCTCATAACCACAGGATTATGAACACACAAAATTTGCCACTACTTAAACCCACATTGGCAGCAAAAGCCAGATGCAGCTGGGCCCACAGAATGTTATTTGTCCAGTACTTTAGCCTGTGGGCCAGAGAAGGCTCAAGCTTGCATTAAGTGATGGAAGCTGGCCACACCTCTGGTGGGGCACCTCTCTGGTTAATCATTACAGCCATAACCACAAAACCAACAGCGGCAGCACGGCCGCATCACACAGCTTAGAAGCACAGTGCAGTGTCTCTGCAGTATGTGAAGGAAGGTCAGCTTGGAGCTCTGAGCCACTGGCGAGCCAAGCCTGCCAGCCACCAAATGGACTCTGAAACCCTTCTTGCTTTCCAAGTTGATAAAGAAAGTCAGCCCTGCCTATTGAGCTAATGGTTGCCTATTGATGAGTTAACATCACTGCTGGGCTCAGAGGTTTCCTCAAAACTATTGATCTCCTGTAGCTGGGCTTTCTCTTGGTGTCTCAGCTTTGGTTCACTTTCCTCTCAAGCAACACTCCACCAGAGGTCTGGGCTCCAGCAGCAGCAGCAGCTTGCTGTCTCTCACTCAGCTCAGGTGAGGGCTGTGACTCACTCCTCACCGCTGTGTTCCTTTCTCATAAAGCTGGGTGACTTAATCATACCTTCTCACTGAACTAATGCTACTGCGCCTTACCTCCTGGCTACACCAGCCAGCATACCTGGCTAATAACGCCGCTTCCAGCAGCCTTCTGACTTGTGGGCACAATTACCTGACTGCGGCAGGATGCTGAGCTGGGCCGCTGGGTGCTACTGAAGTAACATGTACCCAGAGCTCCACATGCCTCTGCTCTCGGGAGGTGTCTCTGCTTGCTCTCTGGGGGAGTTGTCCCTATCTAACAGATGGGAAGCGGGCCTGGAGATCCCAAACCCTGCTCCCCAGCAAGTTTTTCTTGCAGATGAAGCTCCCTCCCAAACTCAAATGTTCTGTGCTTCAACAAGATTTTACTTGGCAGCTCAACAAAAGGTGCCTCAAGAAGTCAGCTCTAGCCTGGCAGCAGTCCAGCCTGCCCAGACAGCAGCCCCCAAGTGCCTCTTCACCTGGTAGAAGGTGCCAGGGTTCATCCTGCTCCAGCTTCTTCATAGCTCATCCACCTGTCCATGTCTGTGTCAGGAGGGGAGGATGCTCCAGCAGGGGTTGGGCTTATGTGATCTTTGGCTGTCCCTTCCAACCCATAGCATTCTGTGATTCTGTTATGGGACCAGGCTCAGCCAGCTCTGTGCTTGCTTGGGAGAGAAGAGGAATTATCCAGCACGTTTGGGTCTCCAAACGGGATCAGGAAAGGTGGGCTAGGTCTGAGGCTTTAAATATCTGAAAAAGTCCCATTATCAGGAAAATGAGAATGAGAACAGTGTGATGCTCACTCACTGAGTGTGACTGCCCCCTCAGAAGGCACTGGGATGCTTTAGAGGAGAGGTAATGGGTATGAGACACTGCCCTGCCTGCTGCCACTGGTTCTACCATTTTCAAACCGTTCTCCACCAGTGACTGCTGTGCTCACAGTGACTCCTGTTACCCTACAGTCTATTTTTATGTAATTGTGATGTACATAATGTTACAACAAAAACCACAGAGCAAATATACACATTCTCTAGCTATAAATACTGCTGGGAAACAGTGACATCATGCAGACAAAAGGATTTGTTTTGATAATAAATTTGTTGCCTTGTCTTTTTCTTATTAGGCACTGAAAATCTGCGGTGACTCACGGGCAAGCGCATTGTTTGCCTGGAGAGCAATTACTGCGCATGGAGAGGTTTTTGCTTAAGTTCCCCTCCTGCTCTCCTGCTGAACTCCTGGGCCACTGAGAATGTGAGGGTCAGAGAGTCACAAAGCCACTAACAGTCCTTGTCAGAGCAGGACTCAGGGATGCAGGAGCACTAGGTCCTGCTCCCTCAGCCTCTCCCTGGTGTTTTATTGGGTAGTGGAGAGACAACAGAAAAAACTATGCAGCTGATTAAAAATGTTCCCACAACTCAACCAGAACCAGATACAGCTGCTGTTTCCGTAAGTCCAGAGGTCGATACCCCCTTCAGGGATCTTACAGGTCTTTTCCAACCCACACAGTTCCACGATGCCATGTTCTGACACTGCCAGTGGTCATTCTGCTGGGCTTTCTCAGATTCGTGCAGTGACAGGGTGAGGATGATCCTTGTACAAGAGGTCTAAACGTCACCTCTTTTATTACTTTTCCTTATAAATTTTACTGTAAAGCCAGTGAGAGAATCACTCTTCTGGGTTGAAAACAAACACTTATTTGTTTCCCCACCCACATCCCCGCATCAAGACTCTTTAGATTGACAACTTTTCTTCCCTGCTTCCCTCCCACACAAGCACGCCCACACCCGAGCCTCTGAGTACTCAATGGTCCAAGACAGAAGTATTTAAAACCAACAGTAATTAGATAAAGACTCTAACTTCCCTTAACTTGGCAGCAAAGTTTATTGATAAAAGGGAAATGAAATGGGATGCAATTAGAGGAACCTAAATGAAACAGAACTGATTCAGACCTACAAGATACACCATGCCCTGCCCTGCCCAGAGAAGGGGCAAGGTCACTCACCTCCCGGTACCTTCAGCTTTTGATGATGCGGTGCATGACTCTGCGTAATGTTGTGATGCCTCTCCAAGAATGAGTTTGCCCAACTGCCCTCAAGAATTTGCTCTTCACAGTCCTCTCTGCCTCCATCCCACACACATTCTCTTCTCTTTGGGTGGTGTGTGCCTTCATAACCGTATGGCGTTTATTTGCACTCACTGGGGCTTTATATTGTCCTTACTGGAATTTCCTTCTACTGGAACCATCTAAACCACATGTGCACAGCAGTTCCTCCACATTTCTGCCTTCTCCTCTTATTTCATCTTTCAGCCAGTGGTCTGAAAAGTGGTTTTTCCCACAGTGCTTCTGGCTAGTGAGAACTCATCCTTTGTGATCAAATTGGTCTTCATTTACGAGAAGTGAAGTAAATGAACTTTCTCAAACCTCTCCTTAGAAGGACCACATTTACTCAGATGCTGAAGTTTTTTTTCTTCTAGCTCTCATCTGTGCAGTCCCTTTCTCAGCATCCTATGGAGCCACAGACACCAGCACTAGAGGCAGTATGGCAGCAGCAGTGGCATCATCTCCCTTTAATTCCCATCCACCAAGGTGCCTTGACAGACACCCCATTTTCCCATACTGGTCCCATCTGCATTAAAATCTCCCCATCACACTTTAACAGCCCATCACTGCAGAAGAAACTTACTACCTGTAATGTCTCAACCACAGATAGCAGTCCCTTCCCCACAGAGAGCATCTGCCTGCATTAGCAATGGGTTGGATGTGCTCCTGTTATGCACTGGGAGGAATTTAAGAGCTTTAGTGTTTATTTCTTTTCCATATCCCAAAGAGATGGCCTGAGGTCCAGGTGGGTCAGGAATTCCTTTGCTTTCTCTGGGAATTCCTCTTATTTCTGTGTGACCTGGGTAAATATCTCTGCTGGAGCATCTTTTGTGTTATTAGATTAGAGACTGCATCTGAAATTTAGACATTGGAAAAATGAAAAAAAAAAAATTATTTCAATGTGTTTCAATGATAAAACTTGCACGTGACAGCATAAGTCCTTGCTCTGGAGTCTAGTCTGAGTCTGCAAGCGCTTGTAGCTTACCATGTTTGTACAAAAAGGCATGTCTCATCCCAAAAGATTGCTTGAAAATATTCAAGTCTGTGTTGAATCCTTTGGTACTACTGAGACCGGCCACCAGGGCTGATGTGCTCATCAGTATTTAACTCCGGCACCTGAAACCATTCTCATACCTATATGGGAAACCATTCCCACATCTGTAATGCAGGATGGAGGGTGCTGCATTGCCCATAATTCTTAAGTGTTAATCGTGAGATCATCAGGACTCGAGCTAATGGCTTGATCTTTCAAGTGCAGATTGCAAAATACTCACAAATATGACAGCAAAGAGGCCTCAGCCTTTAGTTGAGGAAATAGCTATTATTTTATAATCTTTATAGATTAGTTTGGCTGTTAAAAATAGAATGAGGATAGATAATGCCTGAAGCCAGGCTTACTTTATATAGCACATCAATAAACTGAATGCCAGTGTATCTGAAGGACAGTGCGGTGGAGAAGAGAGCAAACCCTGCACAGGACACTAGCTCTGCCTTAGCACAGCCATGAGTGGGGAGCGCTGCTGACAACAGAGCTGCAGCCGGTCCTGTGCAGAGTCCTGGCCTCTCATCTTGGAGAAAATGCAGTTTAAGTGCTGCATGGGTATGAAGAAAACACCCCTGAGTGTGCATGAGTGAACACGTCTGTGCACCCCTGAGCTTGCCAGGACTCCCTGCCAGTGCATAAGGCTGGGAGTTCATTCACAAGGGAGTCCAAGCTTCGAGGTGTGCAGGAGCAGAAGGAAGGCTGAATGTCAGGAAATGTGCAGGAGTGCTGGGGAGGATTGTCCCTGAGTATTTCACAGTATTGCCCTGTCAGGTGTGTGAAACAGGGGGCTACAGGAAAGCTGGAGAGGGAATTTTCACAAGAGTGCTAGGACAGGGCGGTGATGACTTGAAACTGAAAGAGGGGAGATTCGCATTAGACGTAAGGAGGAAGTTCATCACTGTGAGGGTGGTGGAACGGGCTGCCCCGGGAGGTTGTTGCTGCTCCATCCTTGGAAGCATTCAAGGCCAGGTTGGGTGGGGCTCTGGGCTACCTGTTCTGATGAGAGGTGTCACTGCCTATGGTAGGGGTTTGGCCCTGGTGAGCTCTGAGCTCCCTTCCAGCCTAAACCACTCTATAATTGCACTGATTGATGCATGCTCTGGTCCTTGCTGCTCTGGTTGCTGTGGTTGTTACAGGCGTGATGGGAAACAGAAGTAACATTAATCACACTAAAATCTTGGCTGCAGAATTCCTATGACATGAAAAAATCCGGTAGTTCAAACCACCTCTGAGGTGTGCTGTGCCTGTGCAGCTGGCTCGGCTGGGCTGAGACCCTGCTCTGCCCTGGATAACCAGCCCAGTGAGAAAGGGCTAACCAGGTGACAGTGCTATGGCCATGCAGTCACCCTGGGTAGGAAACTCATGCCCTGCAGGACTGTGCTGAGCTGTGTAGATGCAGCCCTGGGGAAGGCAGGACTTGCTTTAGCGCGGTTCAAGGGAATCCCATTGTTTCTTCCTGATGTCTTTTTCTCTGCTGAATCAGGGTCAGTAGGATTCCTTTCTTCAGGAAATAGTTCCTTCAGAAGAGCTACCTGTGCTTCAAAACTTTCACCCCTGGAGTTACTGGACTTTCTTCACGGCTCACCTCTTGAATGCACTGACCTCTACCCCAAAGCCAATGCCCTGACCCTCAAGCATATGATCCATCTGGATCCAAGAGTAAAAATCCCTAATGTTCAGGGCTGTTTGGGCATTAGGGACTGTCCATTTCCCTTTGTCTGAAGGATGTGAGGCAAGATGTAGAGAGCATACAGAAACCGTCAGCTGTTCAGGGGAACATGATGGGTGACAGATCCCATGTAAGCCTCAGTGGGGTGGAGAAGTCCTTATTTCAACTGGTGTCTGAGTCTATTTGAACAGATCTCCACTTCATACAGCCCTGAAAAGGCAGAGTCATGCATCATTCTCATCCTTAGTCCCAGTGCACCAAACATCTAATCCACAGGTACAGAGCAGTACAAAGCCAACCGTCCTATTTTCCTCTCCATTTGGAACTGAGGGTTAAAAGCTACTTCCTCCAAATAAATTTTATCAGGCAAATGGCCAACCTCTGAGGACTCATGAAGGAAATTCCCTCTCTCAGATCCACCATGCTGGCAGGTGCTACTCACAGAAAATTCCTACAAGAGCCTCTTGATGCAAAATGCAAAAGCCCCGCGCTGAGTAAAGTTAGTTGGGTCCATTTCCTTTTAGCACAGACACCTTCCATGATGGGAAGAAAGGAAGATCTCAGCTTAGGGGCTTCTAAGTGTAAAGATAAAATGAAATTCCTCAACAGAGAGGAGAAAATCACTCTCAAAACTGAATCTTTTTTCCCTTCTTTTTTCCCCCCACACTTACTAGTGAATTGCAAAAGGCTCCTTTCAAATCATCCAATGTGTTTCAAGGAGTCCTTTTTGCTCCCATCCAGGGAAATGACTTATTCATCATGTTGGGCCTCAGAATAAATTGGATTCTTCCTTCCACTTACCTGACTAGATTGACACAACGTGCACAGCTATTCCAGCCTTGTGAGCGTTTCCAGCAGCCGTGCCTCAGCCTCTGATTTCCTCCAATTTCTAATCTGTCAGTTTATTAACATCAGTCAAGTGATGCCTTGTACAGTCCCAGAGAATGTTGTTCTCACTAAAGAAACTTCACTGTGAGTGAATACCAAGTGTGTCTGCTGCGCTCTGTTTGTCAGTAGCTAAAGGGCACGTGGGGATTTACATTCTGTACCGTGCTGGAGGACGATTTGCATTGGATGTGTGCTGTCTCAAAGGGCTTTGCACAGAGTTTGCTCGATGATATAAACAGAGTTCCTGCATGCACACCACCTCATCAGCTGACAGCACCTTGGGTAGTGATACCCAAGGTTAACTAAGACACACACACACGACTAGAATGTCCACTTTTTGTTTCTGAACACGAGATCTGTCAGACAAAAGAAGCTTCCCACAGGCAGATGAACTGCACTTCTCAGAAATAAGGCTTCTCAGGTCTCTCATGTCTGGAAAACTTGGCTGTGGGTAGATGGAGCAGGGCATTACCCCTGTGAGGATGGGATGAGCAAACTGTTTAGCCTGGAGAAGTGGAGGCTCCAAGGTGACCTTCTATGAGCTTTCAAATATCTGAAGGGGGCTACAAGAAAGCTGGGGTAGAGCTTTTGACACGGGTGGTAGCAAGAGGACAAGGGGAAAGGGTTCCAGACATCAAGAGGGGAGCTTGAAGCTGAACATGAGGAACAAATTCTTTCCTGTGAGGGTGCTGAGATGCTGGAAGAGGTTGCCCAAGGGAGTTGTGGCACCTCACCCTTGGAAGTGTTGAAGGCCAGGTTGGATGGGGCCCTGAGCAACCTGATCTATCGAAGGTGTCCCTGCTGCTGCAGAGGGGTTGGAACTGGATGATCCCTTCCAACCCCTGGCTATTCTATGACTCTATGATTTTCAGCAAGGGTAGCAGCTGTGGAATTCACTTCCTCCATGAGACTGTGGAACAGACATGAAATTCAGACAGGAATGTACTGGCTTTGAGGACACATTACAAGCGTATCTGCTCACTCAGGTTTTAGCTCGAGGTGTGGTTTGGGCGCAGTGACTGAGTTAATGACGCATCGTTGCTCAGTGGGCATGAGAACACCAGTTCAGGCTTCACAGGACGGATGGTGAAACTCCTGAACTGTTCACAGAGATCAGCAGTTCCACACCTGAGATATTGCAATTGGCTGGATGTGTTGGGAGGTCCTCTCTGGGCAGTGAGACCCATTCAAATGGGGCAGCCAAGACAGTGATGGCCAACAGAAAATTGTCAGCAAATAAGTGACCCCTGCAAAAAGTGGAGACACAGATAGCTATTGCTGGCTTCTTCACTAGTCTCAGACTATTGGAAATTTGCAGACCTTGAGCTATTTACTCAGGTAATGACTCAGTTACTAAAGCTGGTACCTGCCACCATGACCAGAGATCTGCCTGGGCCATGCTGTGGTTCACTGGCTGCTCCCATATTGGACAACAGATGTTAGGCAAGCCACGATGGACTTATAGAAGCCCTTTGTTTTGCCATTGCCCACCTACAGATGTATCTGTCTGCAGTGAGGCAATAGTTCCTGTTCAGTGCAGGGCAGCATCAGTATCACAGCTACCCTAGCATTTGGGGAACAAGGTTTAACCAGTAGGGCTAATGAATGGGTGAATCTCTGCCATGGGAACCACGGTGCATAGCAAGGACCAAAAATGGAGTGTAACTACAATATAAAACTCTACCAAAGCCAGAAAAGCATGGCAGGGGCATTTCAAGAAAATATCTTGAAAAATAACTTCAGGTGAGTCACATGGGAACCTGGAAATGTGCTCCTTAAAGAACTGAGTATCAGCATCGATTTCACTTTCTAGGAAGAGCGATTAATTGCCAGTTCAGCTCCTGCACTCCTTCAATGTCAGAAGAACTGGATAAGTTCTTTGGTGCTTCAGCATCCAGGCTCGTCTGGTCCTGAGAAAGGACCTCATCTGGGGTGTACACCTCATACCTGTTCCATCTCTGACACTGGGGTGTTGTTCAGCTGAAGGGTAGCCATTGTGCCTGGAGATGTACATGCAGCAAAGCAGTTTCAATACAAGTTTGATTTTGGAAGAAGGAAGCCCTGAAACAACTGAGGTTGGTTTTTTAATGTGTATTTCGTGTAACTGACATCTCTGGAAATGTTTTCTGGATAAACATGTGTCTTTTCCAGAGCAGCTCCATAGTGACGATGTTCATCAAGTGAGTGGGAGTTCTTGTTCCTGATTTGAAGGAAGCTCAGCTGTGGCTTCAACCTGATGTTCCTCAGCCTTTATGAATGAACCTAACCTCTGGGGTGTTTTGGAGTGACTAATCCATTCCTTAACCTACCAGAGACACCATCCTGGATCTGAGAAAACTCTTCCGACAAGCAAACACTCCAAAACAGCAACAGTTTCTCCTCTGAAGAATCACTTGCATCTAGACCACACCCGTGTGACTAGGCAGACAAAGGAAATGCCATCTCGCATGACAAGGACAAATCGATGCAAACAGAGTGGAGGTGTGAGTCCTGGGCTCCAGATGCTCGACCAGTTGCTCAACCACAGGGCAACTATTCATGAAGAACACAATGAGCAACTGCTGATGCTGAGCATTTGTGAGATGCTTGGACACCCTCCTTTCTAACACTGAGTGTTCAGGCTTTGGGAGATTCCCTGTATTTTAGTTCCTTTCTTGACCCCAGAGCTCACAGAACACCACTGCCTGTGACCCTGCAGCCTGCCATGGCTGCAGGCTGCTTTTCTTGCTCTAAAAGTACTTTTCTTGCACTGTTCCTGTGCAAGGAGGTGAGGTGGAGAGGACAGTGTGCTTCCTTCCCTTGGAACAGGCACATCCCATATGGCTGTCAGGCCTCTTGCTGCCAGGTGGCAAGTGGAAAGAAAGGCTCAGTGACTGTGCAGTCTCAATACAGGGGTCCTCAGCACATCCCTGGCCTCGCACTTGATGTGTCTCCGCTTTGCATTGTGCAGCAGTTCCTCAGAGGTTTCTCTGCCCTCATCAGGCCAGCACACACTGCCAGAAAACACCATCCCCATGGCTGCCGACCAATTCTTCCAGACGCTTATCTGATACTGAGAGACAGATAATGAACACATTTGGCATCAACAAATTACCCAAACAGTGTCCTCTTTGTCTGAAGTCCCACTGATCCTGGCAGGGTGCACCGAGGTGACTCCTCCAAGGCAGCTGCGAGTGACTCTGATTAATTCTTTTGGGCAGGTGCCACAGGCAAGTGAGAGCTCCAGTGCTCCTGGTCACTGTGTCGTCCTCCCCAGCCAGCCTGTCTGGCAGGAGAGAGGAGCCAGGGACGTGCAGACTGGAGGAAGCAATCTCCAGCCAGCAATCAGCTGGAGTTGCATTGTTTGGTTGCAGAAACCAACCTCGATATTAATTGGTCGTAGCAGTAAGCTCTGAGCTCTGGCAGCGGGTCCCCTGTTTAGTGTTAGCTTAGCCCAAGGTGTGTTGTAACTGCTGGTGGGGTCCATCACACTGACAGTCCCCGCCTGAGGGATGCATCCAGCCTGCTTGCTGTGGATAGGATATCCTGTAGCATATCTTGCTGCAGATATTGGGCACTAATGAGAAATGACATGTCTCCCAGCTCTGCATCCACAGCGAGTCAGGCAAGCTGGCTTGGACACACTTGACCCCCTGCAAGCTTACTTGGTCGTGGTTAACACGGGTACAGCCTTCCCCGTGGGAAGCTGGCCCTGGTAAATACTGCCTTTGCCTCTGGAGCGATGGAGGTGAGATGATGTCCCAGAAAACTACAGCTGCCTGTCTCTGTCTCCAAGGTCAGACCCTTGGATTCTTCTGGGTTCCACGGAAACAGCAGAAAAATTCTCACACAGACAGAAAAGTAAGCTAAACCCAAAGAAACCTCTGAGCATCTCCGACTGACCCAGGAGAGGGAGATCTCATTCCAGTAGGAGTCTGCAATGGCCCTCCCTCTCTTCCACATCAGTTTCTGATTCTTCCAATGGGAGCTGGAATTACTGAGTTTCATCCTCTGAATGTCATTTAGAGTTTGTAATCTTTTACAGTTGCTGACCTTTTCTGTCCCTTTTTGGGTGCATCATGCTCTTTAAGCTCTGGGACACAGCCGGATGTTCTTCGGCAACGTGGCTACAACACAGAGACTGTTTTTAGGTGGAGGGTAAGAAGTACTTCTTTGGAAGTTTAAATTACTTTATTCTCCATATGAGAGAATATTTGCATCTATATAAATAATAAGAATATTTATATCTGTACAAATAATATACAAATTATATATAATGGATAAATCTATTTATAATAGATATATAAATAAAATGTGTCATATTTTATTCTCTTAATAGCGGTATCTAAGATTAGGGCCTTTTAAAAAATATATAATTGGGGGAAAAACTACTTTTTTAAACTTTCCATGTAGAGGTCGTAGAGTCAAATCTGGCATTTTAAAATAAACGTTTTTCTCTAACTGGAAGATTTTTCATTTGCACTGTGTTTTGAATGAAAAATTGAAGTAGCCTCATGGACTTCTTGTGGCGGTAGGACCTGAGCAATTCCTTTGTTGCTCAAGGACTCTTTGACTGCATCTGTGACACTGCTTGACTCATTAATGTTGATAAATATGTGAAGGGTGGGTGTCAGGAGGATGGAGCCAGGCTCTGCTCAGTGTCATCTAGTGATAGGACAAGGGGCAATGGGTGTGAAATGGAACACAGGAGGTTCCACATCAATATGAGGAGGAACTTCTTCCCAGTGAGGGTGACAGACCACTGGAAGGGGCTGTCTAGGGGACTTGTGGAGTCTCCTTCTCTGGAGACATTTAAAATCAGTCTGGATCTATTCCTGTGAGACTTGATCTAAGTGGTCCTGCTGTGTCAGGGAGATTGGACTAGATGATCTTTCAAGATCCCTTCCAAACCCTAGTGTTCTGTGATGTTGTGACTTATTTCAATAGCTGGATCCCAAACTGGTGCTGATGTGCTGTTTGTTCCTGCTGTTCTGCCAAACACCTCTTGGGAGTGTCCTTGTTTTTAACAGCATCTTTTATTTCCTCTTGTTGAAAGCTGTAGACACAGGACTCCACAGTGACCTAACCTGGTTCTCTGGTGTCTAGGATCAATTCATCTCCTGCTGAAGTTTATCCAACCTCTGACAATACTGGGCACTCACCTAATTCTCTGTAATTACCTGGAAGTGATTTGTGGTTTTCAGAGTTTGTTCCTTGGTTATTGTAGTTTGTTCTTGTAATAATGGGGGGTAGAGCATGTCCAGGATCATTTCTGTTGCACAAAGTGCTCACGATAATTTCGCACTG
The DNA here is from genome assembly GCA_013400115.1 of Rhinopomastus cyanomelas. NCBI lineage: Eukaryota > Metazoa > Chordata > Aves > Bucerotiformes > Rhinopomastidae > Rhinopomastus > Rhinopomastus cyanomelas. The sequence goes on along the minus strand of VXBP01009263.1, from coordinate 507,259 downwards.
AGGCTGGGCTTTGCTGCTTGATCTGCAAATCTCCTTTTGCCAATGATGAAACTTCTGAGCATTAATTTCTCCTATAAGGGAGGAAACAGGACTTGGCATGGTTTGGTTTCCTGCCATTACCTGGACAGCCATAGACCATCTGTGTGAGAGGCTGTTCTGATGCACACACAGATCTTCAGCTGTAGGGAGAGCTGGTTGCTCAAGAACCTTTTCTCCACACATTCAGTGTGCTCCACCATGCCTGGGTAGACAGATACATCACAGGTAGAAGAAAAAGTAGTTCTCACCAGCACCAGTGTGATTCCAGAGGCTCATGGTGCTCCTCACATCACTGCAAGGTCTGGCCCTTTAGTGCTGCTCCTGGGATAAAGTAAAGCACATGAGAATAAATAAGGGAACAGGACTCAAGTCTCCCAATTCTGTTGTCTCAGCTGTTGCTTCCACCATGGAATTTAATTGCTCAGCTTTGAGATCCTCCTAAATTGTTACCTGCCCTGCCTGACACCCCTTTCAAAGCCCTTGCTGGCCTGCCAAGACCTGCTGGTCCTTGACTCTGAGTATCTGCTAAGGGAGTGGATTCCCATCAGATTCCATTTCCTCTTCTTTGGACCTTTCACTACACTTTTCTCCCCAGTGTCTTTCTAGAGTTCACAGGAAACCTGGGACACACCAGCGCCTTGACAACAGCCCTGTCCTCAGCACAGAGTTGATCCATGGGGACTGACACTGCTCAGCAGGTTGCTCAGAAGACCCATTAGTCGGCAACACAACCTCTTCAGTTGTTGCCTTCCGAGTGATTCGCCTCTCCACCCGCTGTTTGAAGCGTCATCGTACTTGTGGTCACAGTTAATTACACGCTTGTTTTCCTTACCTTCTCTAAGTGTCTCTGAGCTGTTGGCTCATCGGTATTCCACAGAGCACAGACAGCTCTTGCCAAGCCCACAGTTCGCTCCCATGTTCAGTAACCCAGACTTAATGAGGCTGCCATGTGCTCCACAGTTAATGCTTGCAACCAAGATAAATCTCTCCTAAAAACTGAGCATATGAGCTAGTTTGTGGGCCAGAAATCGGTGAAGCGATGCTAATTCACAGAGGGTGAGCTCCTGGCTGCTCCACATTGCCACAGATGTAAAACCATGAGGAGATTCAGAAACTTCTTGAAATAATCCCTCTCTCTGCGGCATCCAGCATCCGTGCTGGGCCCTAGCACCCAGCTGGGCTCACAGCGGGCGTTCTCTGCTGGGTTTTAGGAGGAAACCCACTGTTAAGTTGTACAGTTCTTCTCTACATGTTTTTATGAGTCTTACAACTTTGAATGTTGCCCATTGTTGAAGACTGCTTACACAGACTGACATGAAATGGGAGACCCCTCCATCATCATGAGCTTTGCCAAAGATCAGCACTCTGCCAAGGCTTCTATTTTTAAATTCTTAAATGTTAGGTCCTAATAGATAAAGCCAGGAAATTGAGAGCATCATCTACAGTGCAGGACCAGGCTTACTCTTGTCTCCAGGTCTGGAATGGCCATGGCCTCATCACCAACTCCTGCAGTACCCTTTAGAGAGTGTCCAACCTTTAGCAAACCACACACAGAATCACAGAATCCTATAATGTCCCGGGTTGGAAGGGACCTCCAAAGGTCATGTAGTCCAGCTCTCTTGCAGGGACCTGATCAGGTTGCCTAGAGCCTTGTTGACCTTCACCTTGAACATCTCCAGAGATGGAGCCTTAACTTCCTCCTTGGTCAACTAGTTTCAGTGTTCAACCCCTCTCCTGCTAAAGAACTTCCTCCTAACAGCCTGTTTCAATCTGATCTAATGTGAAACGATTGCCCCGTGTCCTATCACTCCAGGCTTGTAAACAGCCCCTCTGCAGCCTTCTTGTAGCCCCTTGCAGCTACTGCAAGGTTGCTATCTGTTACTTATCCCAAGACCTTCATTGCTCAATCCACACCCAGGTACTTCCTACTTAAATACTCAATATTTACCCCCATGTAAATTCACTCAGCATCAGAAACATATGTCAAAACCCTAAGCTATATTTAACAGTGAAGAGATTAGATTTCACTCTGCTGCTGGGGTGCTTCCACTCAGCCTGGCTGTGGTGCTGGGGAACGTGCCTGCCTCCCTCAACCTCCTCATGGCATAGTGCTGTTTTCTCTGTTACAGGGACAGTCACACAGAGCAGGACTGTGCCTGTACTGTGACAGCAGCACCGGGCACAAACTCCTCAGCTGTTCACACCACCTATAGATTGTCTTGCTGTAGGTAATGAGTGTGACCCTTACACTTTAAGCCTTGGAGCAGGGTAGGTTAAGGGTAAATTAAATACATAGGACAGATGCTCAAAAATGTAGGAGTGCTCTACCTACCAGTAGCCTAGGCTGCATCTCCACTTGAATAAGGTTGAGCACCACGACAGGAGTCAGAGGGGTGGGAAAAATTTCAGACGTGTCCAGAAGTGCAGACAGCAAATAACTTCTAACTGCAGACAACAAATCAGCTGCATCTGTTTGTGACACAGTTTTAAACCAGTGACGTGACAAGGGAAGAGTTGCTCCTCTTGGCGACAGAGCTCCTCCCGCCCTTGACTGCAGCTCCCTCACGGAAAACTTGGTGCTGTGACATGGGTGAGCTTTAGCCTTGGGAAGGTCAGACTTCTCCCAGTGATGGCAGTAGGACAGCTTCAAAGCCTCCCTGAGCTGTTATTGTGTGTCTCATAACTGATATGATTTGCACACACCAATTAATCAAATCTTATCTATTCAATAGTCTTTATTGTTAGGTTGTGGTACTACATAAACAGGATTTAAAACTAACTGTTCAGCATGTCGCTGTGCACGTTTTGCTCCAAGTCACGACAAGAATACAGCCAACAAGATTGAGGGGCAATTGTGCAGTCTATTTTGGGTGCTAAAATTTAACCTAAAGAGTGTCCTGGCCTGGTACCTGGGGCACTGAGTGATCCTGAAGTCCCTGATAAATTGGCTTTCCTGGGTATCTAATCCAAACTGACACTGTGGTCAGTGTTGGGTTTGGGCTCCTGCAGCTCAGCCTGTGACCAGCTGGGTCACAGGCTTCAGGCAGCCTTGGGGTGTTTATTCGAACCCTCACTCTAGCTGTGATCCTGCCACAGGCTACTTGCCAGGTCATTCACAGACACTGGGCTCAGCAGCTATCATCAACTAGCAACTAGTGCATCAAACATTTGCAAGCTAATGTCTGGGGGTCGTGGCCTCAGCAGAAGCCTGAAGTCAACAGGAGTAATTTTCATTCCCACAGGCTGAGAACCAAACTCTTTTCTGTCGAAGTGTAGACCTGATTTCCCCACCCTAGTAGATGATGAACATCTGGAGCATCTCCAGTGAAGTTCTGACTGGGTGTCCATTCACATTTGCTGCTCTGAACTGATCAGAGTTTTCATTGTCTACTGTGAACAAAACACGTCCTGTGGTTTATCTTTCTTCTTTTTTCTCCTCAAACATCCTACTGCATCTTCATAGAGAAGTCAGCTCTGAATCCCACTGAAATGATGGACCAGCGGACCTGCAGAAGAGTTTTCTCATGTTCTTGTGAGAATGGAAAGACAGACCATGTCAGTGGGTTTGAGAGCACACGGTTATTTCCCAGCACACAGGAACTATGATGATAAATCTGTGACTTTGGGAGTACCCTTCTGCATCTCCACACAGGCCAGGAGCAGTGAGATAAATGCTAGAAGCTGCTGCAGGAACCCCAGGGTCCAAACCTGTTCTCCTGGCCCCTGACAAGTGGTTTCCTGGCTTACAGTGGCAGTTTGGACTAGCTCCAAGGTGGTCCAAGAAACATCTGTGGGATCTCTGTTGCTCTTCAGCTTTCCATGAGCCTAGTAATAGTAGAAGTCCTCTAGTGCGAGGTGTGAGAACCACCACACCCTCGGGAGTGTAGTGCTGGCTTATCAGAGACTGGGGCTGTGTTGACTGTGTCACTAGCAGAGATTTAGAGGCTGAAGGCTGTATTTACCTGAAGCATCTGTCTGCAGAACTGGAACAAAGTTATGAGAATATGGAACCATAAAACACATTTGCAAAACAATTGAGGAATTTCCATAACAACTCCTGTATCTCAGCTGGTCTGTGAGAGTGGTAAAGAGGCTGCCATGAATTTCTGAGCTGGCAAGCCCAGGAGAACTCTTACAGTTCTTAAATCTGAGGATGGGGGATTCCTGGAACAAGCTATCTAGAGAGGTGGTGGAGACCCCATCCCTGGAGCCATTCCACGTCAGGCCAGAGGGAGCTCTGAGCAATCTGCTCTAGTTAGAGATGTCTTGGCTTGGTGTAGTGGGGTTGGTCTAGATGACCTTTGGAGGTCCCTTCCAACCAATAAGTCTGTGATTCTATGATTTCCTTCTCTTATTGAAAATGTGATGACAAGTATCATCTGAGGCCATGCAGGGCAGGGTATCTGTCACCATACAAGGACCTGCTTCTTAATATCTTCCTTCTGAATTTTCCCCCATCCTTGCATCAAAGATCTGCAGTACTGTGTGCTCAGACAAACCTTCCAGAGGATATATTTTGATTAATATATTAGGGTTTGGACTTCTGTTCTGCCCAACCTCCTCAGAGTAACCTCAGAAGTGGTGCACTCTGTAAGATCCCTTCTGTTGTGTTTTGCATAAATTCCTGGAAAAATCACCACCTGAACCTCCAGACAGGCTCTGGAACCAGCGTGGCTCCACGGTGCCTTCAAGGCAGGGAGACAGTCAGACATTTCAGCACCTGTCAGGAGAGAGAACTCTCAGTGCTTGGCACTTTTGCAGAAGGAGATGTTGAGAAGCTGGTGCTCTCTAGGTAGCTGTGCCTCCCCTCAGGAGGACTTGGCTCAGTGTGTCCCACACGGAATTTGCATTGGGCTCTGTCGGGGTGATCGCTCAGCTGGCAGCCTTCAGAAGAAACCTGAGCTCGCACTCGAGGTTCCTCCTGCAGCTGTCAGCCTCTGCCTGCCCCAAGTCCAGATCTGGTGGTAAATGACACACTCAAGTTAGGGTTGGTTCCAGGCTCTGCTTGGCAAGTTCAGACTCACCAGGGCAAAGTTTGCCCACAGCAGCGCCATCAGTCCCCACTCCAGTCCTCTGCAAATGTTCACTCTGCGCAGTGTTTGCTCTCCATCCACGCTCAGCCCTTTTGAAGCGTTGTTATCTCAAGGTGAGGCCCTCGACAGCACCCTTGTTAGTGCCTGTGCAGGACTACAGTGATCTGATAGACTGATAAGGTTGAAGTAAAACACATTCCCATTCCAGCAGGCACCGATGAGCCAAGCGTGCACACACTGCAGGTCGGGCCAAGCTAAGCAGGGCACCCTGATAGCAGAACAAGCCCAGCCACACGTTATCTGTTGATAGGGAGGTATTTGTTTAGTGATAGTTAAAGCAGTGGGACTGATAGTCTAGAAGGACATGCTAGCACCCTGCAAATGCCAACTTTTCAGCATTTCCAGTGCCTCTCGATCCCCACAAGCATGCCAGACTGAGGTCCATTCAAGCAGAAGCTGTCCAGGTTGCTTTTTGAGGAAGGTGATGCTGCAGCCCCCACTGTTTCTGTGACTGCACCATGGTGAAACCATCTCATGACGGTTTGCTCTGAGCTGCAGAGCAAGAAGCTCTCTCTCCTTCCTCTCTCGCAGTCTTGGTGACAAAAAATTATGCAAAGCTTTGGACTTCAGGAAGGAGACTGATAAGTTTTTCAGCTGCTGCTGGGTGGAAGCCACAAAGTAGAGGTAGTTGTTTTGCATTTGTCTGAAAAGTCCGATTCCATGACTGAGTCACAGCTGGTACCAGAAGAGTTTTGCTGTTTTGAACAGAGCGTGACTGCAAACACCTGTGACCAAGCGCCAGAAGAAGCACTGGAGCAAGGGTTGAGAGAACAGCACTTGTGGATAAACAAGGGCAAGATCAACAGTGATTACAGAGGTAAACACTCAGGAAGGTGTCATTTGCACAGAGACCACATGGCTGCAGAGTCACTGGGATGGAGGGTGAATGGTGGGAGGATGGTATCAGGCTGATAACTGGAGGATGCCAGCAAGGTGTTGCATGTGATATTCCTCTGCCTGTTATCCCAATAGGAGACACTCATTAGTCATGAGCATACCTGAAACAAGGAAATGCAAACAAGGGGTAGCAAGACGTCTAATATTTAGGGAGGGTAAAGCACACAAGGCCAAAGTTTATATATAGAGACTTGTTGGCTCCTATAGCTTATAAAAGACAAGCTCAAAAGCCAGTTTGCTATTATCAATAAAGAAAACAAAAGAGTCCCTGAAGACCTGACAGCCAATGGCCTCCATCCTTTTTGCTGCATGCAAGTGATCCTGACCAGACCTCTTGGACAGATGCGTTGGTGCTACTGAGTTGGACTGAGAGATAGAGTAGAGGTGAGTTAAATAGCTTTTGATTGAGCATCACCTTCCTTTTCACTAAGGTCTTGCAATAGTTTAGTTACATGACTTTCCCTCAAGAAAGAAAATGGACAAAAGGAGCATTAGCCAATAAAGCACCTTGCCTCAGAAATGCTGGGGTGGAAAACACTGTGTGCCTGATGCTGACCTAGCATCTAGGGCATCATCTCTGCCTGCAACCCCAACAGGGAAGGGTCCTGAGAGAATTATGGCTCATTGCAGCAGCCAAACTCTTGGTACATAACTGGAACAAAGCGAGACCTATGATTCTGAGGGGCAACCCATGTCCTTATGGGAAGGCAGTGGAAAGAAGTTATTTTCATGTCTTCAAGTTTGTTGTTGGCAATTCATATTTGGAAACAGTCTTTTAGAGGTGAGTTAACCTCACACCTTTAGAATTTAATCTTAGCTTAGCTCCTTGTAGGCTACAACAGAGTGAGAAGGAAGAAAGGGATGGAGGAAGGTGAAGATTGGTGCCCGAATTTGAATGTAGAGTGGGGATTTATAAGAAAACCATTGTATAGAAGACAGCCCTAGAGATGGAGAAATGGGTCAGGAACATATAGTCCTTAAGACCAGGACTAAGACTTCACCATACAAAGCTAAATACCCTGTCTTGCAGCTGTGAAGGGCTCCAGATTTGTGAGTTCCACCCCTTGATAACTTTTTCTTCCATCTTCTGCTGGCAAGCAGTGTAAAGAGTAAAATCTGATTCCTAAAATGAGGATCTTGGAAGGATCCTTTTTGCCCCAAACCTAAAAAGACAAGAGGACAACCCCAGTCTCATAATTCAAACCTTTGAGAGGGACCAGCAGAAATATTTGGACAGAGTCTTGCATGTGTCAGCAACACAGAAGAGATGCAGGTCATGGATAAGTGACCTGTTGAAGGAGTGATGCTCTAGGGAGAGAGATTTACAAAATTTGCAGATGTCTTAATTAACTTTAGTAGAACCAAATAGCAGAAATCTGCTTGAGACAGCTAAACCCAGCTTCAGCAAGGCCTCCCATAGCCCTCATGCAATAAGGAGCTCAGCTTGGAAGTTTTCCTTTACTTGCCTCAAATCTGGAACCTAATGAACGGGGCTGCAACAGGCATCCTGAATGTGAAGAGGGTTGGGTGTACAGACATGCTACCAATTGCTGGAAGCAGTTGTAGGACAGTATGTGGATGAAAGATGAAGTTTTCTGACTTCATACACTTCTCCCAGGGGTTGCTGACAGCCCTAAGCTCAATCCACTCACTGAGCTTTCTTCATCAGAGCAGAACAATGTGATCTCGAGCTTCTCCTCAGAGACCTATGAAAGCCTGATGTACACTTTGCAGGAGACAGTGTCCCCCACCGTGTCCATTGTTCAAACAGGGACACTTCAGGACAGGGAGAAAGAGAGGAGAGAAAAAGCACTGACTATACTCATGGGAACCCAAAAGTACCAACCAGTAGTATCTGCATGTACCCATTAATTCTCTCCACTGTCCTTCTCCACTGGCCTCCTGGAGAAAGAGGACTAGCAGCGTGTTTAGCCCAGATCAAAGCTTAAAAAAACATGAATTTGCACCATAAAAACAAAACAGCCTTTTATTGTGAGCCCTGCTAAGGCTCCACTCCCCAAAAGTGTTCCTCCAGCTACACAGGGTGTCTCTGTGCCCATTCACATTTTCTTTACGTCCGTGTGGCCGATCTGCTCCAGCGTAGCTGTGTCTCACTTCCCCAGAATTAATTTTAAATTAATTAGATGAAACGTCACTAACAGGCAAAACAATGAGACTGGAATTGTCTCGAAAGATGCCATTCAAAAGGTGTCCTCTCCCTCAGCCACAGTCCAGTACCACTCCTGGCCAACGTACACCTCTGTTTATCAGGGGGTCTCCATGGCAGCTCTGTATTTCAGAGACGGCAGGACATGGCAACAGCTGTGTGAGGAGAAAATTCAGGACCAGGATTTCTAAAAGCACAGGTTTGGTACCATCAGGGCGAGATGTAAAACATGAGCCAAACGAAGTTAAGGACAGTCAGGAAGGAAAGCTGGCGACAGTCCCCCATGATTCAGCATGCAGTGAAGGGATTTATCTGCAGTTCATGCACAGGACCAACAGCCCTCAGCAGACAGGCAGCACCTGCTCTGCATTTTTTGGTGCCTGGGGATTGCACAAGGGTGATGAAGTTATCACAGCTTAGCCTGACTCAGTGCATGCAGTGAGCCGTGAACAGTGTCTGTGTGTGCTCTTAGCCCTCAGCAAATCTGAGGCTAGGGGAGAACCTAGCCCACCATGAAAGAGGGTGCATGTCTGGAAGAAGTCACCTGTACCATCTGAGTACTTCCAAACTCTACCTGTAGAATAACATATGTGCTATAGCAGTATCAGCAGTTCAGTTATGTCTAAGGTGTCTGTACTGGCAATGGAGAGACACAGGAGCACTGGAAACATGACACATCCTGCAGCAGAGACCTGGAACAGATCAGGTGGGGATCAAGGCTTAAAAGAGCCAATTTCTATTCTCTGGCTGCAATGACTGATGCAGAGACTGATAAGTACAGTGTGGATGTCTAAAGTCAGGGAAGACAAGCTCTGACTTTGCAGAGCTGCTCCTTCTCCATTCACTTCAACCTTTAGGAGCAAAAGAGTGTGTTCTGCTCTGCTTGGCACCCAGATCCCACTAAAGCACCTGAGAATCAGGCACTGTTGGTACAAATGGCTGGCAGAGCTAGTCAGGGCAGCTAAAACAGCAAATGTACCTTGAAAACTTTCCAACTCATCATCCCAAGGCACCACCTTCTTTGCCTGGTCTCTTCACCCTAAGAACAGTATCTGTGGTTGAGGGTGACTCCACACATACCACATAAGAAAAACAATGAGAGAAGAATACAGGCAACTGTGACCAACATTTGCCATACTACTGATCAAAGACATACCCAGTGCTTCTCAGGAGTCCCCACCGTTTAAACTGGATTGTCACAGACCCAGTTGGTTCATAACCCTCTTCATATCCACAGGGTTGTACGTGAAGCCTGCTGCAGGTTTGCAGATGAGCTGAATAAATGTGAATTCATGCATGATGGACATAGACTCATGGAATCATAGAATCACTTGGGTTGGAAGGGACCTCCAAAGGTCATCTAGTCCAACCCCTCTGCAGTAAGCAGGAACATCCTCAACTAAGTCAGGTTGCCCAGAGCCCTGTCCAGCTTCACCTTCAATATCTCCAGGGATGGGGACTCAACTCCCTCCTTGGGCTACCTGTTCCAGTGTTCAACCCCCCTCCTGCTAAAGAATGTCTTCCTAACAGCCCATTTCAATCTGCCTTCTGTGCTGTGAAACAACTGCCCCTTGCCCGATGACTCCAGGCTTTCACAAAGAGTCCCTCTGCGGCCTTCTTGTAGCCCTCTTCATCACAGGATCTGCTTATAAACCACCTGATATCTCCAGACATCATTTTCATTTGCTTCTATGAATCATGGGAAAAACAACAACATTATGGATGGAAAGAGACTTCCACCTCTCTGAGGACTAGCTGGGTCAATAAGGACAGGCTGGGTCAATGGGTTGAGGCCAACAGGAGCGCCAAGGGCAGGATCATACACTTTGGCCACAATAACCCCCTGCAGCTACAGGTTGGGGGATGAGTGGCTGGAGAGCGACCTGGCAACCAGCTGAACAGGAGCTAGCAGGGTGCCCACTTGGCCCGGAAGGTCAGTGGCATCCTGGGTTGAATCAGCAATAGTGTGGCCAGAAGGACTAGGGATGTATTTCTCCCTCATGCTGGGCATTGGTGAAGCATCCCCTTGAGTCCTGAGGACAGTGCTGGGCCCCTCACTCTGAGAAAGAGATTCAGGGACTGGAGCAGGTCCAGAAGAGCAACAAGGCTGAGGAAGGAACTGGAGGGAAAGGCTGATGGGGAGAGTCTGAGGGAGCTGGGGTTGTTTAGCCTGGAGAAGAGGAGACTCAGTTTGGGGACCTTCTCCCTCTCTCCAACTCCCTGAAGGGAGATTGTAAGTAAGTGGGGGTCAGGCTTTTCTCCCAGCACCAGAACATGAGGGCAGAGCCTGAACTCTCCCAGGGGAGAGTTAGGTTGGATGTTAGAAAGCCCTTCCTCACGGAAAGGGTGGTCAGAGCCTGGAATGAACTGCCCGGAGCAGTGGTGGAGTCCCCATCCCTGGAAGTGTTGAAGGGCAGTCTGGCTGTGGCCCTTAGTGTCCTGGTCTGGCCGATGGGGTGATGCTAGGTCCTGGTCTGGGCTGGCTGAGCTCAGAGGGCTTTTCCAGCCTCAATCATTTTGTGATTCTGTGATTCAAGGCTTGAATTCAGACAGCAAAGTGCCTTCCAGCACAGTGTGCATCGCAGCTCAGCAGCACCGAAGGATGGAACGGGGGGCAAGTAGATTCCTGCAGAGTCTACAGAACGTGCCTGCATCACTCTGCAGTGAATTTCCTGGTATTTCACTGGGAGCTGCACTACTGGAACAGATCATCATTACAGCCACTGCAGGAAGAGCTCTAGACAGTGCTGTGCTGAAATTCGTGGATCCACTCAACCTCTACAGGCAACTGCAGTGCTACAGTGCTTTCTCCTGCTGAATGTGCACATAGAGTTCAAGCAGAATTTCTCCCTTCATGGAAACAGCAGGTCAGTCACCTTCCCCTCTGTCCTGTGTATTAACTGCTTGCAGCCAGCAGTAGCAGCAGATTAATTTGAAGATTCAGAGAAGGCAAGAAATGATTTGTCTCGAGGAAGACCTTTCTGTTGCTTGTGCTAACTACATCTTTAAGGGCAAGTGTGAGTCTTGCCCCACTGCCCCCTTCAAAGAGCAGCCATCCCTGTCTCAGGGGTATTCCTGCCTCCCACTGCAGCATCACACTAACCCTGCTGCTGGGGAATTGTGCTGAGGAACAGAGGCAGGTCCAGGTTGTGCAGATTCAAGTGCTAAAAAATTAATGCAAGCAATTCCCAGTGCCTGCCCTGCAAGTTGCTCTCCCTGAGTGCTGGGAGGGTGTCTTGGGGATTGTGAAGTACAGCTGACAGAGCCAGGAGTGGCAGCAGGCCTGTCAGAGCTGTCTATATTTAGGTCTTCACAGGTTGGAACAAGAAAGCAGGCGGTCTCCTTCATGTTTATCCCTTCCACACGAGTTTGCCTGGCAGCAATGTCTATCAAGCCTGACCTCATTTTACAGCTCCATTTAAACTTCTCCAGCCTTGTAAGCTGACAGTGCATCCTCATGAGGTGCCTCAGACAGATTTCTAACATCTGCTCATTACAGCACTGTCTGTGTGTGTCTGTCTCAGCAGCAAGCTGCTGGTTTTGCTTAGAGAGCTGCACTTCAGGCTGCATCTCTGAGCTAAATGTCTACCTGGTCCTGTACTTTTGTTCTGCCACTGGCCAGGGCCACAGCAAGAGGCCAAAAACTTAACAGGCAATGGGTAGCTGATCCATGGGATGGATCTTTCTGTCTTAATCTCGCACAGATGAGCTCCTCCCCAGAGCAGAAGGTAATGTTTCCTCAGGCAGTCACCGCTGCCATCATCTCAGCTCTTCCATCTGCAGACATTTCATAAGTTGTAGCTCTGCAATTGTGCAGCCCTTAGAAATGGGCCATGGTCAGTGATTCAGTGAACTGATGCTGAAGGAACTGATCTCAAACTTCATGGGGTTGGATATTCTTTCTCCCAGTTGCTGATCTCTAATACGTCACCTTTATCAAGATATCTCACACCCATCTCCCCCATCTCTCCTTTCAGCTGGACTAGTTTCATTAGGTGTCTGACAGCAATCCCACTGCTCATCCTCACTGTCACCTCTGAGCACTCTCCACACAACCACTGGTGATGACTTCAGTGCCTCTGCCAGTGCAGGGTCCATAAAGATGAGTGGACAGCCCTGCCTTAGAGCATGGTCTGCTGTGCTGGCACCTATCTCCTTAGAGCCTAGGGGATCTTACCTGTGGAGGTCAACACATTACAGAATCACAGAACCTTAGGGATTGGAAGGGACCTTGAAAGATCATCCAGTCCAATCCGCCTGCCAGAGCAGTATCACCCTCAGGAGGTCACATCACATTTCCTAAAAAAAAATCATCTCTCTAACCCTCTAAGTAACTTCTAGTTACCTCTGCTCCCTTATTATCAAAACCATTAACCTTTCTGCAGCCCCACTTTATCCATCTTTGTTTATCTCCTATTTAATTCTCCCTCCACCCTATTTTTTATGGCAGTGTGATAAACAAACGTGACTACTCTTCCCTGGACAGCAGTGCTGGCATTTTGTAAATAATGTCTTGGGAGTGATGTTGTTGCTGCCACTGCAACCTTTATTTACGTTTCTTAATTTTCCCAGGCTTCCAAACTAGGGGCTGCCAAGTCCATTCAATGGGCTTGTGATTAAACCTCAAAAGCTCTGAAGACCAAATTAATTTTGACAGTAAATGGTCCAATCTGAAAGTAGTTTCTGACTGACAACCTCTCCACGACCTGTGGCATGCAGGAGTCTGAAAATCAGTTCACAACAATGATTTTGCTGGAGTGTGGGAAGGTGCTACAGAGAGATCTGGACAGGCTGGATCAATCAACAGAGGTCAATGGGATGAGATTTAACAGGTGAAGGGAAGGGTCCTACACTTTGGCCACAATAACCCCCTGCAGCTACAAACTGGGGGATGAGTGGCTGGAGAGCAGCACATAAAAACATTAGAGCAAATAACAGTAAGGCAGGTCACAGTGAAAGCAAGTGCTGCTCAGGCGCCAAGTTCTCCTGTGTGCAGCAGCCATTTTCTCATCCACAGCCCAGCTCTGGGGTGCTCTGTGCTGGCTGACACACAGCTGAGCTCTTCTCAGTCTGCTTTCTTCTGCCTGCCTGGTAAAAGCATAACCTTTTCCAAAAGGATGCTTTGCCTTTCCATCCTGTGTGTTGGGACCTGAAGAGGAACCCACTGCTCCTTCTCCACCTGCCTGGTTCCCAGCCATGGCAGCATCTTCCTCTGATGGTTTTTCCTTTATAAAGTCTCCTCATTCTTTTGTGTGCAGTGAACTCAAGTCCTACACTGACCCTCTCCAATTCTCCCACCCTTAAATATCTTGTTAATTACAATTACTTTTCAGAATATACCCAGAACGGAGTCCTGCCTCTGCCAAGGGCACCCTAATTAAGCCATTTCTCTCCTGAGTGCAGTTCACTCCCCCTTGGCACGCGATGCATGATTACAGTTAATTTGCTGCTTTTCCAAACTGCTATGAGAAACAGAGCTTCCAGGAAAAAAATGGGCCCAGACTCAACTCGCCATGCCCTGAACCAGACAAATGATGAAAAGAGTCAAGAACCCAGGAAGATCCAGTTTCTTCCAATAACTGATTTCTTCTGAGGGCTGACAGGTCTTCAGCCCCCTTAGACCTCAAGTCCTTGCTGATCCAAGATACTGCTTGAACAGCCTTCTCCAGCTGGCTGATGTTGAAAGCTGTGAGTGACACTTGGTGTCACAGTGGCTACAGGAGGTCCCACAGATGTTGCAGGGCTGCACACAACTGGAGTACATGGAGACCTGGATGCAAACCCTACCCAAGCTGCTCATGTAGCTGCATCTCAACTAACTCAGAAGATGTCATTTCAGCCTCGGTGACAGGACATTCTGCTGAACGATCACAGCAAACAACATGACACCCAGCAAAGAAGATAGAATCGCAGAATCATACTTGCAAAAGACCTCTGAGATCATCAAGTCCCACTGCTAACCCAAGACTACCCTGTCCACTAAGCCATGTCCACAAAACCATGTCTCCATGTGCCACATCTACATGTTTTTAAAGACCTCCAGGAATAGTGTTTCCACCACATCCCAGGGCAGCCTGTTCCAATGCTCAGGGAAATCGAATAATTCCAACAAGCAAACAGTAATGACAATAAAGTATTTCTAGAATAATGTTCAAGGTTCCCAATGAACAAGTCACTGATTCATCTCTTTCTGGATTGATATGGCTTCTGGGCTAGAACAGAGCTGCTACTGAACAACACATAGATGATATACGAAGTTCAGGAAGAGACAAATAAGTTGTGAGCCAGATCTCCCACTGATATCAAAAGGCAGAACATCTTTTCCTGTTCCACTACTTCATGCTGTCATTTCAGAAGTGCAGCCTTGGGGCAGAATTGTCAGACGGATGCAGTAACCTCTGCTGGAGGTTTTATTTTTATATTAAAAATATAGCCAGGGGTCTTCAGAGACCATAACTCGTCACAGACTCTTTCCAGATCCAAAATACATTGACTTAGCTCTGACTCACAGGCCAACATGCCAGAACACAGCATCTCACCCTGCAGCATCGCAGCTTCCCTTGGTGGTCTCCCACGTAGTCCTGGCTGCCTTGTGGGAGCTAACACACCATTAGCTACAGCAGTAGAACCTCTCCTCTCGGTGTCTGTGGGGCTGCTCTTTGTGGGTCTCCTGTGTGACCACAGACCCTCACTCACATAACCACAGCTCTCACAATGAGCAAGACTTGGCCCAAGTCAGATCTCTAATGTCCACAGCAATTCCAGAATGAATCCACATCTCTGACAGCCTTATGCAGTTTGAAACCACTGGTTTGGAGTTAAAAGAGAGATGTGAGCCAAAACTCACTCCTTCAGACATCATCTGGTCCCAATGTAGCTCCCTGCAGGCATCATCTCCTCTGGTGGCTGGGGAACATCTGGACTCCAGCTTTTCTCAGCGGAGCATGCGTTCAGGCAGGGAGTTCCACCCACCTCTTTTCCCACCCACTCTCGTCTTTGCTGGGTGTCTTCTCAAAACACTCCGGGTCTGAGTGTTCATACATGGCACCAGAACATGTTGTGGGGCATGAAGCCAGCTACTACTGCTGGCTTCAAATGTCCTGTCCTTCAAGTTTGGAGTAGTCCTCACACAGATGTAATTGGCACAGCAGGGCGTAGTACCTCCTTGCAGGGTGATTCACTGAACTGGGTTACTCCAGCCCAGGGTTACCTTCCTTCTGCCAGAAAGACATTTCTCAACAGCACAAGGAGGAGAGAGCGGAGACACGGGGACACGTGGCTCACGGGGTAATCACGCAGCTCCTGGGCTCAGCACAGCAGAACGTTCCCCCTTGCTGTCCCGAGGGTGCTGTCCAGATCACCTGGTGCTTAAAGACACGGTTTAGTGATGACCTGGAAGTGCTGGCTCAAAGCTTGGACTCGATGGTCTTGAAGGTCGTTTCCACTCTCTGTGATTCTTTGAGATCAAAGGACTACAATGCTCACCTGCCCACCTGGGATCATGGTCTGAATGCTCTAAATAAACCCCATCGAAAGAGAGGGGAATATGTGGAATTCAGGCCATTTTGCAGACACTGGCCACTTCTGGTGGAGTGAAAGCTTTGGGAAGATGTCAATCCCACAGAAAGAAACAGAAGGGCAGGGTGCAAAGGAGGCAAAGGTAATAATACATCTACTTATTAACGCGATTCCTGGGTGATAAAATGCTTTTATCGCCCTTTTATTTTTTCTGCACTTTGTCCTGCAAGCTTTCTCCAGGTCAGACTTCCAAAGTCTCAGAGCAACTTAACTCAGTTAAGGCTTTTTTTATAAAAAATAATGTTTCTCTCCTTGCTAAAGCCTTTATTGCTCAGGGTGAATGACATTTGTCTAACAGACTGGGACTTTCCAGAGCTAAGAAAAGGAACCTGAAGAGGGAGATACAGCACTTCACTGACCAAGAGTCTGTGTTTCCCTTGTGGCTACTGAGTGCCTGTGGATTTGGTATGGTCTTGTCACTTATTTAATCTCAAAAACTCCCCTTTTATTCAGTGGTCGTACCACAATGTGCCTCTGTTAACCCTGGCTTACTGCTCTTAGCCAAAGGCTCCCAACTCTCAGGCATTCAGCTTTTCATCTTAGATCAAAATCCTGAATCTTAGGTCAAAATCACCTGCAGCAATCAAAACTGAGTTACTTGAAGCCACAAGGGTGCTAGAAGAGAGAAAACACTCTCTAAAACCATAGGAACCTCTCTGATTTCTGTGAACTTTTACTGTTCAGGAAGGATTATTTCACCCCCAAATTATTTGAAACATCTCAAAGATGGGGTGACCTGTGAGGACTGGCTGTGCTGGTGTCACTACAGCCTGGGCAGCCTCTGGGACATGTTTGCCCTCTTCACACAGCTTGGGGCACCAGCAGAGCAAGGATGGGATAGTAGAGCTGTAAGAAGATGCAAGTTGGGTTCCTGTTTCAGCCCAGGTTTCTGACAGGGTCACTGTGTGACACAGAAATGCTCAGTGGCTCAGAGGACACCAGGGACAATCTTGGAGAGGCTGCAAAGGAAGCTGCAGCACCTGGATATTTCTTCCCTCATCCCATGCTGATGAAAGGATGTGCAAGGCAACACCATCAGGACAGCTGAGACTGGTTAAGTCACTCCATACCAGACAAGGCGGTCCAACACTGTGAATGCAAATCTCCCCTCAGTTCTGCTTGAATGGTCCATGTTAACACCAATGAAACTAATTATTTGTCCCTTCCAGTCTCCAGCACATGCAAAGCCCACTCTGCTACAGCCAAAGAGCTTGGCAGCACTCTCACAGTACTACCCAACCTCTGTGCAGCCCCACTTTGAACCCAAGCTGCCAGGTTGTACGTGCTGTTTGAGACCCAGCATGAGGAACAGCAGCCAGAGTTCATCTGGCCCAAATCCTTCAAGTCTGAGGCCAAGCAGGAGCCCTGAAAGGATGCTCAGAGAAAATAAGCAGCCCTCTTGTTCTGCAGGGGTGGTGGCTCAGGCTTCAAATACTGCTGATGCCCCTGCAGGGCAACACTGGCCTGGGCAATGATGTGGTACCAGAGGCTCCATGGTGGCAGGACAGCTCTTTCTCTGACAAAAAAAGGGACAGTCATGTTCTCCTGATTGACCCCAGTTCTGTTGACAGCCAGTTATCCCCAGTACTGTTGGAGAAGACTGACAAATTGCAGACTTATTCTTTGAATCCTCCAGCTTAATCAGAGGGTTTAGCATCATCCTCTGCTGTCAGAAGTCCTAGCGTGATGTGCTCTATTTTCTGTTTGAAGGAATGATTCCTTGAATTGCAAAAGCTGATAATTAAACCTCAGAAAAACTAATTAGACACCCAGGTCCCATTGGATTAGTTGGAGTTACATATTTGAATGCCCCAGGCATTTCCATTGATTTCAGCCCAGACAGACAAGAGCTTTGAAGTGCAAGTTCCATGGAAACATCGGGGCTGTAGAATCGCCACAACATGCTCCTCTGTGGTTTTGGGGCTACTCAGCAGGACACAGGGATTAGCAAGCAGCATCCTGGACTGAAGGAATAGTACGATGAAGCTGTTCACAAATCACCATCCAGCATGTTCTCAGGTTCCAATCCTCTCTAGATCATAGAATCACAGAATTACTGAGGCTGGAAAAGACCTCTAAGGTCATCAAGTCCAGCCTACAACCTAACACCTGCAACTGTGAGATTAAGAGTCTCGTGCTCTACCAACAGAGACATGATCTGCTGCGAGACCAAGTCAAAAGGTACTTGGGCATCTGACTTCTACCCTTCAGTTCAAGGACAGTGTTGTTTGACTATTTTAGTGGCAGTTTGGGCAACTAAAACAATTCAAAACCTAGCTCTTTGCCTCTTCTTTTGGAAGGGTCAGGGCCCTCCACTGCAAAATGCCTATTCTTCAGTTTCAATTGCCTCCAGTCTGTACTGGTTTTGCTCTTCTCCATCTTCTTTGATCTGAATTTATTTCCTTCCCAGAATCTCTGAGGTAACAGATGAGGTTCACTGACCCTACAATCTAAACCCATGCTGCTTGAGACAAAGGATACTCCACTTCATGTAAGTGTGTGCGGGCCTCTGAGCCACAGCTACACCTTCACTACAAACACTGGAGCTGTCAGTACCACCAGAACCAGCAGATGAGGCATAGTTCCAGGAAACACTTTACAGAGCTCCTCCAGATCAGCTGTTCAGCCTACAAACCACTGTGATTCACATATGTTCCCTGAGGATGTGCATTTCCCAGCAGCAGAGGCAGCAGACTCTACTGCAGAGAGCTCATCTCCTGCCTACAAGCATCTTTCTTTAATAATCCCTTCTCCCAGCCTGCGCCCAAGTCGTGCTGCCTGCTGTTACCCACCTGTTGTCCTCTCCCAAGAGAGTTCATGTTTTAGTATTCAAAAAACAAGTCCTGTAGTGTCCTTACAGGGATGGTTTGATGCTTAATGGGAAAACACCTTTGCAGTGGTTGGCCACAGCAATTGCCTGCAGAGAATGCTAAGGTTTTTCTGAAGGGCTGTCTGTACCAACAGGCTTTTGAACAACACTTCTGACTGGAGAAGTCCAATTACAAAATTCACCAAGATCCTAAGCCAGACTTGCTGACTTTCAGCAACATAGAGCTTGGTGTAGGTACTTCAGGACAGCCAGACCACTAAACCCACAGGAGCTGGGCACCTGTACTCTTTCTGGAAAAATAGACCCTGAATCATTGCAGAAAATGAGATTGTGGTGCTGTTATCACTCCTTTGAAAACATTACTTTTCCATTTCCAAGATTCCCTAAAAGATTCTGTGTTGTTAGGGTTAGCTCACATGTTCTCTGCTGTTCTCCTCTACTTCATCTTGAGTAAACACATGGCAAACATTCAGCTCTGGTGAGTACTTTCACTTTTACATTGAAGGGGACAGTTTAAAATAGAGAGACTAACAACTTTCCTGTGTGAACAGATCATTCTTTAAGGAAACCTTTTCCAGTTTGACAAATAAATCCAGAGCTGAATAGTGACAAAGCTCATTTGCATCCCCAGGGCTCTGCTCGGGCACTGACCTTGTTGGCTTTCCAGGCAGTGGTCAGGCATGTGTGTGCAGCTGCACAGAAGCCTGCAGTGTGCTCTCAGCCAGGCAAGCTCTGCCTGAGGAGCTGATGCTGCGTCCATCCCCTCCAGTCTGCCTATATGTTCTTTATGGTCAGATCGACAGAGAAGGGTTAAATGGATTGAAGGGTTTAAGTGGGACAAATTATGGAGAATTAGTGGCAGAAAATAGTTGTAGTTATCAGGCTATCAAACAGCTTTTATTATTCATATGAGGGGAAATGAGAACAATGCAAAGGGCTTTGCTGGGCTCCCAATAAGGGCACTGGGTCCCAGCCTTGGCAACTCTTGTATCTCCCGTGCAGCCTCTGTTTCCCAACATGGAAAAGCAGCTAATGAAGGGTTCAAGGCAGCATGCGGTGCCCTGGTGCTGAATCAAAGGCCTCCTTCTCATTTCCTTTTCCCCTCTTTGCGAGAGGAATTCGGAACCATTGGTGATTAACCCTGGGTTAAGCCAAAAACAGGAGCAAGAAAAACAAGTGCATCACAGGAGGAGCACTGCTGTTCACCCCCATGATGTGTTTGTTTGGTGGTGTGAGATTTCCTGCCCTCTCTGAAGTGCAGGACATCAGGATGCTGGAGGAGCAGAGGGAACAGCAGCTCGGTGGAGAAAGGACCAGGCACCTGCAGGGAATCGCAGTGATTAGGGCTGGCGTCTATCCCTGGTGAGCTCAGCACCCAACCACAACTAGTATTTTCTTAGGCTCACAAATACCTAGTTTTCCTGAAATACAAAGGATTCCACTGAAGAGTGCAGAGGAAGAAGAGGCACTCACACACACACAGAGGTAGGTGACAGATCATAGAATCATTAGGGATTGGAAGGGACCTTGAAAAATCATCTAGTCCAATCAGATTCATCCCCCACATCTCTCCCGGTCTCTTTGAAATCTGCAGTCCATGAGATTCCCTCCTGGACTGACCAGCTGGGGCTCAGACTGACCCTACAGGGAATATCCAAACCTCAGTCAAACCATCTCTGCCCAGTTCTGCTGACTGTGTGGGCTTTCCCTTGGAGCCCAGAGCAGACGGCTTTCAGGTACATCCTGCTCTGAGTGAAGGGAGAGGGAGAAGGGGGAATAGGGTCACACAGAGGTTTCTTTAAGGAAGTTTGTGTGAGGAGTCTGTTTCTTACTAATACTAGGTATTGCCTAGGGAGGTGTGAAACGTGGAAGCAGTGTTTTCTGTGGCTTGTTCCCATTGCTGAGCTCCAAAGAAACCAGAGCCCGGTGCTGCAGAGAATCAACGCCCTGGTCAGAGCGCTGCAGGTGACCTTATTGCGTGGTTATGTTATGTCTTGTCTTCAGTGAGGATTCACACTGTATTGCAGCACAGCCTCATCAGTTAGTGAGGGAACCACGACCCAGACCACACTAGCCAACCAGTTTGTCATTGCACACCAAACTGGCTGAGTGACATGATCTACCAAGCAGTGGCTGCCTGGGCTCAGTGCATGATTTTCATAAATACCCTCAGAAAAGGAAGAGAACATGGAAACCTGGAGAGTCCAGCACAGAGCCACAAAAATGATGAGCAGTGTAAAACACCTCCCTTCTGAGGAAAGGCTGAGGGATCTGGGTCTCTTTAGCTTGGAGAAGTGGAGACTGAGGGGTAACCTCATTAATGCCTATAAATATGTGAAGGGTGGGTGTCAGGAGAATGGAGCCAGGCTCTGCTCAGTGTCATGTAAAGGTCATAGAGTCAAATCTGGCCTTTAAAATGAACATTTTTCTCTAACTGGAAGATTTTTCATTTAAACTGTGTTTTGAATGACCACCAACAAGAAAAAACCATCCTGAATGCTGTTCTGCAGGGGAAGGAGCCTCCAGAAGGACATTTGCCTTTCTGGGTGACATTACCTGTCATCCTGAGATGCCCTTTATATCCCAGGTGACTGGAGGGACCCAGAGTGACTGACTCAGATACAACTCACAGGTGGACATCAAGGTGGGAATCACTCCTGTACTCTGAGTAAACCTGATATTGAAAAGGCTCTAGAAACTACAGTAGATCACAGAAACAGTGTGAGGTACCAGTGTCAGACAGCTGTGGCAAAGGCAGATGTCCTCTTTGTAAGAGGAAATAGAGCTGAAAGGAGGAACAGAGCCCTGAAGGGCCCCAGAAAGGTCTCAGCAGGGGTCTTGTGACCATGAGGCCATGACACTTCATGAGAGCTGTGGACCAGCTGGACATCGTCTAAAAAAAACCACCAGATGTAGGAAGATGTCTGAAAGATGGGAACCGTGTAGAAAGGATATGTAATCCAGGCAGTAATAAAGATAAAACTAAGGGAAATTTTCCATGGGTGGAAAAATGGCCTGTTGGAATATTTTGCCTGGCAGGGTGGTGAAAACTTCTTCGCCGAGTGTTTAAAAGGGATGGAGACACAAATACTGTTGGTCTGCCTTGGGCAGTGACAACTCCATTCCTTTGCCAGTCAGTAATTTTTTGGTTTCCTTTACTGAAAAACATTATTCTTTACATAAAAGAGGCGAAGGAAGGAGGTAGCCCGCAAGAACAGGCAAAGCATTCATTTCCTCAGAGAAATCTTCCTGTAGGGAGCCAAGACGTAAAAAAAGGAGGGATGAGAAGTTTTTACAAAACTCAAGACAGATGCAGGAGGAACAAAGGATTTTTCCCAGTGTCAGGGCACAGTGTGAAAGGAAGTAACTGCAAGTGGAGGAATGAAGCCTTTAGGTTCAGTGGGGGCTGAAGAGCACTGTGATTGCCCTGAGCCTCTTCCAATTTACTCCCTCTGTCTATAAACCTTTTACCAAGAGTGGCAGGCAGTAGGAGTGTCTATGAACGCTTGCACCTCCCAAGGACCCTCCCATCTGTCTCAGAAAGACTTCAAAAGCCTAAAGCTTCAAGAGAAGAGAAAGCCCAAAAGCTGAAAGCCCTTTGTGACAAAGGTGAGGTCTAGTGACCTGTTTCCTGGTTTAAATCCTGAAGAGGCAAACGGTTATATCATCTGCTTCAAACCCTCTTGTGGTAACTGCCCTGCGGCACCTTAGCAAGGTAATTAATTTTCAGGAGGAATTACCCAACCCTTAATTTTTTCTGAGCAATTATCAGCTCAGGTACCAGCCAGGAATCGGAGTGTTCTTCGTTCCGATGATGGCTGGGTACAAGTAGCTGCAGACTCCTCTGTGATGCTGCAATGTAGCAGGAAGTCTCCGGCGGTATCTGTCTCGAGATGCCTTCGCTCGGTGAGCGTGCCCAGATAGCAATCACAACCTCTCCCATGTGTTTGAACGGGCAGTTTTGATGAATGCTGTGAGTTTTGCTCCTCTCAGTCGGCTGTTTGGGGAAGTAGTGCAAAGGGCTGGGGCTGCAGAAAAAGGCTTCAGCCCTTGTCCCTCGCCAGCACAGCCAGGAGAAGCGATGGAGAGGAGATCTGGGGGATCTGCACCCCTTTGTTTCTCTGTGCAGGTACCACTGACAGATGTTGAAGCTGTCTGTGCCTCGCTCTCTCCACCTGTGCATACATACACCCATTGTTCATTACAATACTCTCCTCTTAACCCACTAGAGTGTCCTGCCCCGCAGTGTCAGAGAGTTAAATTCCTGGCCAATGTCTTTCTTGGTGCCTTGATAGCTGAGGACTTGAAGTTGAGTGGTGGAGTATCTGGCTTTCCCAAGTGGATGGAGTGGTTTGGTACCTCTTGTAAGTGAGCAGTAAAGAGCCCCGTGCTATTTACCACAGCACAGGTCTGCTCCTCACTTCTCCTGGTCCAGGCAGGAAAGAAACAGGACACTCAGCATTCAGCACTGCTGCTGTCCTCTCTCCTCATTAATCTCCAGATCTTTCTACATGAACCTCCATGACCCCCAAATCACACTGATCCCTCTGCACCCCACTCCTTTCCACCTAAATCTGGACAAAGAAGGGTCCTTGGATGCTGGTGGCAAAGGAACCTGGAGCCTTCTGCTCCTCCACTACTTGCTTGACGCAAGATGGACTTTTACCCCACACAGCCAACACCAGCGTACCCTTTCCCAGTGTTACCAGCCAGTGTAGGCCAGGACTGAGCTGGAAGTCCTGGAGATGTTTGTTGTTAGCAGGTCTCAGCTACCACTCACCAGCTGGTTTTACATTAATGCACTAATAAAGTGGGTGACGAGACTGTTGGTTCTTCAGGGCAGGGTTATGTTTCTAGCTGGGTTTTAAGGCTCAATGTTTAGCTACAATGGTCCATAAAGGATTTGTTGTGATAAGGGTCAGTGTTTGTGAGACTAGATTAAGGTGACAAAGCATTTCCTTATAACAGTGTTGGGCACTCCCTGACATCACTGTGTTTGACCCCATCACCGAGGTGAATGTTCAGGGTAAATCCCTGTGGCTCTTTCTGAGTCTGCACTTGCATAAGTGGGAAATGGGATCACCTGCAGGGCAAAGGAGCTGCAAAGCCAGCCTTGACCAGGCTGCTGCACTGTGCATCTGCTTCCCAACACAGCAGCTCCTCTCCTGCTGCACAGGCTGGACCAGCAGGGGCCAGGAAAAATCCCATTTGCCAAATGTTTTGGTAAATATTGACATCCAGTTTACAGGGGATGGGTGGGGGCATCTGGGTGATGAAGGGCAGAGGAAGATTAGCTGCTGGCTATGGTACCAAGGGGGTAAAAGGGGCCAGAGAGCATGTGGGTGCAGTAGCCAGGAAGAACATCACTGAACTGAGTGACCCAGTGTTTGGAAAGGGATTTTTCCTGGATTCAGCTGAGTATTGGCTCAGCCAAACTACAGTAAAGTGCAGCAAACTCAGAACTGTCACTCCAGAAATAACCCTGGATGGAGTCAGGAGGCTGTGGCGTTGGTCTGAGAGCTTCATTTTGCACACAGACTAGCAAAGTTGGTGATAAATCCTCTAGACCCACAGAAGAATATGGGTCTGTCTGATATGACAGCAATGTGAATGGAAAATGAGACTCTGTCAGTCTGGGAGAAGATATTTATACGTTTTGCAGTTCCTCACTGAGCTGGCAGGTGTGGTAGTCACCAGTAAATTTCAGGTTAGTGATGGGTAGACAGAAGAGAAATGTTAGGCTGATGAAAATCACTTGGGATGGCAGTGGAGTTAATACAGATGTTTAAGCAGCTAGATTTGGGACACAGCTCATCTGCATATGTTGTTCTGGTACTGGCCCGAGCACAGTGTGGCTGAACAATGCTTTTGTACAAGACTTGACTCCTGGTTAACTTTTTAGCCCTGCGTGGATTGACTGAGGATGCCAGCTCAATGGGTCCAGTCTGAACCACAGAATCACAGAACATTAGGGATTGGAAGGAACCTCAAAATATCATCTAGTCCAATCACCCCTGCCACAGCAGGATCACCTAGAGCAAGATGCACAGGAACATCTCCAGGTGGGTTTGAAATGTCTACAGAGAAGGAGGCTCCACAACCCCCCTGGGCAGCCCATTTCAGTGCTCTGTCACTCTTACCGTGAAGAAGTTCCTTCTCATATTGATGCAGAACCTCCATGTTCCAGCTCACACCCATTGCCCCTTGTCCTACTATGAGATGATGCTGAGAGGAGCATGGCTCCATCTTTCTGACACCCACCCCTCAAGTATTTATAGACATTAATGGGGCTACCCCTCAGTCTCCATTTCTCCAAGCTAAGGAGACCCAGCTCTCTCAGCTTTTCCTCATAAGGGAGATGTTCCACTCCCTTCATTATCTGTGTGGCTCTGCACTGGAGTCTCTCCAGCAGTTCCATGTCCTTCTTGAAATGAGGGCCCCAGAACTGGACACAATAGTCCAGATGCAGTCTGACCAGGGCAGAGTAGAGGGGGAGGAGAACCTCTTTCAATCTAACCATCCCCCTTCTGATCCCAGGATGCCACTGGCCTTCTTGGCCACAAGGGCATATTGCTGGCTCATGGTCGTCCTGCTGCCCACCAGGACCCCCAGGTCCCTTTCTCCTATGCTGCTCTCCTCAGCCTATACTGGTACCTGGGGTTAAACCCAAGCTTTAGGAGCACTAGGTATTTTACACACATATACACCAAGCTTGAAAAGGTGCTTTTTTTGAAGTCTGAGGGCAGGTTAAACTTCTCCTGTAGAGACAAACAGTGCAATCACCAGCTGCCAGTTACACCACTGACTTCTGCAGAAAGCAACATGGGCCTTGTTTGCTTTTCTTGGCCCTCACTCAGAGATGATGAGAGATGATGGAGAAGTTTGAACCAAAGCCCACTGAAGAAGAGGTTGTGTTGGAGAAGGCATTCCTTTACTTAGCAGTCAAACCAAGGGCCTCCTCCACACTCTCCACATGCCCTGTACTGTCAATTGGAAAAAAGCTTTCCAGATCTTCCCATGCTACAAGATGGATCCCTCACTCCTGCAGTTTGATAGAGCACTTCTGCATCATTCAAACACATTGTGGACTCTGTCACCACAGAAAAACATCTGTGGGTCCAAATCTTCCCAAACATGGGAGGTGGTTTCACCACACCTGCCTTGTAGACATACAGAGGAGTTGCCTGTGTTAGAACAGCCTAGGAGCAGACTGAGGCTCAGGTCTGTGGTGGTCATGAGGCTGCTAGATCGAGTGTAAAGCTGATGTCTGAGTGTCTCTGTAAGGCAGCATCCTCAGCCTGCTTGCCACCTTGCTTGATGCCACTCAGATGCAGACTGCAAACAGTCTGAGGTGCAGAGCCCTGAGCCTGCTCTAAACCTACACACTTACACAGGAATGACATGCAAGGGCAGCTCCACCAAGAACACAAGTGACAGCTGATCATAGCAATAACCAGTATAAACTGACATGGCTTTCTGGGAAACCAACCCAAATCAGGACCCATCATACACAAAATCCATTAGTTGGGATTTTGGGAGGGGTTTTGCCTATGGAGATCATGAGTCAGACATCTGAATTTTTCACAGTAAAAATGCTGCAAGGTTGATGGAGACTCCAGAAATGTTTCAGCACAGAGAAATTCCTTTACCTAAAGCTCTGTACACATCTGCCATCCAGGTATAAATCACAATTTCAGGTCTCAGTTTACCTCAAGCTTCAGGCATTGAGGCAACAACAGTGGAGACTCAAAGTTATCCAGTTTACATGGTAAACCAGTGTTCTGTTGGATGTGTGGGATGGTGACTGGGGAGATCTTCTGATTTTGACTGGTTACTGCAGTGGATTCTTTGCCTTTACACTGGTGAGTGCCAGTCCACCCTCTAAGCATCCCTGTCCTCTCCACACATCCCAGCCCAGGGCTTATGGTGAGCACTGCAAGAGATGTTGTTGCTACCTGCTGGACAAAGCATTTGTGCTGTGCCAGTAAGCAGGACCTAAGGCTGGCTGAACACCTAAGGATCTGACAGCTTTCTCTCTGCAGCACCCCTGACACTGATCTCAAGCACTGGAATCTGCCTAGATATTCATAGATTGTGAAGGAGGAGTTAGTGTGGTGTCTTGTCTGTCTTTCTGAATAATAAACCCCTCAAGATTGCAGGGAATTAATTATTGAGTGAAGCAGAGATCTGACTTGAAAAATGTGGGTGATGGGGAATCCATAATGGCACACGTTCTGCCAGCCATCTCAATGAGCAGCTTCCCTCCTGGTGCTCAGTCCAGCCCTTCTGGCTCACATGATGTGCAGTCTTACCTTCCACATTTACTCCACCTTCCCCTGCAACTGAAGCCACCCAACGCTTCTGTTGTTCATGTTGAGAGGGGTCACAACTCTTGGGCATGTCCACAAACACCCTCCTATCTATTCAGTCACTTGAGAATGTGGGGCTTTTCTCTCTAGGGAGCTCTCAGGCTCCTTGAGCGAGCATCAGCAGAAATGGAGCAGCAGACACAAGTGCTGGGTTGCTCTAACCACTTTGCCTCTGCTCAGTGCTCCTGTGCTGAGATGTTTGCCATCACAACGGAGCAGACCTGGAGCACAGCAGTGTCTCTGTGTGATAGACACTTTGTCTGGTCTGATTGCTCCATCTGAATGGCAGGGGGGATTGGACTAGATGATCCTTTGAGGTCCTTTCCAATCCTTAATGTTCGTAATGACAGCAGAGGACCTGAGAAGCAGAGGGACAGGATGCAGCATAGCAGTGGGGTGGGAGCATGTACCATGACATATGGGGTGGTTATAGTCACGGCACAGGCTGGCATGGGAGACCCCAGAGCTCTGAGCACCAACAGTCAGTTAAAGCAAGGCAGATGTGCAGTTGGATAAAACAGGGTTTAAGGATAACAAAGAGAACATGGAGGTGGCATCTGATGTATGTGAAGGACACCGCACACGTTGAATGTGGGTGTAAACCAGTTACATGTTGCCTGGTAGCCGGCACTTAAGTATTTGCTGTTAGCATATTAGTGAACGTGTAAAACTGTCTACAAACGGATCCCAAAGACAAAAAAATAAAGCAGCAACATCAGATCCCTCCCAAAACAGGAATCTAGAGGATGAAGACTGGAGACACCCTCTCCAGCAGCTGAGGCTACTGACTTTAAGACCCTGAGGGGGCAATGGAAAGGGGTGCATGACCCCAAGAAATAAGAAAGAAACTGAGAAATCTTGTGTTTTCAATTTTAATTCTGTTATCAACGTTAGAGTGACCTTTTCTGTGAGCAGGGGCTCCAACTGCATTACTCTGCAATAATTAGGTCTGGACTAATGATGATTCTTCAATTCACAGAGCTTGAGACAGATGCTCCTCCATACACACCCAGTGCTACCACCCCAAAAGGGAAGGAGGAGGCTGGTGAGCAGATGACCCTCGCATTCAGAGAGCTCTGGAGGTGGTGCTCCCTCTCCCATCACTGCTTTTCACCAGCAGCATTCAGAAGTCATTCAGTTTTCCTTCATCCAGACCTGGGAATGCAAAAGCACTGATCTGTTGGGGCTCACAGTGTGGAAGTGGACTGGAAAATGCCTGAAGGACTTCACGTCTGGTTACACCAGCTGGGGAAGCACCAGTGGTGCTTCTCTCTCAACTTTTCCTCCATCAAATAGGAAAACTGTTTCCCTGCTAAACATGAATGACATAGAACAAACCTCCTCGTGTTTGTGCAGTGCTGGATTAATACAGCTGGAAACTTGCTCTGGTCCACATCCTTGCCTAGGGGCAAACTGGGGCCAAGCAGCCCTGATACCAGTTTATTCCACCTTCAGGACCACTTCACAATGGCCGAAGAAAATACCACTGGCTGCTCCCTGCAGGGTTTTCTTTAAAAAGAATCACTTGAAGTCTGACAAAGCTTTTGTAAAAGTTGTTTCTCACTTTTCCCAGATCACAAACTTGTTGGGAAGTGTTTGAAAATTAAATCAAGGAAAACTGAAGCAGGGAGAACTAAGGAAGGAGGCGGTGGTGGAGGAAACATGATTATTTGCCCTATTTCTAGCTCAGCGCTGCCAAATTCCATGGGTGTTATGTAATTAGTGTGATATCTGAGTGCTCTGATCATGACAGCACGTGCTTTCTTGCCATTCCTCAGGCACTACTGCAAGATTTTATTCATTCTAACGTATTTTAAATCTGTTACTTACAAGTTTCTTCAAGAAGTGAGGGGAGGGCAGAAGGAGGGAGAACATTTGGGATTCTTCTGGTTGTTGCTGTATCCAGGTGAACTTTCAGCCCCTGCAGCTCCTTTCTGACTTTCCTGGATGCTTCTCCCTGGTTGCAGCACAGGTGCTCTGTGGCTTTGCTGCTGGCTACAGCTGTGGTTTGCGGTGTGCCGGTGTTCATAGGATGCATGTTTTTGGGGGTGTTTTTGGACGTGAAGAGTGCTGCTTCTGAGATACCATCCCAGCCTCAAGATCTTGCAGATAATTCTGTAGATAGTACAGCTTACTCCTCGCTTGAGTCATCCACACAGAGAAGATAGATATGAACGGCTTCCTCTCAGCCCTTCCCATTTTTCCTGGTAACAACAGTCCCTGGTGCAGCGAGGTTCCCTTATGACAGTTACTGGGGATAGCAGAGATAATCATCATTAGCAAATGTGAAGTAACCCAACCAGAGTTCTCAGCAATCAGATCCGAGGACCCTGTGCTGTGGATTTTGAAATCCCCCCTTGCAAGGTTACTTTCACACTGTTTAATAAACCCTTATCTTGTAAACTATAATAAAGTTCCAGGCCTTAATCCAGTGAGATTATACTGGGGAGGTGTATGGGGAGGTGTTCTTCAACATTTTAATACCCCAGGAACAGAACATTCAGGGCCAAACCCAGGGATACAATGAAGTGATGAAAACTGAACTGGAATGCAGAGCCAATTGAACCCACTTGTCAGTGGTTAGCGCAGCCTGACCTCCAGCCCAGCACTGCTCCTCATCCCAGCTCCACTCCACACACACTCCTGGGGGGCTGAGCACACCCCCCATTGGAGGACATCAGAAGTCAGACCTGTGATGCCCTTTCTTGACCAAGTGTGGCAGAAGGGAAGGCAGTTTCCCCAAGCTGTGGGTTTACAAATATTTCCATGGCAATTCTGCTTCAGAGAACAGTTTTCACAAGAAGAACTTTCTAGAAAGAGAGACATTTCCTTACATTAGTTGTCTGAATTAAACAAGGATTCTCAGCTCTGGGGACAGGACTTTTGACCAGAGAAAGGAGAGATAAGAATCACCCCCACACTGTGGTTGTGTCCCTGACATTAGACAAATCTTAGAACCATAGAATGTGTTGGGTTGGAAGGGACCTCTGAAGACCATCTACACCAAGCAGGGCCATCTCTAACTAGACCAGATTGCCCAGAGCCCCATCCAGCCTGACCTTGAATGGCTCCAGGATGGGGCTTCCACCACCTCTCTGGGCAGCCTGTTCCAGGGATCCCCCACCTCAGATTAAAAGACCTTTTCCTCTTGACCAGCCTCAATCTGCCCTTTTCCAGCTTCAAGCCATGACCCCTTGTCCTGTTCACTGTCCTTGGGAACAGTCTTCCTCAACCTCCTGACAGCCCCTTTCAGGGATTGGAAGGTCCCTATAAGGTCCCCCTGGAGTCTACTCCCCTTCAGACTGAACAACCCCAACTCTCTCCGCCTGTGTGGGTAATGCTCCCAATTCAACTCCAGGAACAGGTTTGAACCTTTGTCCTCCAAATCAGCAAAAGTACCTGGCAATGAAACTGCTCCCATTTACAGGAATAGAGGAGAAGGATGATCTAGAAGAGAAGGATGCTTCCCAGGGAAGTCTGAGTTGAAATTGAGATGTTTTCCTTGTGAAAACCTCCATAGCCTCTCAGAACCTCTCTCCAAACCATCCAACACAGCTTTTCTCTCTTCAGCTCTTAGCTTCTTACCTTGTCCCTGTTCCTCCAGAAGCAGCTTCTATCTAGTTTTGTTTCTCATAGAAAAGTCTGAGCAAACCCTCACACAGACCTGCTGCTCCTGTGGGGTTAAGTTTACAAAAAGAGCTCAGGAATTGGATTCCCACCATTCATTCTCCCAATTCAGGGACCGATTTGGGACCTTCTGAAAGCTCCACACAAGATGTGTAAACACCAATTATTGTTTAGGTGGAGAAGGCAGCTGTTTAAACACACAAAGCATCAGGTAGAAAGCAGAAACCAGTGCATCCTTCTGAGACTGGGGTGAGGGAAAGGGATGGCACAGGAGAGAAAAGGCTTGGGCTTTCAAAGCACGAGAGTTTCATTCCCAGCTGAGCTCAGCTCCTGTTTTAGATGTTGACATAAGGACCCAACAGCTAGCTCATGCCTGGGTCATGCTGATGTTTACACCACTAAAGATTTCTCCTGCTTCAGTGTAACAGCCTGGTTTCTCCTTCGTGTTGCTCTGTACAGCCCCTATTGTGGTTGGACTCAGAAACAAGACCTTTAATAAACTGTGAATAATAAATAGTAACGAGGCCAAACCAGCACGACTGTTGTGAGCCAGGCAGGCTGCTCACACAACACCTTGCTTTGGGCAACACAGGTTTCCTCACAGGCGAGATGGAAAGCCCTCACCCTCATCAGAGATGTCAGAGGTTTGCTGCTCAGATCTGTGTCCACCCTCTCCCCATGCAGCAGCCCTAAGGGCAGATCTTTGAAGCCCCCCTCAGTACTGCTCTCCCCGAGCGATTCCTGAAAGCTCTGCAGTTATCAGAGAGCAGGAGGGGCTGGAAATACAACCTCCTTTGTTTAGTCTCAGAGAATGCGTGGCAGGAAAACATTGCCATCCTGTTTTCCAAGCTCTAGCACGCAAATAAGAATGGAGGAAAAGTACAGCAGCCTCTCTGACAGGCTGTGATTAATCCTCATTGTGTCCCGCATTGAAGAGGTGCCAGAGGTGCTGCTTGCCAGCCTGTGTCCCTCAGCCTCAGAAGGACCTGTCATGTTGAGCCTATGAGGCAGCTCATGCATGTGGGGAGATGAAGGTTCTTGCCAGCATAGTGGTGTGTCCTAGGTGGATGCACCCAAGGAGCCCAGTGGCTGTGTGGCCAAGGGCATAAGATGGTATAAGAGACTGTCAGGAGCATGGAGAGCCAGGGAGGGGGAGAGAAGCTCCTCGTGTGCACTTATCTGTGCTGGCCCATGCAGCCTGACTCACTTGCCCTTGTCCCATCACTATCTTCCTGCCATCCTTCACTTGTTCAGCCTGAGGGAATGGCTGTTTTCTTCTCTCCACCCAGACCTGTTCTCATGTTGAAATACTGCCCAAGTCAGCTGCACTAGCCCTGCCAGCCTGTGCCAAGCAGAGAAGTTGCATAAACCTGGGTATGAAAACCCCAGATGGCATCCCCAGGCTATGCAAAAGAACCTTGGAGCTTGTCCTGGGACAGGGCTGGTGTCAGATGGGTCACAGTGGTGGGGAAGGGGCTGACACTGTGCTCTGCCCTCCCTGGCTTCAAGCAGGGCAAGATGGACCATCATAAGACAAGGCAAAGCCTGAGTTACTCCTTGAGATCTCTTGACACACTATAAATCCTCTCTTGTTAGACTGTTTCCTGCACTGCTTGTGCATCTTTTTGTTTGTGTTGCAGCCTGAGCTGGGATAAGTGTGAGACATCCTCATGGGCTGCCTTTGGGGTGTTCCTGGCCCTGCTGTGGGTCTGTCGTGTGGTCCTGGGAGAACCCATTAGCCCACTCTCAGCCAGAGATGCTGGACAAGTCAGGGGATGGAAGGAAGACTGCCTTATGGATGTGACATTTTAATGGGGTAATGATGCTTCAAGCTTCATCCACTTGACTTTCTAACCTGCAGATCCCACTGTTTGTGGTAAAACAAGCTCCACATCCATGAGACAGGACACTGCATTAGCTTTCTGCTTTATGAGCACAGAGAATGGCCTCAAAAGTCTTGAACTAGGAGTGGAAGACACATCTCCAGTCCTTCAGCACAAAGCAGAAAAGGTGCTCACACGAGGTTGAAGTGTCGCTGCTCTTGGCTACCAGGAAGGCTGAGGAGCAGCATCTCAGGGATGTATTCTGCACTAACATCTGGCCACAGACTTTCTGTCTATGTGCTTTGGTTTCCATAAGAGTAAATCTATGAGAATTTGTCCTGCTGTTACCCTGCAAGGCACCTCTTTGGTCTCTGCATGCAGTCAGTGTCTCTGCTCATCTCACCTTGCAGGGGCTTCGGGCAGTAACTGCATCAGAGCTGTGAGTTACTGTGCAATGACACCCATTGTCCCCAACCAGGGGCTTCTGTATCCTACCACAACATAAATGAAAAACAGCCTAATTAATACCGATAGGTACTTGTCTCCTGGCATGGTGAGTGACTTTATTATGTTCGCAAAACCCGCTCAGTGTTATTTGTATTAACCAGGAAATGTGGCTGCCGCAGCCTGGCCGCTGCAATCACGGAGCAGGATGCACCGCAGTTACATTAGGGCTTGGCATGCTCTGCACTGATACGGATCTCTGTGGTCTGCAGCCTCCAGAGACTTTCAGTGTTTAAACAGTGGAGAAATTAGGATACAAATTTCAAACGTGTTTACATCCCGCGGAGGACAAAGTCTCCGGTTTTGGCTCAAAAAAGATCTTTTCCCATGTGGCACCTGCACAGCACCGGAGGGAGAGCGGTGTCCCGGTTCCACAAGCCTTCCTGGGTTCTCTCCTCCATTCTCTGTACCAGGCTGCTCATTGCTAGTGAGGTGGGAAGAGGTGTTGTGGAAACAGGGAGACATGGCACAAGTAGCTTGATTGATAGAGAGAGCAGGTGGTGATAAATCTGACATGACCTCTCTAGGGCAGGTGAAGTTCAAACTGGAAACGATCTTCATATTTTGAGTAGAAAATAAAAGTTTACGTGCTGGGATCACCCCACCAGCTGTGGAGCCAGTAACTGTGTCTGAAGCCTTAAGAAAAGACCTGCTGTAGTTCAGCCACGAACCGCTGGCCCCAGCACGGGACTTGCTAAGTGTCATTCCAAGACTGCACTGTTGAGGAAGGTCGGGTGACATAACTAAAGCTGTCCCCTCTGACCCTGCAATCTACAAACCCTCATAATTTGTAATCAGGATGCAAATTATTTGCCTTCTGACTTGAGGAAGGAAGTCTTCTGCATCACCTATCTGCTCCAAAACATCCGCTATTTCACAACTGCCTCTGTGCAACGTGCGGGCAATTCACCGTCCACTGAAGGCTCCAGCAAAGCAGCAGCCACCAGCTGCTTTTACAGGGCAGCTGGTCAGCACCAGCCAGGCTTCCCCTGCTGCACAGTCAGTGATAAACACAAACATTCCATCTGGGGAGGAAATACCCCTTCTGTAGATTATTGTGATGTGAGTAATGTTGACTCTTTCACCCTTGTTGAAGTATGGCCGAGGAAACCCAAAATCTATCCAGCACGTCTCTGCAAAATCAATTGCCTCGATTTTCACATTGGTTTCTCTCAGACCATGTCCCACAAAGACATGGAGTTAGCTGGCTTTTTTTGAAGGACTCTAGTGATAGGACAAAGGGGAATAGCTTAAAACTAAAAGAAGGGAGATTTAGGTTAGATCTGAGACAGAAATTCTTTCCTGTGTGGATGCTGAGGCCCTGGAACAGGTTGCCCAGGGAGGTTGTGGCTGCTCCATCCCTGGTAGTGGTCAAGACCAGGTTGGATGGGGCTCTGGGCAACCTGGTCTGGTGAGAGGTGTCGCTGCCCATGGCAGGGGATTGGGACTGGGTGAGCTCTGAGGTCCCTCCAAATCTAAACCATTCTCTGATTCATTCTACCTCCACAAAAACGGGGAGCAGCCACCAAAACCACATTATGGCCACAGTCATTTGTTCCACATGTACAGAAGCACAGAGAGAATGGCCATTTTAGATTTCATATGACATGTCCCACTCTGCAAATCATCCCTCAAAAGCTGTGCTGCATCCCAAAATATGCTGGAGAACCATGGCTGTGCTACACCTCATCCCTGAGCCCTACCCCAGCAAGGTCCTGTGTGCTCTCATGTTGAATATTTTCACCAGTGGAGTACGAGCATTTCCACACCCAGCAGCTCCCCACCAGCCCTGGGTGATAATAAGGAGCTGAGCAGCTTTGTTGCAGCATCATCTGTCCTTCAGTTATATAAAACAAAGGCATTTGAGGGAACAGGGTCTTTTCCACCTCCCAAGATTTGCATTTGAATTTATTTATCCAATCTATTCCCAAGCAATTTGATTTTAAATTACCCTGACAACTCCCAGGCAGAAGCAGAAGATGCCAGCCCTGCCCTTCACTGCACAGTGTGACAGAGGCAGAAGGACTGCAGGAAGCAATTATGATTTCATTTCTAAGCTAAGAAGAGCAGACAGGTCTGTCCAGGTAAGGAGACTGCAGTCCCCTGAGGGGCACATGGAGGGCAGGAACATGGCTGGTGATTGAAGGAGGCTTCTTCAGCACTTGTGTGCCTGCAGCATGGCTCTGAGCTGTGTGTCTCATTACTTCAGAAAACAACAGCAAGAGAGGCATCTCCAGAGACCGAGTAGTGGGGCCAACTCTATCTACTGTGCTATTGCC
Organism: Rhinopomastus cyanomelas; assembly: GCA_013400115.1. Taxonomy (NCBI): domain Eukaryota; kingdom Metazoa; phylum Chordata; class Aves; order Bucerotiformes; family Rhinopomastidae; genus Rhinopomastus; species Rhinopomastus cyanomelas. Next base: position 472,053 of record VXBP01009263.1, on the reverse strand, counting down.
TGTGAGTGTCCAAGCTAACTCCTCCAGGCCAGCCCCTTAACCATGAGCTGGCCCCGCTGACGTGACCTCGGTGAACTGTACCTTGAACAAGTAAATCCACCGTTTCCTCACACTTCAGTGCCCTCTGAGGAAATCCACCTCACCAGCCTTGACTCCAAGCTCTCGGTGCAGAGTATAAATAAGTCTGGGACATTGGGGGAACACGGTGAGAGCAAAGGGAGTATTAGTCAGCAGCAGTCCTGCGGGAGCCTCGAGCAGGAACCCGGACAGTGTCTCCTCTGGAGAGCACGGAAAACACACTGTACAAAATATTTGTGCAGCGCAGGAAAACGTGGCATTCTTTGGATGACAATGGCCTTGTGTCACTGTCTGTGGCCACAGCCGTGACTCAGGCTGTTGCTGGGGAGGGAGAGGAGGGTGAGCAGGCAGCACTTGCTGCCAGCCATGGCTTGCACTACTGGCTGTACTGGGTGGTGAGAGACTCCAAAGAAAACACGAGGCTATTGTTTTATTTTTCTTTTTTTTTTTTTTTTGAAAAAAGGGCTCCTGATTGATGGCCTGGCAGTGCTAATGTCGCTCCTGGGTCATGTGTGCAACGCACGAGCATGCAGGGCTTACGTTCTCTGGCAGGGATGGACACGTTGCTTGCTGCAGGGTCTGAGGCAGCTGGCCACGAGGCCCATGGCTTGCAGCATCTGCTTGCATCTCACCACTGCTTCCCCAAGTCCTGACCTCAGGAGTTTGCAGCGTCCGCCCCCCAGGCATTATCAGACACCTGAACTCATGAACTTCATAGAATCATAGAATCATTAGGGATTGGAAGGGACCTCAAAAGTTCATCTAGTCCAATCAGATTCATCCCCCACATCTCTCCTGGTCTCTTTGAAATCTGCAGTCCTGCCACAGCAGGATCACCCAGACCAAGTTGCACAGGAACACATCCGGGTGGGTTTTAAACATCTCCAGAGGAGGAGACTCCACAACCCCCCTGGGCAGCCTGTTCCAGTGCTCTGTCACCCTCACTGTGAAGAAGTTCCTTCTGATATTTGAAGAAGTAGAGTCCACCCAACCTGGCAAAATCAGATAGTCCCTTTCTAAATCAACATCCCATGGAAGGCATCGATGCATTTGTTGTCTGCACATTCTTCTGACTGACTTCACTCACGACAGGGACTGGTGGCTGCAGAAGGGCTTGGGCAGAGCTGGCTGTTCCCAGGCTCTGCTCAGTGCTGGTTGCTATCAAGACTCAGATATGGTGACTGTGTATAGCCAACGCTGGGATGTGTCTCAAGGAGTGCCATCATGGGGCAAAGCTCCTGCTGGGAGAGAGCAGCTCTGCTTCTTCTCGTGACTCTCAGCCTGTAGGAGGTGAAGGCAGGGGAACCAGCCTTGGCTCTGACAGGAGCCTGGTGTTCACACTTGGCTGTGTTCTTGGGGGATGACCAGCAGAGAAATCTAAGCAAGTTCTTAAAGATGACAAGTCTTAATTAGCAGAAAAGGCAACAAGCACTGGAGGGAAAAAAGCTAATTGGGGAAGAAGGTTGGAAACTGAATCTTGTACAACTTCTCATTCTCTGCTGCTGCTCAGGACTCCTGAGACCAGCACCTTTTAGGGCTGTGTCTCCCTCTAGCATTTAGACAACAAAATACTTTGAGCTCTTGTCAGTTCCTGGGAATTGCAGGGCAGACATGAGTGAACCCCTTAGGAGAAGAGATGCTCAGCAGACAGCCATGGGAAAATCCTATCAGCTTGGCAAGGTAGGGAAATGCAGCACCTGCTTTGGAGACTGCAGTTTGAAAGGAAAAGGAGAAGGTAGGCTGCAGGAGAGTTTTGGCTGAGCACTGTGACTGTGGGTACCTGACCTCCTGTTACCTGGGTTCTAGGGGAGCTGAAGGTGACAGTCACACAACCAGGATACCCATCTAATCCAACATTCTTCCTGCTGTGCTCTGGGAAAGCCAGGAAGAATTAAACCTCCTTTCACCTGCCTCTACGGAGAGATCTCCTGAGCCCAGTGCTACTGTGCTGGCCCACATGCTGCAAGGAATGGCCTCTCCAGTGGACACCTCTCCTGGCACCAAGTCTCACTGCAGGCTTCTCTTCTGGAGAGCAATGCAGGAGCTTCTTCACTGACTTCTGCTGGTGGAGAGAAAAGAGAAAACCTCCTTATTTTCATGTGTTTTTGTACCGCTCTTGGAAACAATTGTCCTCCTGAGCAGAGGGTGTGGATGGAGCTGGAAAACATCTTTCTCCTTCACTGGCAGACCAAGTTCCTCCCCCTGTCTGTCAGGCAGGAAATAAAGGAAACCTTTGAAAGCACCACAGAGCATTAACTGTTGGAGTCCAGGGCACAGGGCTCAGCAAAGATCCTCAGCCCTTGTCCACTGCAGCAGAGGGGTGACAGTGAGCAGAGCTTCTCAGTCTTCAACTTTTGTGTAAACCAGAGGAGAAGGAACATGATGTTATGTCGGTGTGGAAGGGGCAGGAACACACTCTCGAACTCTCCCCAGTATCTGGATGCCATGTCCAGGGAAATACGCACGTTCCCGAAACCTCCTGGCTCTGGCAGCGTCGTTTGCCTTCACCCTCTGCCAAGGAGGTGCCCTGTCTTTTGGTGAAAGCTGTTGTTTTCCTTTTGCTTTGAAGCACAAGACTAGTAAAGATGCTCAGAGAAGAAACCCAGCCCCACACACCTCAAAATGCACTCGTCACCCCACAGCACACACTGGTAAGAGAGCGCAGGACGGCTCTCCCACAGCCCTGCCCGGACCCTGGGAAGAAGCCATTAGGGCAACACGCAAGCAGACCTACAATGCCTGCAGTGAAGCGTGGACTGCGGAGCACTGATCTAGAACTCACCCAAACACAGGTAATGTACCTGGCTGCTGCAAGCCTGCAGGAGAGCACAGAGGGTCAGGGAGTGCAGGGCAGTACGGCCATCGGTCCCCACCTTCGTAAGAGCCGGAGAGATCAGCAGGACGTGTGCTACCCGCGGGTGCGTGCGGGTGCTTACGTGTCCCGTTGCCGATCCACACCCCATCACATGCACCCTTCCACGCTTTTGGCTTTCTGCTTGTATGCAAAGACCTACACTTACAGTTCCCTTCCCACTTACCTGGGGACACAGTGCTAACAGCTGAACAAGGGTGAAGGCAAATGTTATGTTCTGGGTTTTTTAGACCTCATAGTTCACGACCCGCTGTCAGCTTGAGGTCTACTAGCAAGTACCTATCACTCTTACCCTCAAGAGTGCCTGCAGATCAAGGACTCTGGGCTAATTGATTCTCCTTCTTTCACAGAAAATTAGATGGAAAAAATTTCCAGGAGAAGGTGTCATTGAAATGTATAAAGCAAAATAAAAGGGCTGAGATAAGACCATCGGTGCTGAAGTCAGTTGGTAAGTAGAGGTATAAACATGTAGAACATCAGATAACCAGCCATGCAGATGAGAGCTCATCAGTCCTCCCCCTGAATTAGAAATTACACCATCAGGATTGTGACCACAGCTTCTGCTAACACAGACTCGCCTCTTCCTCAAAACTCTCTCCCTCATTTTGCTGTGGATTTCAGTTTCAAGCTCACCTCAGTGTTCAGGTAGATCTCTTCAAAACACTCCAGGGTTAACACAGGAAAGCAGGAGGCCCGAGAGTATCCTGAGAAGTGCCAACAGAAGATTCCAGAACTTGACAAGGCCTCAGTCTGCATTAAAACTGAGGGAAATGCCCATGCTTGTACTTATCAATGATTGTCTCTACAGACCCTGGACTGTCCCTCAGCTCAGCTCACACACTGACATGGGGCACAGGTAAGAGCACAGCCTGCGGCAGATACTCTTCCACTCAGAGATAAAAGTGGGGGCAATCTCTGGACTGAATGAGTGATGCACCTCGGGTCTTTCTTAGTGAAGTGTCCAAGCTGTTCATACAAACTGGTTTTGCAGATACTTGATCTTGATCACAGAATCACAGAGTCATTAGGGATTGGAAGGAACCTCGAAATCCCCCTGCAACAGCAGGATCACCTAGACCAAGACGATGCTGTGGGCATGCTTGCAGTCACCCACTTCTCTCCCCATGACTGGTGGTACAGGGAATTTCATCTTCTGCTTTTGCTCCACTCACTTGTAAATCTGCTGTTTTCCTCTGCTCTAACAGGCACCAAGCAAACACATTCCTCTGGGGAATTCATGCATGTGCAGAGCAGCAGAGCTTGGCTCTGCAGATACTGTGCTTTCAGCACAGTTGGATCTGACTCCTTCCCGGTGTCACTTTCCTCTCCTCAGCCTCAGAGAGACATCTCCTCTGACCCAAATCATCTGATGAATTGTGTCAGTCTCCTCTGCTGAAGGCCTGTGGTTTTCTTTATGGCATCCAACCGTCCTGCAGAGTCCAAGAGCCTAGATATTTCCATCATCACCCCACATCTGCCCAGCAATTAATGCCTTTGCTCCTCAGCCTTGTTTGGTGCTGCCAGGAGCTGCTATCAGAAGTCTTTCCTCTCCTTTCTCCTTCAGCATAATGCTGCAGGGATAGAGGCAGAGCAGACTAAGACTGACCCATGGTGCATCACAGAGCAAGCGGAAAGAGGGAGCAGAGCTGTGCTGAGCTCTTGTGCTCTTTTTGTCTCAGCCCTGTGCAAAATTCTGAAGCAAACAAAAATGCTCTCTGTGCCTTTTGCTGAGATGCTGGATGGTACTTCTGTCCAAGAGAAAGGACAATTGTGGATGGGAAAACATAAGGCTACAGTATAGAAGAGTGTATCCTGTTTTTCTGAGATTAAAGGTCTTAGCTTTTAAGTTTTTTCAAAGTCATGTTGCTCCAGATGATCAGTGATGAAGCACGGGAGCGCTCCTTGGCACAGAGAGCTGACCTTTTCACTTGGCTCTTGGATGCCCATGAACAAAGAAGGGTTTTGCCACCCAGGAGAGTCTCACAGATAATAAATTTAATCATTTCATTATTGTAGCTCATTGCCTTTGTCTGGGAAGTTAGTCTGCCACTATGGGAACCCAAAACCCTCCTTCTGTAGGACAGACTGAGACTGCATTCTCCAGTGTCATCTGTACCCTTAACCTTCTCCACAGTGCAGCAAAATTCTAGCAGACAGATTCCCTTTATGTTTGCTTTTATTCTTATTTATCCTCTGCTTTCTTATCATCCATGATTCTCTTTTTCCCTGAAATCCAAGATCAGCAGCATCCCCAGCCACAGGGTCAGGCAATCCAGTCTTCTGGACTTCAAAGCAGCTTCCCAGTGACCATCCCTGTTGTATTGCTGGAGAGACGTGTGGCAGCCCACATAGCATATTCTTCTGGCATAGTCCTGCCCAGGGAAGGCTCCCTAATGGAGAAACTGGGTCTCAGCAGAGCTCACAGAAAACTCCCAGAGCAGAAGTTTGTCACTGGTGCTTAATGGAACGTGTGCCCAGCATCTGAGTCATAGAATCACAGAATGTGTTGGCTTGGAAGGGGCCTCCAAAGGTCATCTTGTCCAACCCCCTTGCACCAAGCAGGGCCATCACTCACCAGACCAGGTTGCCCAGAGCCAGATTCAGCCTGACCTTTAATGGCTTCAGAGATGGAGCCTTCACCACCTCTCTAGGCAGCCTGTTCCAGGGATCCCCCACCCTCAGATTCAGGAACTTTTTCCTGATGTCCCATCTATCTGAAGATATTCCTTGCCTTCTACTAGACTGTTAGAGATTGTCATAGACCCCTGCATGCAACAAGACTGTGAACATGCAACAGAAACCCAAAGTACCAAGAGGTTGGCAACAGAAGGAGATATATATATTCCTCAGATTAGACCCTGACAGGTTCCCCATGCAAGAAGCTATGACAGCCAACCTTTCTTCTTCTAAAGATCACTTCTCATTGGAAAAAGAGACAATTGGGGATCGGGTGGCTGTTTCTCCATATTCAATATTTCATATTCACACCCTGCCTAGACACACCTGCAGGCCATGATGGTCTGTCTGTTCCTGGGTAGGTTGTGTGATCTACTCCGTGCTCCACTTTCTGTCCCTGCAGAGCTGGCTCACCTCTCCATACCATAAAGGATTGTGGCACTGAGCTGCATCTGTGCTGGTGCTGGGGTTTTCTATGATGTGAGCAGGATCTGTCCAGCCCTCAGAGAGGAGTCATTTTCCTCCCATCCAATTAATTGTTTTTCTTCTGGCTTCCTCAGCAGGTTGGCTGGACTACCTCAAAGCAGCAAGACATGAGGTTGAGGAAGATCAGCTTTGGCCATAAAAACCCCAAACTGTTTTGTCTCACAGGTGTAATTACAGTGATTTGTCTGGAAATGTTGTCTTTCAGTGATAAAAGAGCTCTGTAATGAGAAACACTGCAATTATGATTGAAAAATCTCCTGAATTGTAGGTTGTGCTAATAAGGGTGACACTGTATGTCTGTCCCTATGCAGGTATGTCCGTGCATATAAATAGCCATGTTTACTAAACTGTTTTAACCTGCTTTACAATAGAGCCTGAAGTTATCTTATCTGTATTAGCAATGAAAATAAACAGATGTATCCAAACATCAAAACACTCCAGTATGGAAGCTCTTATCAGGCCCCCTTCCTGCCACTGACCCAGTTAAACCTTCAGTAACTCATTAATTTCCTTTGTAGAAGAACTAACCAACTTTCCTATCAGCGTAGTTTTGATCTTGTGAAGCTGAAATTCCCTAATGCTTTGTTTGCCTTCTTGCATCCTGCAAACGCATCCATCCGTTCAGCTTTGTCACTGCCTGCCTACCTCTGCTAATTGTCACCTCTTTACCTTCATGCTTCTCCCCGAGCCAGCTAGTTCAAAGCCTTAATAGAAGGAAAGGCCAAAAAAGAAATTACCCAAAGCCTGGCAGCATGTTTGCTTTCATGTGTTGAGTGTCAATCAAGAAATGAAATAAAAGGGGTATGATTCCAGGTCATCCCTGATACTGAGCTCCCTTCTCTGTGCCCCAGGTTCCTAGAATTTCCTGTCCCATGGGAGAGATGTCTACTTCATCATCAAGTTCTTCCAGGTGAAAGGGAATGGGAGAATGCAAGAGGACCCAAAGAGAGGTAGGTCTGGATGCTCATCTTGAGCACTCAGCTGGCAGTGGGATACCATATCTAAGAAGTGGAGAGCTGCTCCATTCACAGTGCACACTTTCCCCCTCCATCTTCAGTGTAGACATCACCAAGCTGTCTAGAACACTCAGATGCTTGGGATAGATTAGACTTGCTGGAGGGCAGGATACTGCAAGGAGCCTGGCTCCAGAACCTGGCTCAAACCTTCCCTATCAGACCTTCTGGTCATACACAAAACTAATTCCCCCTGCTCTCAGTCAGGCTCTGTGGAATTTAGACTGCACTCAGAGTGAGCTAGCCCAACACACCCAAACCAGTGCTGCAAAATATCTCTCCCTGTGCCATGAGTTCCCACAGAAAGCCCTCCATGTCTGAATGCCAGCAAGATGAAAGGAGAGTCCCTGTTTGTAACACCGCTAGCAGAGCAAGGTACGGGGTGGGAGTGCACTCCCAAGGCTGGCGATATGTAAATTCCTTAGTCTAATCCCAGATAAGATAGGAAACTTCCAGTTAGGCAGCTGTCTTCAGACACAAAATGCACCACCTCCGTCTGCCTTGCTATTAAAAGAATCTCTGACTTTATCAGAGGGTTCCAAAGAGGACCTCCCTGGATGCTTCTGACACTGAGTCCACAACAGTGACACTGTCATGGTTTGATCTCCATCAGCTGTTCATTCTACATTCACAGTCAGCATGGTCATTGCTGCCCTGTCGTTCTCTGTGTACTCTGAGAGGATTCAACAGCTCCTGGGACAGCAGCAGGGAACTTCTTTAGAGCAGTATTAATAAAATCTAATTCTTCATGAAATGCCTGAACAAATTGGTGGCTCTGCATATCAGCAGAGGATGAGATCTGCAACAAAAGGACCACAGATTATGAAAGACAGGTGATGTCTCCACAATGATTGCATCGTTGGTAACTAGAACCTCTGGAGAGTTTATAACCAAATGATCAAGTGTTCAGGACCCACTCTTGGGAACAGATGTATTCCACTTTCCAGACCCAAACAGAACACTTTGGACCATGAAAGTGTTGAGGTGTTTGTGAGAAACCATAGTGGCCACACAAGTCACGTACTCGTGGCTCTGCTGAGGCTTAAATGAAGATGATCAAACTGCTCTCACCAAGGCTTTTTGCTCAATACAGAAAAGGTGCTGAACTTCCCTGCAACCTTGCAATAAAGTAGACAAATATCCCTTCAAAATCCGCAGCATTCAATGCACATTTCTGTCGAGGGTAGCCCCATTATTCATGATGATCATTCTAGCTACATCTCCATGATAAAGGGTTATTTTAAGGACAGCACAAAAGATGCTCATATCTGTCTAGATATAAAGACATAAAGAATGCCTCCCAGCCAAGAGTCTCTTACTATCACTCCTTCTGGACTTCCAGAGGGTATTTCTTACCTGTCTCTAAGCTCTAACTTTACCTCCATGACTAAGCAGGAATCGTGATGGAAGAGGCTTGAGCAACAGTGAACACAACTTAGATTTCACAGAAAATTAACTCATTTATTTTCATATTTACACTCTGTTGGGCCAGAAGATGACTCTCTTCTTGTTGATCAAAGATCAAGTTAATTGATTGGCCTCATCAGTAACTCTTCTTGTAGGGATCAATCCAAGGAGATGAAAAGAAACTCATCCAAAACAACAGACTGCATGGTAGTATCCAAGTAGCATTAAACATTCCTGCAAGATGTTGGCAAATGCAGGGAGTGGGAGATTATTTGTCCAGTCACCAATATGAGAGAAACCTTTAAAAACACACTACAAAAGTAAACAGAAAGGGGATGCGTTCTGAAAGGCAGCCTTGAGGAGAAGTAAGAACAAGGGACTACTTTGAGAATGAGAATTCACTGGTAATGCAGGTACAGACAGTGTTTGCTCCAAATGCCTTCTAGGAAATAAAGTGGTGTTCCTCTTCCTTGTAAATAAACAGAATTGCTCCAAAGAGATATCCAAGTACATGTTAACAGTTTAACCTAAGAACAGAGAGATGAACTTGGCAAGAAGTGAACGTCACAAGCTAGGCAGACTCAGTACAACAAGGCTGAGGTGAGTTTCTAGGCACGTTTTTTTCTATTATTTCTTTTGATCATAGAGTCATAGAATCATTAGGGATTGGAAGGGACCTTGAAAGATCATCTAGTCCAATCCCTCTGACACAGCAGGATCACCTGGACCAAGTCACACAGGAACACATCCAGGGAGGTCTTAAACATCTCCAGAGAAGGAGACTCCACAATGCCCCTGGGCAGCACCTTCCAGTGCTCTCTCACCCTCACTGAGAAGATGCTCCTTCTCATATTTATGTGGAACCTCCTATATTCCAGTTTACACCCACTGCCCCTTGTCCTATCACTAGACGACACTGAGAAGAGCCTGCTTCCATCCTCCTGACACCAGTAAAACTCACTTCAAACTCCAGGTCTCACTAACCCACCCCCAAAATGTGGATAAAGTTGAGCACCAATGGTTTGAGATGGCTGGCACCAGCAAAACGTTGTTACTGATTAGCTTAGCAATCGATTTGTTAAACTATTAATTCTTTTTCTTCAGTGCCTTGTCATTGTTTTGTTCAACTTACTAGTTTAATACATTCTGAACATGAAAATAATTTCCAGTTCACTCCAAACACACTTTGATCAAATTCCCCTTCAAGAAAACTTGTTTACCCCAAGCTGGTTGCTCTCACTGCATGGTCATGAGCTCTGATTTCTGAAGGGACCTGCTGACTGAAACCCTGTCCTCTGCAGAAGCTTAGAAAGTACAAGGTGTTCAGACTAAGGGTAACAAGCTGCAAAGACCCCCTCCCTGTTTGTATGGCAGACACTACTTTAGATTCACTTACACTTTTATTCCTAACAGCTTTCAGGACATTGCTGCCAGAAACTTCAGAAGAGAGTCCAAATAGACTCTTAGTTCACTAGCAGAGGATGAAGATGAGGCAGCGCAGCAGCTCCACACTCATGAGAAGCCTTAAAGTTTTCCACATTTTCTGTGTGCTGTGTTTTCCTCCTGTAACATGTGTGCAAGATGCCAGGGCCAGGTCTGTAAATAAGTTCCAATGAAATCAAGAAGATTTAGCTCCCTAAATATTTCTGATGGTCTTGGAGTTATGCCCTGGGCAAAGTTCACTGAAGCCTAAGGAAAGGTGCCAGTTAGGAACAATGGGCTTTAAACTGAGTGCTTTGTAAGAAAATACTAATCTAATGTTAGCAGCAGCCAACAAACCTTCCTCTCTGCCCCACTCCACCACACTCTAATGATAGGGTTATTTCTTAGGGTGATAATGGCCTATTCTCAGATGCAAAGACACAAACAGAAAAGATGTGATGATGCTGGAAAACGTTACAACACTGATAATTAGTCACACATAAGGACTTAGCACCATAAGGAATAATCACCCGGAATTATACATCAAATGAGAGCAAATGGAATATGCAGTAGTCTCCTAAAGCAAGGGGCAGAAAGAACCAGCACTTGAGTCTTTTATGTAAGGAGCTGGAAAACACAGCAAAGACTAGTATCTGCTAGATGTGCGACACAGCAATCAAGGCCGTATCAAGCTCATTGAGTCTGTGATGCGCGTGGTAAGAAAAGCCCTTACTCTGAAATCTGTGTGTTCAAAATAGAAGAAAAAGGGTAAGAAAAGACAATCAAAGGTTCTCTCTCTTATAGGATCATTTGCATTTGACATCATTCTAACAAGCTGTTTCCTTCTGGTTTCTTTGTCTATCATTTCATCCAAGAGATGGTCCATGCAGGAGCATTAACGATAACAGACTTTGTTATAACAATTGAATGGATTCTTGTGAGTCATATTGAAGTGATAAGACACCTTTTCTCACTCCAGAAGTTATGAAATCTATTGCAGTGCAATGGTTCTGGATTGTTCAGAAGGTCCAGAAGGGGTGGGATGCAGTCTGCAACTAGGACACCTGAAATCTTTGTGCACTGCAGCTCTGAGCTTACATTAAAGCTGGTGGACATGAGCAGTGATCTTCACTTTCCTCTACATAGATATCAACTGTAATATGAGACATCTTAAGTTATCTCAAACATCAAATATGTCATAGAAGCCTTCGGGCAACTCTGCCTCTCTACAGAGAGCAGGAGGCTGGATGGGATAAACAGTAACTTGAACTGTCACTAGCCACTTCTGTCTAAGTGATTAGTTGGTCCAGATGACCACCTGCTGTCTATTTAGGGTGGACTGCATCACTCTGGTCTCAACCGACCTACTTATTCATTCTCCACTGGCTGTAATCAAATAGTAGGTTCCACATAAATATGAGAAGGAACTTCTTCCCAGTGAGGGGGACAGAGTACTGGAACAGGCTGCCCAGGTGGGTTTTGTAGTCTCTTTTGCTGGAGATGTTTAAAACCCGCCCAGATGCATTCCTGTGTGACTTGGTCTAGGTGATCCTGCTGTGGCAGGGGATTGGACTAGATGGTCTTTCAAGGTCTCTTCCAATCTCTTATGTGATTCTATGATTCTATGAAATCTCTCCATTGACTGTAATCAGGCTTTAGATCCCTGCCCGAGCATCTTAGACACAAATACATTAACTTGTCTGAAGTTGAATCATCCTGAAGGTATGCTGGTCCACTCTGGCCCTAAAAACTATGGGCACAGGCAATTCAGTCCAGTAACCTACATGCAGGAATCTAGTCCTACTCAAGAAGGTATTGGCAGCCCTCTCGTTCACCAACTGCTAAGAAGAGAATGAGTCTTCTGTAGAGCCATCATGTCTGTCACCCTATGCAGACATCTCAAATCATCTCAGATACCCTGAAGTGTACAAGGGTCTCTAGAATCCTATGTGTAGGCACCTTAATCAAAGATACAGTCATGTCAAGGCCAAAAGTGTCATCATTATGGATGTGGTTGTTTTCGGCAGGTTATCTGAAATCACATCAAACCTGCCAGACAAGTCAGTACTCAGTAGAAAATGGAATGAGAGTGCTTCCAGAGGACTTCAAGTTAAGGTAAAGTTCAGCCCACATATCAAAGCTGGCTAAAATAAGAAACATGCAAACCCTTGTGGATATCTCTGCCAAATCAACTGTACACTTCAAAGAAACGTGGTTGGACGGGGATTCCCAAAGGAACTCATAGTGTTTAGCTACACAGGTCTCCTTGAAAATCAATGGCCAGTTCCTCCCTAACTTCCTTGAATACCATGGAGAAGACAGACCTGGTTTTGTTTATTCCTTGTGCTTTTTATCCTCGGCTCAGCTGGGCTCTGCATCTCCCTGAAGTGGTGCCATTTTAGCAGCAAAGCAGCCCCCAGAGTGGGTTCATTCCTCTCCAGGGAAAGCATCGCCCAGAGAACAACTGATACCATGTCTTGCAACATCCAGGTTCTCCTCGGAGGTCTTCCACTGAAGTAACAAACAGGCCCAACCCTGCTCTGTTTAGGAGGTCTGATAAGATCACTGCCCAAGGTGCCATGGCTGCAGGCCAGAATGCTGTCCCAGTAAACCATTTTCTGGAGGACCACTTTGTCTGGACTTGTCTTCCTGTATGAAGCCAGGAAAAGCAAAGCATTGAGATGCTAAAAATGTGTAACTATTATTGGTGCTTGTCCAACATTCAGAGGCTCATAAATCTCCCTGCAAAGATAGAATAGGAGCATGGTTAAGAAAACAAGAAATTCTACGCATTGATTCCTCCCCAACTGCTTCCAGAAAAGCTATTGCCTGTTGATGAAATGCCCGCCTTGACTGGCTTCCAAGCCAGCGCTCTCCCCACGAGTGCTCTTCTTCCAGTCCTGGGCCTTACAAGAGTCTGACAGACACACACGGCTGCATGTGATCGAAAACACTACCCCATGCGGGCAGACATGTCTAAAGGTGGAAGGGAAAAGCCAGCAGCAAAGGAAAGGCAAGAGACCCCAGGGAGTGTTTCTTCTACCTTTTTACTGAAGACAAAGCTCCAAACCAAGAAGTGCTTCCTGGCATTGGAAGGTTAAGGAGCTATAACCAGCTCGCTGCTTGTGTCTTGCAGTGACGCATCGCTGCTGCTTCCAGCAGCTGAGTCACCCCCTGACCCCACGCTGTACTCGCCCGTTCCGTGTACAGCAGTTACCTCAAGACACTCTGTGCACTTCTTGCAGCCGAGACAGCGTGTGCCATGGTAAAAGTTGTCTTCAGCCAAGAGAGCGGGCGCAGGGCTTGCACGACTGACCTCTACTCACAAGCAGCGTGGAGGAAGGAACGTTTCCTGTTCTTAAGTAGCCAATAGCTGTAGAGAACAACTCTGTGTTTGCTGCCAGCCGGGGAAGTAGCTTGTACTCTTAGCAAGTCTTAAGGATGTCGTTTGTACACACAGAGGGTCTGATGGAAAACTGCAGACTGAGAGTCACGTAGGAAAGAGAAGAGGACACATGCATCCCATGGGGAGTCCAGGACCACACAGTGCAGCCGCATGTGCCTGGCCCTGAGCAGAGAATGAGATGTGCCTGGCCCTGAGCAGAGAATGAGATGTGCCTGAAAGAGTTTTGAGGCAAAGAAGTGAATTCCTTTGTTTAGGAGTTTTCTGATTCCTTAAAGATTCCTTCAGACTGCATTTGCAAAGGGAGCATCTTCCTTTGGAGATGCTGTTTTACTCTTTCTAGAGTAGGGTTGAGCTTGAACAGGCATGAAGCTGATTGTGCCCTCAAGACCACAGCTGATCGTTAAAAGAGACCATATTTCAGCACAAAGCTTGAGCTCAGAATGGTGAGTTTGTAGAATTAGACTCATAGAAAGGTTTAGGTTGGAAGGAAATAATCTGGTTCCAAACTTCATGGGCAGGGACACCTCTCACCAGACCAGGTTGACCAAAGCCCCACCCAACCCAAGCGTTCAGTCTCAGCTGATGCTATGTCAGCCAATGACCACATGTCCCTTGTCATGGGTGCAAGATGGTGATTAAACAGCCTTTTATAAAACATTCATGCAAAACATTAAATAATTATTTAGAACTTCCATTGGGAAGATCCAGAACAAGAATATTTCTACACAGAAACCCAAGTGAAAACTACTTCTACTCTTTCCTTGGCATCCCTGTAACAATTTCAGTAGAACTTGAAATAATTAACCCTCACAGCCTTGCTGAAACATGGATATCTAGTCATCTAGGAGGCAACCAGAGGCATGGATAAAGGAGCAGGTAAGTGGGATCTTCTTGGAGTCCTTGGGATAAAAGTTTGGCTTTATTTCCAGGACTAGGAAGACGCTTTCAGCTCCATGGTGCGTGCTCCTCTTGTAACTGCCTGCCTAAGCTCTTCTTTCACATCTAAGACTTTGTAAAAACAGTAATTAAAAATTACTATCTTTTGAGCAAGTAGTGACCCATTTCTTACTGGGACCAGGCTGGACACTGGTCAGCACAGACAGCCACAGCAGTCACATTCAACAAAGTGCTTTGGCCCGTGGTCAAGCACCTGACTTATATCTTTGTCCATGTCCAGATGTCTGCAAAGGTCTTTGTTAAAAGTATGATCAGGAGATCTTTAAATAGTGAGGGCTGTGCTAAGGCACATGCTTAATACAACATGTTAAGTTTAATACAAATGTTGGCTTTTATGGAAGAAAAACACCCTCTGTCTTCACCTAAAATAAGATAAAGTGGTGGCAAAAGGTTCAATCATTCACTAGACCAAACTGGTAGAGTAGGAAAACACAGACACACCACACCTGCCTCTCAGGACTGAAGCAGAACCTTGCTTCAAAGGAAAGGAGCAAACATGCAAGACAATAAAGTCTCCCAGGGAGAGAGTGCACCAGGTGCAAATCCTCTACAACAAACCTCACTGGGATTAGCTTGAGATGGCTGGCATCCAATGACATTACTTTGCCCTATATTAATAATTTGGTGTTTAATTGCTGCCATTAGGCATTAATTATGCAGCGCTCAAAGCATGAACTGTTCGATACTTTGTGATGAGACCTGATCTCGTGGATTGAGAGAGGTTCTTCTCCCCCTCTCCTCTGCACTGGTGAGACCACTTCTGGAATATTGTGTCCAGTTCTGGGCCCCTCAGTTCAGGAAGGACACAGAGCTGATAGAGAGAGTCCAGCACAGAACCACAAAGATGATGAAGGGAGTGGAGCATCTCCCTGATGAAGGAAGTCTGAGGGAAGTCTCTTTAGCTGGGAAAAAAGGAGACTAAGGGGTGACCCTATGAATGTTGATAAATATGGAAAGGGCAGGTGTCAGGAGGATGGAGCCAGGCTCTGCTCAGTGGCACCCAATGATAAGACAAGGGGCAATGGGTGTGAGCTGGAACATAAGATGTTGAGAAGGAACTTCTTCACAGTAAGGGTAACAGAGCCCTAGAATGGGCTGCCTAAGGTGGTTGTGAAGTCTCCTTCTCTGGAGACGTTTAAAACCTGCCTGGACATGTTCCTGTGTGACTGGATCTAGATGATCCTGCTGTGGCAGGGGCATTGGACTGGATGATCTTTCAAGACCCCTTTCAATCCCTAATGTTCTGTGTGATTCCATGTGTGTGATTTAAAAACACCAACTGCTTAAGTGACCTGTTTTCTGCTCTAGGAATAATGATTTGTAGAGACAAGGGGCAGTGTTTATGCCCAGTGTATCTGCTGTGTTCAACCACCCTGTGCCTGGCAGCCTCTTGGGAGGGCTTCATAATGTCTGTGGAGGCTGTATAGCGTGACATGGGTGGTATCTCATCTGCCAGCTACCCCATGTCTATGCCTGCAAACTGCCTGCATGTGAAGCCTCCTGTCTGCCTTCCCCTTCCCTTGGAAAGAGGATTTGGTTTCATTTACACAGTTAGGTGATGGCTGGCAGTGAAGTGATTTGAGCAGACAGTGCTGGAATCTCCAGGACCTGAACAGCCTCACTGGGGGTCTTTCCAAACTGTTGGGTTCCCCTTAGGGATAACTCAGAACAAACTCCTAAAAGCTGACACAAAAGTAGTCCCAGGAAGCTGTTGCTTCCAAACACACATCTACACAGAAGTATCTAACCCCAACTGACTCTATGACTTGGTCTAGGTGATCCTGCTGTGGCAGAGGGATTGGACTAGGTCATCTTTTGGGTTTTCTACCAAACCCTAATGATTCTATGATTCTATGATTCTATGATCTCCACGGTACAGAAAAGATGTGGACAGGCTGGAAAGAGTCCAGAGCAGGGCCACAGGGGTGATCAGAGAGCTGGGAGATCTGCTGTAAAGGTTGAGAAAGCTGGGTATGTTCAGCCTTGAGAAGGCTTAAGTGGGATTTTATCCCCATGACTCAGGATCTAAAGGGTGTGATCTCTGTCACTGCTGAAAGATAATTGGTTTCAGGGATTGCCATGAAATAGTTCATCCTGCACTCTGTGCTAGATCTCACAGCATCTCAGTGCCCAGACTCATCCATTTTCCTAGCTATCCTCAAGCTTCTTCTTTCCCCATTCAAGGAAGAGATTGAGGGGATGGAGTGGGTCCAGAGGAGCAATGAGGCTTTGGAAGGGACTGGAGAGAAAGGCTGATGAGGAGAGTCTGAGGGAACTGGGGTTGTTTAGCCTGGTACTCCCTGTTCTTGTTAACTAGAACCATAGAATCATTAGGGATTGGAAGGGACCTCAAAAGATCATCTAGCCCAATCCCCCTGCCACAGCAGGATTGCCTAGACCAAGTCGCACAGGAACGTATCCAGCCAGGTTTTAAATGTCTCCAGAGAAGGAGACTCCACAACTCCCCTGAGCAGCCTGTTCCAGTGCTCTGTCACCCTCACTGGGAAGAAGTTCCTTCTGATATTTGTGTGGAACCGCCTGTGTTCCAGCTCGCCCCCATTGCACCTTGTCCTATCACTAGATGACAAATTCTTGCTCAGGTTGTTTAAAGGACTCTGCAGTGACAATCTTGCTGCTTCTGTCTTCTTTCTGCACAAGAAAGAAGACAGAAAACTTGTCTCTAATTTTGTCTCTCCAGTTTCTTCTTTCTGTTTGCTGCTCAGACATCCCCAAACGCTTCATTAACTCATGCTCCTGCAGAGTGGTTCCTAAGACCATACATTTGTCGTTTGGCTCTTATTTCCATACAAACACATTATACAAACCTCTGTTTGACTCTTTTTCTGGGTTTTGAACAAGTCTGTGAAGTATTACTGTTTCAAACAGTGCTTCTGTCCCCCTTCTGTCCTTCCCAATCAGGTTGTTGTTAACTCTGACTCCTCTCCAGACTTGAGGGTTCTTGCTGACTTTGGTGTCAAATCAGTCGCTGTGTTGGCTGTGACTTCAGGTTCCCTGTATTTCTCATCCTTCCTCCCAATACTACTGTACAAACTGGTATGTCACCAGTTTAACTTATTACACCGCCTCTGGTCTCTTGAATGCTCCTGCAGAAATTTCCCATTACTGTGCCAGCCTGTAAGACTGGTTTTAAAACAACCTCAGGAGCTTTTGCTGTCAGCCAGTCTCGGATGCTGACCCTCATCTCTCTTGATCCCCATCCACAAGCTAAAGTCACTCTGCTGTGTGCTCACTCCCATCCTGCTGAACATCAGCATCGCACCCATGGGAGTTCACGTGAGAGATACCAGGGTGATAAGGAATCCTGGTACTTAGCACACTCTAGAACTGGGTTTTATTTTCTCTCTGGTAATCTTCCTTCAAGCTTCATAATTAGGAACTTAAACTCCTGTCAAAATAAACTTGTTTTCACCCTTAAACTTGTCTGGTATTAAAGACAAGTCTAGAGGAAGCTATGAAATCTGGATTAGCATCCCCTTTTCTGAGACAACACATCCCAGCACAGCAGCACGTGTGCTGGGACACCTGGGGCCCAACGCCAGTTTGGAGCAACCTCTGGAGAGGTTGGTGCTGGTCTCTTCTCACAAGCAACTGGTGACAGAATAAGAGGGAATGGGTTCAGGTTACAACAGGGTAGGTTTAGATTTGACATTAGGAAGAATTTTTTCATGGAAAGGGTGGTTAAGCACTGGAATGGGCTTCCCAGGAAGGGGGTTGACTGGAAGGGGGTTGATCCCTGGATGAGTTTAAAGATTGTTTGAATGAGGTGTTGAGGGATCTGGTTTAGGGGTGAACTAGTAAGGTAGGGTAGATGGTTGGACTGGATGATCCCAGGGGTCTTTTCCAACCAGAGTGGTTCTGTGATTTTGTGAAGCTGTTGACTGTGCTGGGCCAAG
This sequence comes from Rhinopomastus cyanomelas, assembly GCA_013400115.1. NCBI lineage: Eukaryota > Metazoa > Chordata > Aves > Bucerotiformes > Rhinopomastidae > Rhinopomastus > Rhinopomastus cyanomelas. Next base: position 453,822 of record VXBP01009263.1, on the reverse strand, counting down.
CTGCAAGATCAGGGCCAGGCTTGGATTTGTCTCATTCCAACCGATTTGTCTCATTCCAGGTTGGATGGAGACAGTAGAAAGACACTTGGAAAGGCAGCCAAACCCCAGACTGTGATAGGCATCAGTGCTGGGATAGCATTACAGCTGTCCACCAGCAGAAGGGACCTGCAGCTCATCATCCCAACCAGGCTTGACCAAGACAGAGGCTACAGCCTCTACAGAGCCTGTAGAGCCAGGATCACTGGGACCTGCATGCAGAGGACAAACAGTCCTCTGGGAAAAGTGATTTTGGATTAACTGAAGATTTTTCTTTTTGGGTTACAGGGCTACTGCTGAAGGAGTTTCTGCCACAACCTGCTGTCAGGTTCAGCTCTCTGGACCATTCCTATGGATATTGGGACGGGGCAGTTGGGTCTTACTTGAAGTGTGGCTCTGGTTGCTGTCAGAGATGAGGTGCTGGTTGCATGAGTCTCACAATAGTCTCGTTATAGTATGAGGGAGCAGTGGGAGCCAGGATGAGTCATGAAGCTGGTGCCTTCTGAAGGACCTCAGCATTTTTGGTGATGTTTTGCTGAGTGGCTTTCCTCTGGCCTACGAGAGCTGCATGTGGGTCTCCTTGCCCCATCACTCCATGCCTCTGTCCTGAAGAACCTAAACGGCCGGAGATGAAGCAAGCGGGAAGGAAACACACCCTGGGGCAAGCTGAGAGTGGGGCACAGCATCAGACATACTTTGCATTCCCTGAGCCAGCAGCCAGCTGCAACACATCCCAGAGGCAACCGGCAACTCTCAGTCAGCTTTCACAGCAGGACTGCAGCTCCTCCCCTCCTGAGGGTAGGCAGCACTGAAACCAGGTCCTGGGGAGGCCATATCAAGATCCTAGGCAATTAACATCACTAAAAAGCAACATTTCCCTTAGAGGAAATAATAACCAAGCATTGACCCTATTTTCACTGTGCCCAACACCAGGTCAACATTCATGATGCAACCAGGTTTCTCACTGTCACCACCCTTCGCATTAATCTAGAAAGGAAAACTGAAACCCCGACCAGCAGTGGTCTGACCTGATGTTGGTGCTGTGGGAATAAACAGGGATCCCTGCTCTGCCCAGTGCTTACCAGACTCACTCCTCATCCTCTTTGGTTCTCACCGAGGAACTACTACCACAGATCACTACTTTTTTGATTTGCATCCCAAATCTTAAACCATTTTTTCAAGCCTCTGAGATTTGATGGAAAAGGTACCAATTCATGTACATCATAGAAACACAGAATCACCCAAAGTTAGGGTTAGAAATGTCCTCTAGAGATCATCCAGTCCCATTCAACCCCCTTGCCAGAGGAGGATCCCCTAGGACAGGTCACACAAGAACATCCAGGGGGTTTGCAGGTCTCCAGAGCAGGAGACTCCACAACCTCTCTTGGCAGCCTGTGCCAGGGCTCTGTCACCCTCACAGTTAAGAAGTTTTTTCTTATGTTTAAGTGGAACCTTCTCTGCTCCAGCTTGTACCCATTGCCCCTTGTTCTGTCCCTGAACACCTCTGAATGCAGCCTGGAATCATAGTGTTGGTTAGGTTGTAAAAGACCTCAATGATCATTGAGTCCAACCATTAATCCAATCCTACCAAGCCCACCACTAAATCATGTCCTTAAGATCTAGATCTACACACCCTTTACATCAAGTCTGCTGTTTTACTGACCCTCAATGACCTTGGGTCACTCAGGGTGGAAAGCTGGAATGACTTCTCATTGCTGTGAAAAATGAATTCATCAGGAACACTTTTGGGGAGAAAATTTACAAACTGAGTTGGAACTGGACATTTTTCTCCTGCTATCATCTACATTGCTCCCCACTGAGAGGACAAATTTATCCTTCAGCCAAAATACACACCTCCAAGGAAAGAAAATGGGGTGTAGGAGATTTGCAATGTAGGAGAAAACCTTCATTGGAGCAAACAGGTACTTGAGGAAAAACCAAGAAATACAGTAAATTCCACTTCACTTAGGAGATCCAGGAACAGATTAAGAAAGCTGTTTCTATGTGTGGATATCCTGGTTCCATTCTAGTCTGATCAGTCAGTGGAAACCTAGAAAGTAGCTCCACACACCCTCAGTAGATCCGTGCATGAGATGAGTGGGATTGTTCTTCAGCTTCCACCATTTGCACTGATCTGCTCTCTGCTGGCTGAGGTGAAAGTGGAGATACCTAGTTCACATGGAGATGTGGATTTCATTGTGCAACCTGGATCCCACTTAAAAGCCCTTTTCAGTCACCACAAGCAATATCTTGGATGACTGGAGATACGTGGCACTATCACACCTGGTTTTGAGATGCTGCTCCATCCAGACCTCTGACCTACCCCATCTATTGCAAACTCACCAGCGCTGTGCAGGTTCCCCTGCCCTGAGACAGCTTAGATGGACAACTGGGTAGACACCCTGCAATAGCTCAGCCACACACTGCAGCTCCTGAAGTAGTGATTGCAGGAAGAAGTCCTGTGGTCCATTATGCTTGCGGCGAGATGACTTTTATCTTCTTAGACTTCAAACATTGTGAATCTTTAAAGTTCTTAAAAATGTAAAGCATCCATTAAGGGATACACCTAAAGGAGGAGTGGAGTGGTGCTGAAGTGCTGTGGAAGAGTTCATCAGAGCCACTTGGAAACTACCCTGCAGGCAGGGAGCATTCATTGTGAAGATGATGGAAGAGAATGGTGACCACAGCGCTCACAGCCTGTGCAGCCATTCACAGTGACACGGGACACAGCAGCTGCTGAGGACCTGTCACTGCGTGGCTGCTTTAGCAGGAGGCAGCTGCAAAGGGTTTGGAATAAACAGTCAGTGCTGAATTTTAATTTTATGGGATGCAAACTCCTCTCTGTGGAATCTTAGGCAGAACCTTACAATGTGTCAAAATAAGGTATCAAATAAGGAAAGTATCAAAAGGTATCAAAATAACAGTGTTTCCAAATTAAACGAGAACTTGCACTTTTCAGACATGTTTGGTTTGATTTTTTTTTTTAAAAAAAGACAATACATATATAAAACTTTTGAAGAAAGCAACTGCTTGTGGGAAAGGCATCGTAAACTCAGAGACTCATTATTTTGTCAAGGAAAAAAAAGGGTTTCAGCCAAAGCTTTTCAGCAAGGCATGAAGGCAATGCCGTGTTATTAATCACTCTCTTGGACATTGTGCCTGCAATAAAACAAACCAAAATTAGCTGAGAGAAATTTTCAAAGAAAAGGCCACTTTCCAACATCCTGACAAATGGAAGAAGTGGATTCGCAAACAAAGGGCTGCGAGTACAATTAAGGGGAAGCAGGAACTGAAGGGGCAGCACTGGTCCAGTGCACTTCACCTAGAGTCTTTCATACATCAGACCCCCTAAAAGTGCTTAATCAAAGTAGTGGAAAGCAGAAGGAGAGCAAAATGTCTTGAAGGTAAAGGAAGAAGATAAATGGGGACTGTGCCACATAGCAGAGAGAGGGGCTTTTCAACATTTCCTCTGACAGAAATTTCTGCAGGTCCCTTACCATCATTGCTCATTCCTGAAATTACAGCTTTCTTTTTATTCCCATAAATAAGGTGACAAACTGCACAGAATCACAGAATGGTTGAGGGTGGAAAAGTCCTCTGAGTTCACACAGCCCAGACCAGGACCTAACACCATCACAGCAGCCAGACCAGGACACTAACAGCCCCAGCCAGCCTGTCCTTCAGCACCTCCAGGGATGGGGACTCCACCACTGCCCTGGGCAGTCCATTCCAGGGTCTGATCACCCTTTTGGTGAGGAAGGGCTTTCTGATATCAGCACTGATTTATCTAATAATTTCCCCATCTTTTCAGTATCAGTTTTCTGTATCATTCTTCTTCCTTGCACCATCTTCTAACTGACCACACAGAGTCACATCCATAAAAAGCTGAAGATGTTCCTCCTTATCTGGTGGTGGTTCATATTCAGCTTCATCCGACACCAATCTGCTCATTCACCTGCTGTCGGCAGGTCCACCTGGAGTTTTCCCGTTCTTCCGAGGTCTTGACTGACCCCAGTAATTCTGTGTGATCTGCAGTTCTTTCATTGTTCACTTTCTTTTCAAGATCATACACGATGCCGCCTCAGATGGTGTCGGAGTCCTGAATGAAATGCAAAATGGCATTCGCCCAAAATGTGAATTATGTCCTCAAACAGAGCCAGCAGAGGAAGTTTAAGAACTAAAAACACGTGCTTGAATAATACAGCAGTCATCCTTTAATTTGTCAAACATTTTGGGGTCTTTTGGTTAACGGTTCATTGTTCCCTTGAACATGGAAGAATGTCAGCATACAAAAGAGTTGCATTCACACCACATTAACGGAGCTGCCTAGACCAAACTAGAGGAGACTTAGTGCCTTGAAAGGATCGAGTCAGCACTTTCATGGAGGGATGTCCTTGCTGCCATGTCCTTGAGCCATTTGCACTGCTGTCAGGAGCTCCTGTTCTCCTGGTGGTTCTCTGCAGCACTTCACAAGCTCAGCAGGTTTCTGTGGAGCTTGTAAAGGCTCAAAAATTTTACAGCCTGCTTAAGTGTGTGAATACACAGTGTGCTGGTACCGTAAGACAGTCAGCATGCTGCTGAGTCCTGCTTCACCCTCACACACCCCTTCACTGTCTCTCCCACAACTCTCCACCATCTAAATCTTTTTTCTTTCTCAGAACAATGATCTGGGGGGTTATGATGTGGTGCCTCTGGTCTTGCAGCTGGGACATTGGGAAATTGGCTTTAAAACAAGCATCTCTGCACAAACCTGGGAGCACTGGAAGTGAGAAGACAGGTTGTGTATGGACCTGGCAGCGGGAGAAGAGTGACAATAGAAGGGGAGCAGGTCTGTTCTCTGCATCAGTGGGACGTTGTTGCCAGGAATAAGAAATTCAAACCAGCTGAATTCAAACCAGAACATTTTTATGTTGTATCCAGTGAGATGAAACCAGGAGATACTGCACCACAGAACATCTAGAAAAGAGCAAGAAAGATGTCAACATTGCAAATTTTAAAAAGTGCATCCACAGTGACCTTTGGAGATAGTGGATTTCCCAAACTTGAGACAGACTCGGCTGTAGAGCACTTAGTGACAGCTGCTTTCTGGAAAAGGAAGGCTTCAGCCCAAGGGAACTGTCTGCAACTCCACAGGGCAGGTTCCAGGATGACAGCCCTGAGCAGAGTGCTAGTGGAGAGGAACGACGGGATGGAGACAGGTTGACCTGTGCGGTTGATCTACCTGGACTGGAGCACACCCTGCACTGAGATTCCAGGGAGCAGAAGGAAGGCTGTGCTGCCCTATCAGCATCTCCTGGGCTTGTACAGGTGCTCTAAATGCAATGCTGCTGTGTGGCCAAGGGTTCTTTTCATCATAGTTTGTGAAAGCAGCTATGTTTTGAGCTCAGAATAAATGATACTAGTATGATAGAATGGCTTGGGTTGGAAGGGACTTCCAAAGGTCATCCAACCCAACCCCCCTGCAGTGAACAGGGACATCCTCAACTAGATCAGATTGCCCAGCGCCTTGTCCAGCCTCATCTTGTGTATCTCCAGGGATGGGGCCTCAACTCCCTCCCTGGGCAACCTGTTTCAGTGCTCAATCACCCTCCTACTAAAGAACTTGTTCTTAACATCCCATTTCAATCTGCCCTTCTCCAATTTGAAACCATTGCTTCCATACTATCACTACAGGCCTTCATAAACAGACCCCCTTCAGACTTGTAGCCCCTTCAGGTACTAGAAAGATTCCCCTGGAGCCTTCTTCAGGCTGAACAACCCCAACTCTCTCAGCTCATCCTCACAGCAGAGGGGCTCCAGCCCCATGATCATTCCCATGGTCTTCTCTGGACTCACTCCGTCAGCCCCCCATCCTTCCTGTATTGGGAGTCCAGAGCTGGACTCAGGATTCCAGGTGAGGTCTCACCAGGGCAGAGCAGAGGGGCACAATCGCCTCTCGATCTGCTGGCCACGCCAGTTCTGATGCAGCCCAGGATGCGATTGGTCTTCTAGACTGCAAGCACACACTGTCTGCTCATGGCTGGTTTCTCATCCACCAGCACCCCAACTCCTTCTCCTCAGGGCTGCTTTCTATCCCCTCCTCCCCCAGCCTGTGTTGATAGTGAGCAGAATGTTCTGGCTGCTGATGGAGAATTCTCAGGTGGGCGCTNTGCAGCCCAGGATGCGATTGGTCTTCTAGACTGCAAGCACACACTGTCTGCTCATGGCTGGTTTCTCATCCACCAGCACCCCAACTCCTTCTCCTCAGGGCTGCTTTCTATCCCCTCCTCCCCCAGCCTGTGTTGATAGTGAGCAGAATGTGCTGGCTGCTGATGGAGAATTCTCAGGTGAGCACTGCTGGTGCTGCCGGTCCACATGGAAGTAATTCGGTGCCCCTTCCTAATTAGCCTTTGTAGCCACTGCATCTGAATCCTCTAACACAGCAAATCACAGCAGAAATGGAGAGGAGGAGAGTCCAGGAGAGGTCCAAGGATATAAAAACAATAAGCTGAGCCTGGGTAGAGGTTACTCTGGCAGAACCGCCTGAGAGCAGCTGCAGCAACCAGCTTTGCTCAAGGCATCCTGTGACCCTGCTTCTGGGCANGTGCCTTGAAAGGATCGAGTCAGCACTTTCATGGAGGGATGTCCTTGCTGCCATGTCCTTGAGCCATTTGCACTGCTGTCAGGAGCTCCTGTTCTCCTGGTGGTTCTCTGCAGCACTTCACAAGCTCAGCAGGTTTCTGTGGAGCTTGTAAAGGCTCAAAAATTTTACAGCCTGCTTAAGTGTGTGAATACACAGTGTGCTGGTACCGTAAGACAGTCAGCATGCTGCTGAGTCCTGCTTCACCCTCACACACCCCTTCACTGTCTCTCCCACAACTCTCCACCATCTAAATCTTTTTTCTTTCTCAGAACAATGATCTGGGGGGTTATGATGTGGTGCCTCTGGTCTTGCAGCTGGGACACTGGGAAATTGGCTTTAAAACAAGCATCTCTGCACAAACCTGGGAGCACTGGAAGTGAGAAGACAGGTTGTGTATGGACCTGGCAGCGGGAGAAGAGTGACAATAGAAGGGGAGCAGGTCTGTTCTCTGCATCAGTGGGACGTTGTTGCCAGGAATAAGAAATTCAAACCAGCTGAATTCAAACCAGAACATTTTTATGTTGTATCCAGTGAGATGAAACCAGGAGATACTGCACCACAGAACATCTAGAAAAGAGCAAGAAAGATGTCAACATTGCAAATTTTAAAAAGTGCATCCACAGTGACCTTTGGAGATAGTGGATTTCCCAAACTTGAGACAGACTCGGCTGTAGAGCACTTAGTGACAGCTGCTTTCTGGAAAAGGAAGGCTTCAGCCCAAGGGAACTGTCTGCAACTCCACAGGGCAGGTTCCAGGATGACAGCCCTGAGCAGAGTGCTAGTGGAGAGGAACGACGGGATGGAGACAGGTTGACCTGTGCGGTTGATCTACCTGGACTGGAGCACACCCTGCACTGAGATTCCAGGGAGCAGAAGGAAGGCTGTGCTGCCCTATCAGCATCTCCTGGGCTTGTACAGGTGCTCTAAATGCAATGCTGCTGTGTGGCCAAGGGTTCTTTTCATCATAGTTTGTGAAAGCAGCTATGTTTTGAGCTCAGAATAAATGATACTAGTATGATAGAATGGCTTGGGTTGGAAGGGACTTCCAAAGGTCATCCAACCCAACCCCCCTGCAGTGAACAGGGACATCCTCAACTAGATCAGATTGCCCAGCGCCTTGTCCAGCCTCATCTTGTATATCTCCAGGGATGGGGCCTCAACTCCCTCCCTGGGCAACCTGTTTCAGTGCTCAATCACTCTCCTACTAAAGAACTTGTTCTTAACATCCCATTTCAATCTGCCCTTCTCTAATTTGAAACCATTGCTCCCCATACTATCACTACAGGCCTTCATAAACAGACCCCCTCCAGACTTGTAGCCCCTTCAGGTACTAGAAAGATTCCCCTGGAGCCTTCTTCAGGCTGAACAACCCCAACTCTCTCAGCTCATCCTCACAGCAGAGGGGCTCCAGCCCCATGATCATTCCCATGGTCTTCTCTGGACTCACTCCGTCAGCCCCCCATCCTTCTTGTATTGGGAGTCCAGAGCTGGACTCAGGATTCCAGGTGAGGTCTCACCAGGGCAGAGCAGAGGGGCAGAATCGCCTCTCAATCTGCTGGCCACGCCAGTTCTGATGCAGCCCAGGATGCGATTGGTCTTCTAGACTGCAAGCACACACTGTCTGCTCATGGCTGGTTTCTCATCCACCAGCACCCCAACTCCTTCTCCTCAGGGCTGCTTTCTATCCCCTCCTCCCCCAGCCTGTGTTGATAGTGAGCAGAATGTGCTGGCTGCTGATGGAGAATTCTCAGGTGAGCACTGCTGGTGCTGCCGGTCCACATGGAAGTAATTTGGTGACCCTTCCTAATTAGCCTTTGTAGCCACTGCATCTGAATCCTCTAACACAGCAAATCACAGCAGAAACGGAGAGGAGGAGAGTCCAGGAGAGATCCAAGGATATAAAAACAATAAGCTGAGCCTGGGTAGAGGTTATTCTGGCAGGACTGCCTGAGAGCAGCTGCAGCAACCAGCTTTGCTCAAGGCATCCTGTGGCCCTGCTTCTGGGCAGGGTAACAGGAGGCTCCTTTCCTAGCTGTGTTTTCCCCCTTTTTTAATATTCTGAGATACAGTAAGGAATGGGGGAGTTGGGAATGGAAGTCAGGACAGAAACCTTAGGATTAATACAGAGAAAGATACCAGGTTCCTGACCCGAGGGACTTGTGAGCACTTGCTGAAGAAGTGGAGCTGGCAGCACAGGGAGATTTTCTGTGCAAGTCGTAACAGTAGGCAAATTTCTGGCTGGGAATCAAACCTGATCCAAGGCAGCCCTTAAAGAGCCCGTCTGCAAATGCCTGTGTGATAACTGCACATCTGGGCCACCTCCCCGTACTGATCACTCTCTGCCTTCTAAAACCCCCGGCAGCTTTCCTCAGCGTACAAGCAGGCTACAGAGCACAGGCCAGTGAGCACACTCCCTCCTGAAAATGACCATGAGTCCAGGATAAAATACTGTGTGGTCCCAAAAAGTTCTGTGTGAAGTCAGAGCGTTGAGTGTACTGAGAGTTACTGTGCTGGTGATGTGGAAGACAGCCCCTCCTCATCTCCCCCCTGCTGCTGTCAGTTCCACGCAGACGTGCCTTCGCCTGCTGAAAGCATCTCTGATTGCCTCTGCTCAATGCAATCACTGGAGAACGGTGCCATGAGCTCTGCTTCCCACCCCACCTGTGCCAGGCTAGACAGATGGCATTTGCAGAGAGCTGCTCTAGTACTGCTGGTGTGGTGGTTCTACAGTCACTCCAGGGAGCGAGTTTTGGTCTCTGTCTCCAAAGATTTGCTGCTGTGGATTTAGACCACTAATGAATCACTAGAGCAGGTCCTAAGCTTGTGTTGGGTTTCAGTGGGACAAGTGATGTGCAGACAATCTGGATGCAGCAATGCTCTTTCCTGTGGATTTGATGGGCGTCTGAGGAATGTGATTGACATCAGGGGAAAAAGTGAGTGGTGGGGGAGAGTGAAAGCCCCTGATTCCTGCCTGTGTGTGCACCCCCTTGAATTACTTAAGCCAAGACCAGGGTACTGGCCAGGTGCTACTTTCACCTTCAACAAAACCCGGCTGTTCTTTATGCATTTCTCTTTAACCCAGATCTTCCCCTCACCCAGTTGATTCAGAAACCTTCTCCCTACATGGCACCTGGGTCAGTCTCTCTTCCACCATCCTTTATCCACTCAGTAAGATGCAATGTCCATGTTTTTATTTAGGATGTGCCCAAAGGAAATCCCTGTCAGCCCTATCCCTTGCTATTAGAAGTCTCCACCACATCTCTTCTCCAGATCCAGCTGCTGCTCCTTCTTCCCAGCGTGTGTGCCTCATCTAAAGGTGTTCACAGGATCAGTGAACTGTGTTCTGAGTTGCCTTCCACGGCCTCCTGAAACAGCCACCCTTTCAAGGACTCTGAGCAGCCTGAGCATCCATCCTCAGTAGTTTTATTATTAATTTTCATGAACACTTTTCAACACCTGAGTTTTATTTTCATGCCATATGTAAACGTGTGAGATTTACTGACAGAGCTGCCATTTTAAATCCAAAGGGAGTGTTTTGATACCTCCTCTACCGCCCCTTGACCCATCAACTTCCTCCTCAAGTCTTGCTGCTGTTATCAGGTGGCCTTAAGCCCACTGACCTGGTCTCTCTCTGAGAGGCAGCTGGGATCCCATCCTTACTGCTTACATAGAAGTGGGAAGAAGGAGGTATCAAGACATGACTATAGAAGCATTTCACTGCTCCCACTTCCAACTACTTTTGTAGTGGGGGCTAGTGCATAAATTACAGAAAGAATCAAAATACTTTAAAGTGGTTTCAATGCCTCAGATTTTTATCCATCCATTTCACCTGACCTAAGCATTTGCTCCACTCCAAAGTGTCTATTTTAGATCTTTTGTAAGTTTCCAACAAATCAATAAAGAAGGAAACAATTATTTACCAAGCATTTAAGTTTCCAGCAACAAGACTTTCTTTATGAGGAAAGTCAACAGCCTTTGTTCTGAGGTAACTCAAGTGTCTCCACTCTCAGGAAAGTTTCCAAGTTTTCATCTTAGATGTTTTACTTTGTGGGGTTTTTTTCCTTTCTTATTCTTTTTTTTTTCCTTGATCCACAGTGCCTGACCTCTCCTCCAAGGTACCTCCTTCTCTCTTTAATCTGTAACCAGCACTGGGTTGGGTTTTGTGTTTTCCTTAGAGTGATCCATGCCTCTACAGTACAGACAGCACTTCTGGGTTTTTCCCAACGAGGTGAAACTAATTCCCAGTCCTGAAGCCCAGAATTCAAGATATCTGGGTGTTGCTCACTTCAGCATCGTGAAGGACGAAGGTTATGTCGTGCTGTGTAGCCACTCGCCCAGGAACCACTCAAAGATGGGGTAGCTGGGCTGTTCTATAAACACCTGCATCCTAGGTCCCATGTTCCTGTGTCTAGGATTGATGTCTGCACTTTTAACATCCAGAATCAATCCTGCGTCGCTTCCACACACGGAGCAGATTGGAGACCTGCACCTGACAAGCAGAAGTTGCCCTCAGGAGCAGGACCCCCCTACTGTGTTTAAACACCACTGTCACAGATTTGCTGGAGGAAAACAGCTGGGGTCTGAGACTGATAGCACCCAAGAGGGAGTGACACAGAGGGTGGACAACTGACTGGCTCTTCTCCAACATGGAGATGTTGGGAAGGACCACATATACCTGACAGTACCAAACCAGCAGGTAGAGTTTGGAGCTTCCTCTGGAGCTGAGGCTTCTCATCCGCAGTGCCACGGTCATTTCAAGGCTGTTGAAATACAGAAGTGTTTCCATCTCCTGGCTCCAAGGTGTGTGAGGTGAGGTCTCACCCCTAATTTTGTTGGAATGATATCTGTGCACCCAGCAGCAAAGTGGAAGGCACAAGCAGTAACAGGGACCAATTCTTCTGCCTTAGTTCTGTTTGTGAAGGTGGCAGCACTGGAGTTAAGCTCTGTGAGGGGCTAAAGATTTTAGGGGAAAATATGGATCCTATTATGAGTCTTCACAATTTTTGAGAAAAACACACTCTTTTTGGAAGCAGTAGTGTAATGCAAAGCCTGTAGTGTAATGAGAAATAACTACCGTCTACCAAAGTAACAGGAAGCACAAGTTTGTCTCTTTGGTAGAAACCCATCTTGGATCTGGTGGAGTACTGAGATAGGGACAAAAACCAGGGAGAACAATCAGTGTACGAAGATATGAGGTACTTACTGAGTCTCCTTCACAGAGGGGACAAACCTCTCTTGACACACATCAGGCAAGGACTGAGTGGAGAAGGCCAGAAGAGTTAAGCAAGATGGTGTCCACCACAGCCTCTATAGTAAGAGACTGTGCACACAGCAGCGAAGGAAAACAACATGGATCCAAGTTCCCCTGACTGCAGTAGCTTCTGGATTGAAGCTTTTCTTAGAAAGAGAGCAAGAAAATAGAAAGAGGAGATTGGACTACTAGAGACAAGAATGGGCTTGAGATGTCCCCCATGACTCCTAGAGAAAGAAAGGGCTTGCAATGTCCCCCAGGACTCCTAGAGACAAGACAGGGCTTGGGATGTCCTCCAGTAAAGACACAGTCTGACTGCAAGAGGATTCAGTGAAACCAGCTTTGGAGGAGGTCTAAGATCACTTGACCAATAGCAGCGGGGCAGAAGATGACAGATGAGTCCCATACAGAGCAAATGGCCGTTCAACCAAAGAGTTGCTGCTGGGAGAGGTGTCTCCTGGAATCCCTCTGCGCCCATCACTGGGGTAACTAACTGCACTGTTCTTGTCCAAACAGCTCTGCTCAGACAGCCAGGTGAGTCACTCCAGCATATTTAGCTCCTTACATAACTAATGCCAAAAGGCAAGGTGTTACAGCACCACTGCCAACACAAATGCCCAGAGACCAACTGTGCACTCAAGAAGGTGAGCAAGCACCCCCTCTAGAACAGACTGAGACCGTCTCTTGGGTATCACCAGTGTGGCGTTTTTGCAACAGGGATGAGGTGGCAGCTCTTTTACCAAATGCAGAGCTTTAGGGGTATAGCAAAAACACCCCGAGCCATGGAGTGAAGCAGAGCTCTGTGCACAACCCATGGATTCACTGTTCAGCATCACATGTGAGGTGTCTACCCAACGTCCAAGACCCTCGTAGACCCTGGAGGTACAGATGAGCTCATCACAGAGCACAGGAGCCATAGGTAGGTTTGCAAGTATTAAACAGTAACAGGGACCTTCTTCTAAGATCATTCAACTATGTTGTCTCCTTCTGAGTTGCAGGGGTCCCTCTAGCTTTGTGCAAGCAAGTGTCAAGTGGACTTAGCAGTTTGACCGTGTTCTTCAAACTCTGCACCTCACTTGGCTACCCAAACCAGCAGCTGCCTCACACCTGCCCCCTGCAACAAGGGAAACTCCCCTTATTAAAGGTTCAGTCCCCAGGAAACAGAATGACACCATTGCCTTCCAGATACACACCACACCCAGCACTTACTTCTAACTAGGCTGGTAACCACTTCAAAGCAGCACTGCCTTGAGTAATGCTAATTCCTGAGAGGGTTAAATCAACATGTCCTAAACCAGGACAGCTAGCAAACCCAGAGACTGCAGTTAGGCAGATGTCTGTGCTGAGCAATGTCTGACTACATGATCCAGAAAGGGTGACGAAGGTTATGGGCCAGATTCTGATGTCTCTCCGACAGCAGGACATTGGAATAAGGGAAGGAAAGCTGTGAACCTGCAATTTCATCTTAGAAAAGTTCTCTTGCCCTAAACCTGGTGATAATGTGGGGCCCTGTGAATGTAAGGAAGTGCTGGAGGTTCTCTGTCCCATCTCCTATCTCATCTGGGATGCTTTAGAGGAAGTAACACAGAACTCACAACCCACAAGCAAAAGTCAAGCTACAGATCAGCCCTGAAGCATGAGATTAGATCAGAACCACTGTTTTACCAGAGACAAAGTAAGAAACCCCATTTCCTCCAGGAGGGATTGTGTATCTCCACCCTCACTTGAAAAAGGCAAACCAAAGACAGAATGTCAGTGTGTTTTGTCAACAAGGGTGAAAAGCTCTTCTTGTAAAACATCTCCTTGTATTCAAGGACCTACTCATGGCACCAAGTCAGCTCTTCAGTTCTGGGATTATCAAAGAGAACAGTCCTTTTTCCAAAGCTAAGCTCAAGCTCCTTTCCTTACTTCAGACAGAACTTGCTGCTCAAGTGGGTCTGCTCTAAAATTACAGATGTATTTTTTCTTAACCTCAAACCACCTTGCTGGCTCAGGCAGAAATCTCAGTACCACATGGACTGCTCCTTCAGCCTCAGGCTTCATCAGGTCTCAGGTAGTTGCCTGGTTAGAATAATGTATTAGCCAAGTGGTCTATTCAGATCCTCTCTCTTCTCCAAATGGATGACCCAGAATCTTGGCATTTTGCTCTTCATTCCATAACTGACACGCTTCAGTCCTGACCCTGGGAAAGAACTCAATCTCAGTATCCCACAAACCCATGTGTTGGGAATGGGTTTCTTGTGTACGTGCAACCTCACCACCCCCACCCAGACCCTGTCTTCCAAGGCAGATCTGGCGTTCTTGGGATAAGACCATGAACTCATGTGAGACCAAGAACAAAACTGGGGATCACCAGGAAACTTTTCCTTGTCCTGTGAGCTGATGCCTCTGATTAGCTGCTCCCCATAGAAGTAATTCTACTTCTACCCATTTCTTGGGCTGTCAGAACGGCAGGATGCTCTGTAGCGAGGAGGGTTGGAGTCCAAAGCATCTCAGACACATTTAATGTAAACACTGCTGCTTCTCAACATCTTGCTCTTTGCTGCTGGCACATGCTGCTCAGATGTGGGACAGTCAAATAATGTGAAGCTTTTCAAGTGAAATTATAGTGGGCTTTCATTTTTGAAGGACTGTCTCAGCCTGGTTTGGTGCTGAAGATGGCAGTGACCAAGATTTAAAGGTGTCAGGGTTCTACTCTCCACCACAGCTAGTTCAGCTCTGCTTGCAAACACTGCTCAAACTGAGCTCTTCTGCAGTAAATGCAAAAGCCATGAATCCAAAGATCATTTAGTGGAATGAAGGGTGCAGTTCAGCTCGCTGTTAGCAGTGACAGGTGGCTGCTCCCTAAGGAGCAGGTGCCTGACTTTTCAAATAACAAATGTAGTTAAAAAATGCATAAAACCCGTTCATGCTACAGCAAGGCAAAGCAGGTTAATCATTGACAGCCCCAAAGCAGGACAAGAGTTACAAGGCTTGGCTGGCGATAAGCCATAATGAGTTTCCTTGGAACACCATCCTTCACTTTCAGTATTACTTCTTGAAATACCGTACATTTTGCACATGGGTGTCACAGGTGGGTCAACAACAGGTGCCTTGACAACTGTCACTTCTCTCTGGGCTAATTGCAGTCATAACTAAACATGGTTTCAAACTGTCCTCTCAGTTTCAGAACTGCCTCCAATGCAGCAGCACCAGCCATCTCCATGCTGCCAGCAATGCCATCCACTCTCTTCTGCCTTCAGAGATGTGGGTGCAAAAGGCAGATGAGCACAAAACAGCTGATGGATCTGCCTGTGAGGCTGAAGAGAAGGTTATTCTGAGGTAGTCCATTTGCAGAATCATAGAATATTAGGGATTGGAAGGGACCTCGAAAGATCATCTAGTCCAATCCCCCTGACACAGCAGGATCCCCTAGACCAAGACACACAGGAACATGTCCAGTTGTGTTTTAAATGCCTCCAGAGAAGGAGACTCCACAACTCCCCTGTTGTGGAGCAGCCTGTTCCAGTGCTCTGCCACCCTCACTGGGAAGAAGTTCCTTCTCATATTGTCATGGAACCTCCTCTGTGCCAGTTCACACCCATTGCCCCTTGTCCTGTCATTAGATGACATTGAGAAGAGCCTGGCTCCATCCTCCTTCACATATTTATAGACATTAATGAGGTCACCCCTCAGTCTCCATTTTTCCAAGCTCAAGAGACCCAGCTCCCTCAGCCTTTCCTCATAAGGCAGATGTTCTACTCCCTTCATCATCATGTCCTTCTTGAATTGAGGGGCCTAGAACTGGACACAATATTCCAGATGTGATCTCCCAGGCTTTCAACAGCCTCTTTCTCCTAAGCAAAGTCAACAAGTGAACTCCAGCAGGTTATGCAAATGCTGATGGGCAGGACCTGATGAGTGGTAGCAGGTAGGGAAATGCAGAACCTTGATCTGGGAAACCTCTGATCTGGGAAATCCCTTGATCTGGGAAATCTTTCCCTTATCTTAGTTACTTAAGATATCCTCAAGTTTTCAGACAGAAATCTCCCTGCGCAACTCCAGCCTGCCTATGCCTACCTCTGTTCAGGAAGAACGTTCCTGTTCCTTTGTAACTCAAGATCATTTAGGGTTCAGAAAGAGACAGCTCTGCCCTTGGTTCTCCAGTCTGTGGCAACCTGAATTCATTACAGCACTCACCCTGGCACTGGGACCACCCAGTGCCTGAATCCAAGCAAAGTTCCAAGTTCGTAGGAGAAATGGAAAGCCCTTCCACATATAAAATTTCCCAAACTAATGGAGAAGCAGATTTAAATATCTCTGAGGAAGGTTTGAGGTTCAGGGGATCCAGATTCTCCAGTTAGTCAGTGATCTATGAACAGGCTGAGCAAAGAAAAACAGACAAGCTTTTCAGGGTTCAAATCCATCTCCCAGCAGCCACTCTGAGTGGCTCCGGATGTGGCTTATGCAGAACATTCACACTGTCCCCACCTGATCTTCTCCTAACAAACTGAGCTCTGCACCTGGTGCTGGGTGTCATCAGTCCCACCCTGTCTCCACTTTGCTGAGTTGGGGACCAAGATGTCAAATTTGGATCAGGATTTTCCCCTCCTGTTTAGGCAGCGCAGCACTGAACCTCACCATCACTAGTGCCTTCTGCTGGGCCAGGGGCAAGACCATCCAACAAACCAGAGAATTCACCTGAACACTGCAGACTCCAAAACCTTCCCCACCCTCACCTCACCAAGCTGTGGAGTGCTTTTCCATGTGCTGCTTGTAGAGGTTCCTTCAAACCTTTGGCTTAGAGCTGCACAATGTGGAATGATCCAAATAAATCACCTTCCTGATATCAGCCACAAGTGGCTCCTTCCAAGACCAGAAGAGCAGAGGACACCAGGACCCATGGGACCTGTATTGCTCTCTCTCCCAGCAGAAGGTACCTCAGGGCAGGTTTGGGGCACAAACAAGAGTGTGAGTTGATGTTCTGTGCTACCACCCATTATCAAAGGGTTCTGCAGAAAGAGAGCTACAGAGCTGTCTGTTCAAGTGATGTCAGGATCTCAGGGAGACTGGACACCTCTAACAGAGAGCAAACATCTACCTTTCATCGCCAGGTCTCCTCCCCTCTGGATGACAAGTGTTATTCCCAGCCTGCAGGCAAGCTATAAATATCAAAACATGCACACCCTGCATTAACATCAGCAGCAGCATTTACATCACTCTAGAGCCTAATTGGCTAAAATTCAAAGGTGACACAGAGAGAGCAGCCCTTGAGGAAAGCATCTCATGTGCAGCAGTTGTTCTGACTTGCCCACGCTCTCCCGCTCTCTAGAGGGCAGATCCATCACAGTTCAGGCACTGGGGCACTGGGCATCCAGTGTATCAACATGCACATCCAAGAGTGAAGGTCTTCACGTGGGATAAGAGTGTGTGGCTGTTCGAGATGTACACACACAGCTGCCCAGTTTAAGGCCAGGTTGGATGAGGCTCTGGCCAGCCTGATCTAGGGTGGGGTGTCCCTGCCCATGGCAGGGGAGTTGGAACTGGATGATCCTGTGGTACTTTCTAACCCTGACTGACTCTATGACTTGGTCTAGGTGATCCTGCTGTGGCAGGGGGATTCGACTAGATGATCTTTCGAGGTCACTTCCAATCCCTAATGATTCAATGATTCTATGAAAATAGAGAAAGATGTCCCCAGTCTGTTGCCTGGATGTGAGAACAAGTGTGAAGGCAACCAGTCTCATCCACTTGTCAACACTGGGTCTGGCAACAGCTCTGTGTGTGAGCTGTTAGTCCTGCCTATAACCATTTCCACAAGAGGACTAAAGTCTTCTAACTGTTGCTCTAGCAGTTAAGAGAAATTATGATTCCTCTCAAAATCAGACATTCAGGCAGCATGAAGCATTAGCTGCCCAATAAGGCAGCAGCAGCCACACTGGGGGAATGGCTGCAGCTCCCTGAGCTGCAATGCTGTGACGAAGGTGATGGCAATGAGGAAGTAAGAGCCCACACCTACCCTCAGGCTTTAATTCTCTCAAGGTCTGAGTTTCAGCCAGACCTTTCAAGGAATTTTTCTAGAACTTAGCAGTGACAGCCCTGACTCTGCAGTTGCTCTTTGAAATCTCCTCCCAGCCCCTGCAGTCCTGTTGTGTTGACTTCTACACCTTCCCCCCCAAGAGCCAAGAGGGATGATTGTTTCCCAGGTCACTCCACCTCTGAAACTTCTCCTCCATTCTGTCTTGCCTTCGCAGAGACACTTGCGAAGCTGGAAGAACCCATTTGAACCATCAGGTTTAACACTTTAGCTCAGGCCGGAGAATCTCTCCCGTTCCCTGTCACAGCTCCTTTCAGTGCCCTGTGCTGGACCCTAGACTTGTCATAAATCTTTACATCAAGAAGACTTTGGTCAAGATTCTTTTAGACATTTCTATGGCAAGTCTACATCTCCAAGCCTCCTGCCTCCTCCCTGAGAGGCTGTAGCTGTGGCCTGAGTTCCCTCTCCACTGAGCAGGCTCCCTTGCTCAACACAGAGCTGGGCAGAGTTACTGGAGACTTGCTGTCAGCTTCTCCTGGCTGCTCAAGGGACTTCTGCTTACAAGGCTCTTCCTCAGAACGTTCCCTCCAATGCCACATTCAGCTGGTTTACACCAGCAACGTCTGTGCTGTCAGCTGCACCTCTGAAGCAAAGCAGATGTGGTTCTGGGGACAACGTGCTCCAGGGACAGCTGCCCACAGGCAGCAAGGATCAGGCTGTTCTCCATCCCACTGTCTCCAAGCAGAGTAGGTGCCTACGAGCTCTCCCCCATGCCCTCCCACTGGGTTTTAGAACACACAGCACATGTCCTCAGCATTGTGCTACAGGAACATCATGCTGTGACAAAGCCATCAGTTGTGACCTGAGAAACCACTACAAAACCAGTAATATTTATGAAATGCCAGAAAAAAGCCATGCTGGGAGCTAATTGGACCTAGGCACTGCCCCTGGGTGGACCCCCTAAGCAGTTGCTCACCCCCACAGGGCCCAGGGGATGACAATCTGCCTGTGTGGTGGGTGCCCTTAGCAGTAGGGATGCAACCACTGTGACAAATTTATGTCCTTTCTTACCCCACGAGCATGAGCTGACAATGAGCTGCCCAGTCCTGCTGCTTCTCTTCCATTGCTCCTTATCTCCTGTCTTGATATATCCTGCCCAACCTTTTTTCTTTCCCTGATGCCCTGTTTTGGCTTTAAATCTAAAACCTCCCCTATCACTGAAAGCAAAATAGAAAAGCAGGGAAGAGCAGACAGGAGAAGGAGAAAGAAAAAGAACAATTGACAGAACCATGGTGTGGTCACTGCTCAAAAAGTCAGGAAGATAAAGGAAAGGAGAGCAAAGGGCCACAGCCATGGGATGGAGACAGAGAAAGAGATGGAAACCTTCAGTCAGGAAAATGTAGAAAGAGAAGAGGAAGGAAAAAGCCAGCCTGACCAGGGAAATGTCCATCAGTTAATGCAGGAGAGTTCTTTGAGAAAACGTGAAGGTGTGGAGTGGGTCACACACCCCTGTGCACAGCAGTCACACAGCTGGTGCTTCACCAAAGAGCAGGTTCCCAGGTGGGCACAGCAGAACAGTGAGGTCTAGAAGTTTCCTACAGCTGAGGCCAGCCCAAGGACATGTCAGCAGCCAGCCACGCATTGGACAGGACGTTTTAGCAGAGCATTTACCCTGCTAGCTCAGACATCTTCAGCCCCATGGCCCCAGACTGGCTGATTCCTTCTTTGTTCACAATTTCCATTTGTTTTATCAGCCACTGATTTTGCTGGTCTCCTCCACATCCTGTCCCTCCGAGCTCCTTGGCTGTGCTTCCCCCCTGCTGGCATGTTTAGGAGAGCAGCTCATGGTCTCAGGCTTTCTGCTCTATCAGTCATTTCAACACCGTCTCCTAGCAGCTTCCCCAGGGACGCAGTGACAATGCAGGGCTGAACTGCTCCAGCACAGGCAAGAGAGATGCTCAAGGACACGTCAGAGCCCAAGTACCACATGCCCTGGCTAGGTTGGGATTCAGCTCTGTAGGAGCCAGGGTCTGCAGGGCCTGACTCCCTACCTGCACCAGGGCTGAGGGATGAGCAACAGCAGGGTTCTGTGATTGCATCTCAGCTCAGAACTCTTACAGGATGGACAATGAACATGGGGCCATTCCCACCTGATGTTACCCCGTGGAGGGCAGAGAGCAAAGGCACTTCGATGACTGAAGAATCCACAACTTTAAATTAAGACTTCATCCCTTCACTTAAACTTTGACATCTGCACATCATCACTCCCTCCCCCGTGGCCTTGGAGCAGCAGCCACATCTCGCCAGCCTTACCCGGAGAGCAATGGTCATTAGCTAATTAACCTGGCACTCAGGCGGCTGCATCACAGCAAGGTTGGTGCTGGGGCTGATCCTGCACCGAGCTGCTGTTGGGAGGGAGAGCCCCACCCTTCAGACCAGGGTAATATTTTTCTAAAGCCTCGCAGTGGTTGGCTTTTGTTTTGCTGAGCTGTTGCTACGCACCTGAGACTCCGCGAGGGAAGTCGGATCTCTAGAGGAAACAACACTGGCAGAAAGTCACCAAATCATTGTCCTGGCCGCTCTCTGTGTCATGAGCAAACACATGAATCTGCACTTGTTTATCGAGAGGCACAAGGGCAGGATCTCGCCGGTTATCCGCAGAGGTGATTTGTCTATTGGACCCGCTAGTCTCAGTGGCAGCAGTTAGCCCCAAAAACAAAACCAGGAAGAGACTAAGTGTTCCCATACAGCTTCCAGCACAATCAGCAGCCCTCCTCGAAAGCGCCTTTTAAACAAGAAATGGGAGAGGGAAAAAACAATTAGCACCAGGGACTTTATTAAAAAAAAAAGAGAAAAAAGACAATTCTTCCATTAATCAGACCCTTATCAGCAGCAAGGTGATATAAAGCCAGGGTTTAATTGGGACTGAGAAAATGTGTTTGTGCTGGTGTGGAGAGCCTTGTCTATGCGAACAGGAATGTGGCCTGCATCCTGTTTTCTTTACCAATGGGGGAGGAATGGGGTCCGTGATTCCTTGAAAGGCTGCAGCATGTTTTCCACTAGCTTCATGCTGGGTCTGTGAACTAGGTTCCTGCTTCTTAGCATCCTGGAGAGCAGCTTTGTGCTCAAAGGAATCCCAAAGCACCAGCTGTGTTTTGCAGGAGAAGAGCTGCCATCCTTCCACCGGCAGCAGCAGGTGCCTCGGCTCAGGCACCCGCCATCCCTTCCTGCTCATCCAATTCCCTGCTCCTGTGGACAGGACAGTTCTCAAAGCAGGGAGGTTAGACACCCCAGTGTTGGTTTTACTCACTGCCCACTGACCCCTTAACTCACCTGTGCCTTTGCAAAAGGCAAGACAGGCAGGGCTTGATTTGTGAAAGGGCATGGGGTCAGAGAGAAAAAAATAGGGGCAGAGAGAGAACTCAGTGTGGGCTGTGCTCCATCCTGCCACGGGTGGGCAATTGCCTGGTGGGGGCTGAGTGCTCTAGGCTCTCTGGAAGATCAAGGTAAGCCAGCATGCACGGGAGACTTCTCCAGTTCCTCTGCTCCCATTATCTCATGAGGTACCTTTGAAGGGCACTTGATCAATTCCTTCTTCGCAGTAAATCCTCAAGAACAGTGTTCACCTTCTGTCAGCTCCACCCCCAGCACCGAGAAGGTTCTCTCTGGCTCACTCAAACCTTTCCCATCTGCTAGGGGTGCGTTCTGTTTCATTACATCCATCCCTTTTCAGAACAGCACTCGACTGCCTCATCCCACCATACTGCATGGGTGCTTTCACCCTGTTTCAATCGAAGAGCTAGGATGCTTTGTGGTGCCCAAGGGGAGATGGGGAAGGAAGAGAGAGGCTTCCTTGTATGACAGAATTTTGGGGTTCAGCCTTCTGGAGGACTCTCCCATTTGGTTGTTTGGGACTTCATGATCTTAGAGGTCTTCTCCAGCCTCAATAATTCTGTGGTTCTGGAATTTCGTGACACATAACATTTATAAACAACTTTTCTCCTCTTCCCAGACTCAGCCTCTAAAAAGGGAACCACAGTCTCCATCCTGCTTTTTTCAGTGCAGCTCCTGCCAGGATGAACAGCCCTTTTCTCTAGAGCCTTTTTCTGCACCAAAACTCAAGTCGACTTAGATGCAGATGTCACCTGCCCAAACCTCTTAGGACAATCCTTAAAGCATTTGCCACTCAAATGCAAACTCTGGCTTTCCTAGGCAGGAGCAGCAGTGTCACTCAAGAGCAAGTTTGCAGCAGGGTGGCAAATTCACCAGGCACTGCAGCCCAGCATAATTAAGCAGCATTCCTATTCACGTCATCTCCTGGCTTTGGCATGGGTTTTATGATCGTCATTACAAAGACAGATATTGCTTTTGGATTGACTCACTTGATGGGTTGATCAGCACTTTATTGTAGCCTCCAGTTATAGCACTTTTTATGGCATCCAGAAGAACTTAACCATTAGCACACTATTAGGAGGAACACTGGCAGCTGATTAAGTTGCTGAAGGTCAAAGACATTTTTCTTAATTGCTCCATGTGTGCTCCCTCCTCCTCCCTCTCCAGTCAAGCTGGAGGGAGATCATTCTCCTTTACTAACAGTCACAGAGACATACCTTGTATTTGCCACCAGATCTCCAGGGAGAGGGTTATTGACCATTTCTGATCTTGTCTAAACTGTTATGGTCTTGCCACTGAAACAGTCTGTGAAGTTTTCATTGCCGTGTACTGAAAATTAGCAAACACAAAGGCATCGGGGCAACTTGTTGAACTGGGTACCACGTACTGCAAATAATGTGCTGTTAAGGTCTTGACAAAGTTAATGCTCAAGGGAGGTCTCTGTCTTTGGGAGGAAGGGGAAGATGATGGTTTTTAGCCTCTGGTAGATTCACATCTTCAAGCTGCATTGCCAAAACCACACAAGATGCTAGAATTCACAAAAATCATAAAATCATCAGGGATTGGAAAGGACCTCGAAAGATCCTCTAGTCCAATCCCCCTGCCACAGCAGGATCACCTAGACCAAGTCACGCAATCAGCCCTATCATTCTTTCCTTTGGGATGCAGCACCTGAGGAGTTTCCCTGTTCATATGCACAAGGGAAAGCTGCTCAGCAAGGTGTTCCTACCCTGTCCTCCAGACTACACCAGCTGAGCTGTACGCGGTGCCTCAGATGCACCACATGAACAACCATTTCCAGCACAGACTCTTTACCTGAGTCAGTGTCATCCTGTCTCGCTTCCCTTCACCACAACTGTTGAGTCTGTCTGAACCTGATAACAAGCCGTTTGTCCCTCTGTGCTCCTCATCTGAGCACCATGCACCCTCTGGGACCACAGCAGGAGGCAGATGGGAGGACACCCCTCCACTGCACTTGTTCCAAACACCATGAGCCTAGGGAAGCCACCACCAGCCTCCTGCTCCTCAGAGGTTGTCCATCCATTGATGGGACATGGCTTTGCTGACTGCTGGCTTTGCTGGCAGGGTGAGCTGAAGGCTTCAGCTCCCTCTCACACAGAGTGCTGCTAAGGGTGCTCACACCTCCTGTGCTTCACCAAGACCCCTGGGGGATCAGGGATGTGCTTTCATGGAGGTCTTCGCCAGGGCGGTGCATGAGCCCGTATCCTTTATCCACTGCAGTTAACAAATACAGTTTTAAAGTGCATGATTACTGCATCTGACTGTGCTCATTTATGTTTTCTGCTTCACTTGCCACCTTCTCACAAGCCTCCACCTAAGACGAGAAACCACAATTACTAAAGGCCACTTCTGTGGTAAATTCCACCTGCAGACGCTTGGTGGTTTTGGTGGTCTCTCACATTTCAGTCTCAGACAGACATTTAGCAGCTCATGAGGCTTCATCTTTTAGGTCCAGATTCATCTGACCCAGATTAGTCTCTAAACATCAGAAACCTACTGCCTTGCTTCTCCTGAGCTGGATTTCTACCAGCAGTTTTCCTAAGGGGCATCAGACTCAAGGCTAGAGGGAAAGGTGGGGATGGGAACTGAAGGGTGCAGAGTCATCCTACTGCAGGTTAAGTCAATCTCTTTCCCTCAGGGAGACCAGTGAAACCATCTCACCTCTGTAGGACAACCTGCAGGAACAGTCCTTTGAAGAGGAACATGCTGTTTCCTTTTGACAAGGGAGTGGCTGTAAGATCTCCTCAAAGGCCATACAGAAGTTAGATGGGCGAGGGACTTCCAGTTGCTCACCATTGAGATGTGAAGTTAAAGAGAGGACTTCAAACAAGCTCACAGGCCATGTAATGCTGAGTGTCAGAGGAAGGTGTGCCAGATTGATGGGCTTCACCCAGTAGTTTTACGCCAGCTCCACCTGCTTCAACTTTCCAACCAATCCCCAACAGTTAGGAAGTGATTAAGGGTTAAACTGGAAACCTAGTTCCCGTTGGAGGGATATCAATGTTTTATACTTCACTGTTGCCCAGGTCAGATAAGACAGGCTAGGGTTGGTTACTGCTGTGTCTGGAGCCTGGCATGACACCCAAAGAACCCCTGGATTTCCTTGTCCCACAGCTAGGAGGTCCTGAAGATGTGGGATGCAGCTGACCACAGAGAGCCCACAGCCTGTGCCAGAAGGTGTAAATTATAGAGCTGACATCCACTGTAGATCCACTTGCTCCCCAGTCCAGCTAGGTCAAGTCAATAATCTTCATACTCAATCATACCGTGGCAGCTTCCAGCACTAGAGTTTAATCAAGCCCTCTATTTCCTTGGGTAGAGCCACCCACTGACATGTACCATGTTCTGCTGTAGCCTGAAGGGTGTAAGACAAACCAGAAGCCTGCAACCTGGCCACAGCTGAGATGACTGGAGAACCTTGTGGTGGTAGAAGATACTGAGAAGTTTCCAATTCACTTAACCACAAGCAAGAGTTCATAGGAGAGGTTTCCCAGAGAGAAGACCTTTTGCAGAGCATCTGTCTCAGTTCCTTTTAACTTGGGCTTCAGTCACATGCAGGAGTCAAAAGGACTCAGAGGAAAGTCTGATGAGGAGAAGATGAGGGATCTGAGGGTGTTTAACCTGGAAAAGAAGAGACTCAGGGGGGGACCTTCTCCCTGTCTACAACTCCCTGAAGGGAGGTTATAGTCAGGAGGGGGTTGGGGTCTTCTCCCAGGCAACCAGAACCAGGATGAGAGGGCAGGGCCTGGAGCTGCCAGGGGAGGGTCAGGTTGGATCTTAGGAAGCCCTTCCGCACAGAAAGGGTGATCAGACCCTGGACTGCTGAGGGCAGTGGTAGACTCCCCATCCCTGGAGGTGTTGAAGGACAGGCTGGCTGTGGCCCATAGTGCCCTGGACTGGCTGCTGTGGTGATGTTATGTCCTGGTCTGGGCTGTCTGAACTCAGAGGGGTTTTCCAGCCTCAATTATTCTGTGATTTCTGCAACAGAGCAAATCCTACAGACAGACACACAGCTCCTGGAGAGGCCACCAGTCCTGTCTGTAGGGTTCTGTACTGATGGACCACATGTAACCTCCACAGAGCCACTGAGGTGCTGAAATCAAAGGCACAGGGACAGCTACTGACCCCACACACATTATTCAGTGTCCCTTCCTCTCCTGTTGCACCCTAGATCTAATGCTGTAAGGCCCAGCTCTTCTTCAGGATGCTCTTGGCCAAAATGGTGCAAAATTATAAAATGTCCATCAGCCAACCCTTCTAGCCAAGCAGATACCTGTCATGGGCAACTACTTCTTTCCATGGAAGCATCCAAGGGCTGGTGTTAGAAAGGCATCCACCCAAACACCCCTCACTCAAACCAGCCTTTCTACTTTCTGTCATCCCATCTCATCCCAAGCAGAACCCATAAGCTCAATAAATATGAGACCTGAACAAAGACCCATCCGAACACACACTGCCCGACCTGGTGAGAACAGCACTGCACCAAGGGGCAGAAGGGAAATCAGCTGCCAGACGTCTAGAAAAAGCTCTTCTGCAGGAATTCCTGCTACAGAGCAGATGACAGAGGCATGTGCCGGGCACAGGAGACCTCTTTATGGCATCTGTCAATCATGAAAAGGACCGCTCTGTCAAAAGGTTGTGTCTTAGGAAGGACACCCTGTCCCTTATACTTCAATCTGGTTCTAGAAGTTGCTTGGTCTCCTGGATTTATTTCTTAAATAAAGGTAATTCTGTTGTGTCTTGTTGGTGGGAGGTTGTAGAAAACACATCTCCTTCAACCTACTTCATCTCAGCCTTATGCCGGAATTCAGTGGCCTCACAACAGGCTCAGTCCTCTCTTCGCTAGTGGTGCCTTGCAGTTGAAAAGCCCAGGTGTTGGCATTGTCCCCCCACAACAAGGCTGGTCATTGCCAACCTCGTGTTCTCCCTCAGCACTTGTTGGGACACCTAAGGGGCCTCAGATAAGATCCTAGCAAGGAGATCTACTGAGGTTTTACTTACTGGGGCCTTGGGGACCCTTCTGGATGCCTGGCCTGTGATATTTTTCACTGGTTTCTCAAATACGTTGACACCCAGTATTTCCATTTGTAGCACTCGCTGCTGAGTCCAAACCTTCCCCAGGTGAGTGTGCCCTGGAGGATTTTTTTCCAGCCCTATTTTCCTCTGCTCATTTATTTTAGCACCAGAAAAGAGCAAAACAAAACCACCCACCCATGAATGGAAAAGTTGACATTTTCTCTCTCCCTGCTTGGATGGTTTTCTTCAAGCCTCACACGCTGCAGCAGGGCTGGAGAGCGATTCCTATGATCCCACCTCCAGCAAACGGGATGCTCCCCTTGGGCTGTTGCCCTTGCAGCTGGCTGGACCTTGAGCTCCTGAGCAGGGATGCTCTGCTCTCTGAGCCCAAGGGCTGACTAAGGCCATAACTCTTCTGTGACATAAGAAAGGCAAATAGGACGGGCCCAAGACTGGCTCAATAGACATTCCAGATGATGGGGAAATCTCCTGGGGGAAACCTATGAACTTCCAGCAGCCCTCAGCTTCCTCATTCACACCACCTGTCACCAGCTCAAGCGGGACACCATGGAAACTACCCAGACAGGCAGAATTCTCAAGCCTGTTCTGGCCTGAAGGGTTGAGCAGAAGAGGGGACAGCCGCACCGTGTCTGTTGTACACACACAGTGTGCAGTGTTGTTGGGTGTCTTTTTACCCCTCATTCAAGAACCTTATTATCAAAGACCTTTATCACTGAAGTCATAGAAACTATGACGGCCAGCAGAACTCAGGTGTGGCAGCTGGTGGGCACAGGAGAGGGCGTGGGGTTTCCCTGTCCCGATACCCACAGCCACAGAGCTGGTAAGAGGAGTCAAGGTAAAGGAGTCAACCATGGGAAAACATTAACAGGACCTCCTGGTGTCGGAGTTGAAGCCGGTCTCAGCATCCACAGCTTCAAGAACAGGCTGGGATCATTTCTGTGTTCCCACGGACACCTAGGAAGGAAATGGGTATTTAAGGACTGTTTAAGTGAGCAGTGTGGACTCACTTTGCACCGAAACTCTGTCAGGATCTTTCACAAGACCATCCCCATCCTCGCTCAGTCCTGCCCCTCCACCTCCACACACTTCCACAGCGCTTCTGCCCGTCTGTGATTTCTTTCGCTTCACCCACCGTCGCCCAGATGTCAAATAAGGAAGAGAAATGGCACTGACTTTCATCATTATTTATTACAAATTAAATTCTGCAAATTACTGTCTAAAAAAAAATCATTAGGTTTAAATAAATATCCAGATTTCAGGATGCTACATACGGCGTGTGTGTGATGACTCACTGAAGTGAGGGGCTTTACACACGAGGAGATATACACAGTATTTTACAGCAGTAGTTTTATTTTAAATTACTAGGCTCACATTAAACCATGTGCAAAGTTTCCTCTGGAACAAACCCTTTCAGGATTTATTTATTTTCTTCTTTTATTTTTTTAGAGAGACTTAAACCTTCAGAAGGTCAAATATAAAAAATAGATTCTCTGCAGCTTTGGGGACCGAATGATCAGGCTGCTGTTTCATTTACGATATAGTCAATCGGTCTCGCTTCTCCCCCCTCCAGGGCTTACAGCAAAATCAGGGAAGTGTTTTGTATGTCCAACGGGACTACACTTTGAACTGCCACAGATTTTGGTCCAACACCAAATTCAAGCAGCCTTTTCAAATGTTTTGCACTGGGCAGCGAGGGGGGACTCAACAGAGGTTCCGGGAGAGCAGTTCTTTATCTGCACTAACCAGACGACAGCTGCAGCAATGATTTATAATAGAACTTAATCTGCCCAGGCAAACAGAAGTGCACTTGTGATATGGCTCCAGAGCCTTGAGGTTGTGTTTGCCTCCAAGATTGGTTTCCAGGTCCTGGGCTCAGTGTTTTTTCCAAATTACTCCTTCGTTCCTCTGGGCCAGCAGCACTGTGCTGCTCCAAGGCTGGGGAAGCAGCCATTACTCTGGCATGGGGGTAAAGCCAAACCTCTGTCCTGAGGCTGTGCAGACAGTGACAGTCCTTCCCTCTGCATTGATCTCATCTGGCTGCCCATGCTTGATGCACTGTTTAGGTTACGCTACTCACAGTGACTTCCCATCCTTAGGCTGCTCATTTGTGATACAGAGCCCTGAGCTAAGCGAAGCAGCAAGCAAGCCTTTGCATGCTATTTCCCCACCACCCACCTTCTCTGCCCCTGCCCTTCCTTTCAGGCAGAGCTGAACGTAAGCTGGGATATTAGGTTAAGAGCTGGAAGTAGTCTACCCTGCTACAGGTATGTCCAAGGGGATGGGACAGCCTCAGAGCACTGAACTCATCCAGACTCACAGCTCAGCTCTGCCACAGATGCAGCGAGGGTCCATCTCCCAGCTCCACAGAAACATGGCTCCACCTCAGCCTCCCAACCCACTGCTGCTGCACCCCACGGCAGGGGCCATGCTCGGACCTCACACAAGCTCCAGTGTAAGCAAGTTATCCTCCACCTAAATAAGAGCCACTTAGGGACAGCCCTTCGGTAATTTTCCCAGCCAGTGAAGCTGGCTTTCAGGTTCCTAGATGATACATCCTTTAATAAAAACTGGGAGTTGCTTTACCCCAGGAGTCTCGTTCCTGCACACATTGCACTGTCTGATGAGGAAGACAAAGAGGTGCAGAGGTAGACTCATGCTGGAGGCAGCTTATCCCCATCCACAACGACCAGTCAAACCACCTCTGAGGGGACCGTGCTGGAATCACACTCAAACGCGGCTCAAAGGCAGAACAGTGATAGAGCTCAGTGCTGCCAAGTCCAGAACTGCACCAAGACTTCTTGTTTGCAAGTGATTCAACCACTCAGCGTGGACTGACCCTCTTCCTAGGGCTCCTGTGCAGAGATAAGCTAGTACTGCTCCAGCAAGACCTTTGTCTGATGCAAAAAGGCACAATTCAGCTCGACGACGACACTTCTGTGACTGTATAGAGAGAGAGTTTTCCCTTTACATCAGTCTCCGGAGTGCATGCGGTGCTGGGTCACGCACAGGAGCATGGAGACTTCCACTTCTTCCCCCATCTACTTGTAGCCTTTCCTTCAGCTCTAACAACCGACAGCGGAGTTAGTGGCTCCAGGACTAGTGGCACAGGGCTCCAAATTCTTCTGGTGAACTTGGTATGCACCTGGTTCTTATCTCTTCTTCTTCCAGATGTTTTTCTTCCAAGGCAAAACTGTTGGCTGTGCATTCCGCTGCGACTGGTGCTGATGTTTGCTGAACCGCAGATGGGAGACAGCACGATCCCTGCAAAAGAAGAGACTGTGGTCACTCTCCAGCTCATTTTCCTACCACTCAGCAACAGCCTGTATTATGATGCTTATCTACCCTTTGACAAGATTCATTTTGATGCTGAAGATGAGGGAAGGACAAGGAGGAATTTTTAGCTGCCGGTCTATGAAGCCACAGTGGAGACCCATCTATCCCAGTATCCTCTTTCCAGAAGTGGCTAGTGACAGAGGGTGCAGCTCATGACCCAAGTGATGCTTCCCCAGATGACCTTTCAGGAAGTGTTCCCACTGCATCTCATTTAACTGCAACCAATAAGCCAGCCTTCCTTCAATTTGCCAACTTTGTTTTGCACTCCAGGAGTCCCTAGTTTCTTCCAGTAGTGAGTTCCACTCACGTGGAACTGATGTGATGTGAGAAAGGAATAAATATTTTACTAAAGGTTGAATTCTTTTACAGTGAGCACAGTGAAACACTGGAAACACTGCCCAGGGAGGTGGTGGATGCCCAGCCCTCAAGGTCAAGCTGGATGAGACTCTGGGCAAGCTAAAAGATGTCCCTGTTCATTGCAAGGGTGGTTGAAGTAGATGACCTTTGGAGTTCCCTTCCAACCCAATGCATTCTATGACTGACTTCTGTTCCAAAGTTGATGCCAAGTCAATCATTTTCCTACATGATGGACCCCTGCCTCCCCTCCATGTTCATCATCCATTTGCCTGTCCCGCATCAGAGAATCCTCCCACTCCAGTCAAGAGGTGCATTTTATGTACCAGTCCTTTAGACTGGGAAGGACAGAAGCACCTCTGGTTCCCTCAGCCTTCAACTCTACAGAGAACAGAAACTGTCATTTCTGCTCATTTAAAATGAGACAAGAAGGAGAAGTCAACCCAAGTGACCTCCTCAGTCTGGGGTCAGAACTGCAGACTTCAAAGAGCTCATGCTCACCTGAGAGCTCTCAGCTGGCCGTGGTGGGGAGGCCTTACATCACTGCTCTGTGGAGACTTCATTGATGCTCCAGAGCTGACTGGGAGCTTCAGACTCTGCAGGTACCTAAAGAGCAAGAGGAGATGCATGAAGAACCCACATCCAGCCAAGCTATGGGAAGTACTGGGTGGGGGGAGTGTTGCTCTAACATCACCAGTGACAGCCTAAGACAGTTGAATGAATGATTTTGAAGGGTTAATTGCAGCTATTTCAGAGCTATTCATAGCTCATTTTCACTGCTGTCCTCTTCTGACAGGCCTGGAGCTATTCACAGTCATATTTAATGATTGAGGATTTTAACTCTTGCCTTGCTGTGCAGCTCATGAGAGATCTTTGAAAGATTTTGTGCCCATGGTGTCAGCACTCTCCTGTGCCACTGGCTCAGGTGAGACAACTGACAGCCCACGTGCTCTATACACAGAGCTGCCCACAGGACTGCCAAGCCCCAGCTCACAGCTCTCCCACTCTCCTGCAGCGTCTCCCACCTGAACCATACGGGAGACACTGCTGTTCCCAAGCTTGACAGCCTCCCTTGTCCTCTCCCAGGGTGCTGCCAACTCCTCCCTTCCCTCCAGCACACCCAGCACCTATTCAGCCTCCTGGCAGCAGGAGGGATGGAGGCAACATTGCTTCATATCAGCTAGCAAAGAGACTATTGTACAGCAAAACCACCCTGGTGACGCTTTGCCAAGGCCTCTTGGGAGGGGTATGAAAGCCACTGTACGAGTTCCAGCTGTTTGCACAGAGCTGCACGGCCATCCCCAGGGAGCCTGTAGCTCCTAACCTTTGTCCATCTGCTCACACCCTCATCGAGCTGCCCCAGGGACATCCCCAGGACCTCCTCAACTTACCCAGGCTTTGCCTGGCAGAAGGTGGCACAGATGTTGTCCCTCGAGTGCGAGCACTCGCACCTGCTGAGTGATCTCTTGCGCCGTCTTGGCGGACTTCCCAAGCCATAGGGAGCGGTGTGTCTGTGGAAAACAAAAGAAAATCAGCAATGCAGCTAACTTTTTATTAGCCAAGAGCTTTATAGCACTGTCCTGGGAGGCAGCCAATCCAGTGCCAGGATAATAAAAGACTCATCTATAGACATAAGGTGAAAAGGTCACTGATATGTCCAAGCCTTTAAACTCCAGCTCCTCTCCCACCTAGTGTTTTCCCCACCCTACCCCTCCCAGGGAGATTGCCACCATGCACTGGGTTGCAAGTGGAATTTTCTCTCATTGCAGCAGCCCAGCAGCCCGTGCAAGGGTCGCTCCATGGGCTGGGTGAGCTGGCACTTCACCGGTGTGGCAATGCGCACAGGGAACGTGGCTGTCCCAGTGCACCAGCCCCACCAGCAGCAAACAACCAGTTCCTCAAGTGGAGAGGTGTCAGGGCTTTCCCTGCCCGGCCTGAGCTTTAATGCACAGAACACAGTACAGATCAAGAGTCTTGAGGCCATAACAGGTTCTCCTGATCACAGCAGGCTTCCAGAGCCGTTAGCATGTTCCTGCTCCATCTTTGATCCCAATCTACTCTCCCAGAGGGTTTAGGATTGGCAGTGACTGCAACTATTCTCTGAGCAAGCAGTGAGTTGTAATTGCACGTTGAGGAGTGTGATTATAACCACACCTGAGTACATGTGTTTTGCCGCAGCATGATGATGGCTATTGGTCTGAAACTGCTCAGAAAGCTGCTTTAGCATTCCTGAGGGCAGGACTTGGCAGCCACAGGACTTCAGTGCCAGCCCACCACTGTCTCATTAACAACAACACTGGCAGCCAGCAGCCAGGGTTACAAGCTCGCAAGCAGGCAGAGCAACTTTCTGACTTGCACCTAGAACATCTCTGCTGTTGCTTTTGGCTTCCAGAGGCACAAAACTCAGGAAAAAATAAAACCCAACAAAAGATGATCCCGCAAGGAAGCTGCACCCTGTGCCTTCACCCCGTTCCCCTGTGGGTTCTGCTGCAAGTTCTGAGCAGGAGCACAGCTCGTCCCTTTCTGGAAAGGGCTGCAAAAGACTCTCAGGAGCAGGTGCCTCACAGCAGTTGGGACCCTTTGTCACCATCTTCTAACCTGCCCCCATCGTCCATCAGAAAGTACCACCACTGCCTCATCAGCAGACCCCGCCTCCCAAAAAAGCGGTGCTCATGCTTACCCAGGAGTGTTGACCCAGATGATGTCCAGGTGACAGAAGTAAATGCACTCCTTGTCCAGCCAGCTGTTGCAGGAACATCGCTTGGTCCTGGAGTGCGCGGCCAGGTGCGACTCCAGCAAGGGGTGGCCCAGACCTGCATCAGGAGGAGGAGGGAGGGATGAGCTCTGTGCTGGAGCGCCCACTGGATCGTCCCCGCTGCTGTTAGACCCTCCGGGAAAGATTTCAGTTCGTGGAGGGGTTTACAGGAGATGCAGTGTCGTTCCTGAGGCTCCTAAAGGACTTGCCCACCCCTGGTAGCTGCTGTTGGCACCCCCGGAGCGCGGACACAGCGAACCCACCGTGCAATGCCCCCCGTTTCGGGGAACCTTCGGGGAATCCCCGGGCAGCTCACGCAGCCCCATTCCCGCAGCCGAGGGGGCTCGGAGGGGCCCCCAAGGTAGGATGGGCACCCCTGGGGTGCCGATTCCCCCTTCCAGCCCGGAGCTCACCATCTTCCAGGAGGACGCAGAGGACGAGCGCCAGGAGCAGAGCGGGGGAGCTGCCCATCGCCGCGGGTCCCGCCGGAGGGGCTTCGAGAGATGGAGGCTCTGGGAGGAGGGTGTTTTTCTTGTCTTTTTTAGCGCTTCTTCCGCTGCTCCTCCGCCGGAGCCGCCCGGTGCTGTGGAGCCGGCGAGTGCCTGGCAGGTGCTTTATAGCCCGACCGGGGCCGCGTCACTGCCCCCCCGCTCCGCCCCCACGCGTGGAGCGGCAGTGGGGAACCACCGCGGAGCGGGCACGGCCCCAGACCTTCCCTCACAGGCCCCCGGGCACACAGCCCCCAGCCAGGATAGCCCCCGGGCAGACCCCTACTCGGGACAGACCCCAGCTCCCGGACAGATCCCCACCCCGTCCCGGGACAGACAGTCCCTCCCCGAGGGCAGACTTGCCACACGGGAGAGACACCTTCACCCGGAGCAGACCGCCCCAGAGCAGACCCCATCCAGGCAGACCATCGCTCCTGGGGCAGCTCTCCGAGGGTCACACGCCATCTCCTAGCAGACCCCTCTCTCACTCCAGGTAGACAAACCCCTGGGGCAGAAACCCCCGGGGCAGACCGACTCCAGGATGGACAACCCCTCGCCCCACCGGGGCAGACCCCATCCCCTGGGGCAGAGTACCCCTCCCCAGGGCAGACGTCTTCCCAAGACAGACTTTCCCCCCGAGGGGGGTCAGACCATCCCCGCGGGTCCCCTCGCAGCAGGTGGGGCAGGAGCAGTGTGCGGTCGCTGCCGGCAGATGGAGCGGGGAGAGCAGGCAGGAGAGTTAATTTAACCTGAGAAACGAGCCAGAGCTCCAGACAAATGACAAGGAAAATCGTTCCTGAGTTCAAGAAAATCTATCCATGAAGAGAAAGTCCTTCTTTCTCACTCCATCTTTTTTTTTTATTTCCTTTCATCAAATCAGTTTAAAGTCTTTTCCCAGGCTGAGCAGTTAAAAACTAGCGCAATAAAACTGGCCAACTACTGATTTTGCTTTGACATCAGCCACGGCCAACCCGACACTACCTGCACATTTTTAGGATACAAAGATTGTGACATTCAGAAGTCACATCCTGGCATTCATGAGGAGATGGGCAAAGCAGCTTCATCTCGCCCATCACCTGTGTCACACAAAGGTAGGGAAGTGTCCTCTGGAGAAGCTTAAGGTCTGACCACAGCAGGGATGGATAGCAGCTTCCAGGCACCCCGTGTCCTCTGGGACCACCACTCCAGCTCTAGAGAGGCAGCTCCAGGCTGCACAGTCTTGAGTCAGGCTTGAGTGGAGAACAGTGAGGAGCATGAGCAGGCTTGACTCTCATGGTGTTTGTAAAGACTTCTTTAGAAAGGGAGTGTATTTTTATTTGTATACAAAGAACAAGTTAGGGTTTTATTGCCCTGTTGTCACAAGCAGATGCCAGATTATGGCAATCACAGCGAATCAGTGTGAGGACTCATGCAAAGTGTTACACATGTGTGGGCAACGGGAAGAGAAACAAGAACAAGTGAGCTGAGCCAGTGTGGAAAACTGCTTTAATCTGAGCAACAACTTCTGCTCACAGCATCTCATGGAAGCAAAACAGGTTACGATCACAACCCTGCCAAGGACTTAGCATCCAGTCAGACTGAGGGGCAGTGTGAGTCCTGCTCTGTGAGCAGAGAGCTGTGCAGGGAAACCTACGGTGGGAGCAGAAAGTCAGGCTCAGGGGAAGTTCCTGCTCTGATCAGCAATGAGATGCTATGATCACACATGAGAGAAGAGCTCTGTCTGCTGCATGCGGGTGAAGAGAGGGGGCACGGGAGGCCAGAGCAGATGCACATCTGGGAATGGAGCTACAACTGCAGGATAAAGGCAAAGAAAATCAGGAACAGTGAAACTTCTATGTCAGTGTGGTCAGAAGCAAAAATATTACTGATAAAGCTCCAAGGTGAGAAGCGAACTGGTAGGGGGAGGTCTTGGACCTCTGCTCCAACGCACCGAGCACGCTAAAGAAAACAGGGAAGTCCAAGAGCAGCATTACCTGCTGCAGCCCGTATTCCAGCTGTGCCAAGTTTCGGAGTTATGTCAGAGCTCGGATACTCAGTGACATTCCAGATGCCAGTTCGATGATATAATAAATCTCCCTTAGCTCCGGTTTCCGTGATCCTCACTGCGGCCACTGCAGAGTGAAAGAAGATATCCTCGACGTGGGGAAGGCAACGCAGCAGCAGTTGCTCACACAGAGGGGATGCGAGGGAAGAAATGACATCATTTTTCTTAGAAGAGGACTCTTTCTTACAAAAGGTCCTCCCTGGTGTTTGCACAAAGGTGTGAGGCACAGGCACAGTTGTGTGGTTTTTCAGGATTCACTTACCGAAAAGGATCCCCAGAGAACTTTGAAGGCATCTCACATCTCCAGGAAGGAAGAAGAGTCAAGTTAACTTGAGATTTTGGAGACTGGGTTCAAGCTGTTTCCCTTCCCAGACTCCTTTCTGGTGCCAGAGCTTTGTCACTCAGCTCACATTTCCAAGAAGAGCCTGAAGCTACATGCAACCATCTGCAGAAATCTCTTTCTGTGTTGCTAGAAGAGGACAGGTGCCCAGATCTCTGTGAGGGCCCTGCCTTCAAGGCCAGGTGCAAAAACATCTTTGCAGAACAGACTTTTCATCCCAGATTTCTCACTTGTTTTGTTAGTTTCTCACAAATCCCAGGAGCTTTACACTGTCACAGAACATGGAGTCAGGGCTACACCCTCTCGTTCGCGTGTGCCTACTGAATGGAGCCTAATTCTTCTTTTCCTCCAGGAAATACCCTGCTGTGTTGGGCAGGCACCAACCTGACCAGAACACAGATGGGCACTTGGCACCAGTGCTTTGAAGACCTTGAAGGATGTGGGCCTCCAGACAACAGCCTCTGTTTGTTGCAGGGCTGTAGGAACCCTACAGGTGTCATTGGGACTGCACTGACCAGGGCTGCTTTAGACTGGCTGTGGCCTGAGACCTTTGTCCAGAGCAACTAAATTTCTGTGTGAAAGACAATAATGTCTTTTGACAAAGCCATTTGCCTTTAGGTTTGTGAGGAAGATCATTCAGATATAAGGTGAAGGAGCTCTCTCAGCATCAACCATCCCCACAGAGTGTTATTCCAGGATCTGACTATGGTGTTTTCATGAGTAGCTGCTCGTTCTGGACTGAATGTTCAACTCAGGTTCAACAGGGACTGGGGCTGGTGGTTCTCCTTGACATCCTAGAAACAGAGAAGCTGCTCTGCTCCCACAACCGTCCCTGGTCCCCGATAAAGAGCAGAAGCCACCACTTTCCAGGACCAGCCCTCCTGGCATTATCACCACAATAAAATCCCGAAGAAAAACAACAGGCAGGAGCAGAGGGACAGGCCAGTGCTGCACAAACACGGCTTCCAGAGGAGGAACAAAGGCGGACACGGGGTTCTACATGCCAGGGATGGGCTTTGCCTCCTGCAGTTATTTTTTCCCTTTTGTTTCTGACTGGAGGAATCCATTGTTCCCTGCGTCGTGAGGAGTTCCAAGCAGACATGACGAAAGGGACGAAGCAGCCCGAGAAGAGACGTCCCGTGCAGCGCGGGTGAAATGCGCTGTTTGGAAACAAGGAGCGAACAAACAGGAAAGTGCCTTAACCGTTGAGGCGACGGGATCCCGGCGTGTTCTTGGCACCGGCGGGAACAATGGGGTGATGTCACTAGCCAGAATTCCCCCCGGTGGATGGAAGCCCAGCAAAGAGCCATAATTCTTGTCCTGGGACATTAGCAACGTTTTTCCACAGTTGTTCATCCCCCGCCGAGTCCCTGTTAGGAAGTGCAGGAAAGAGACATTGTCAAGTGAAGCTTCCTCTGGGAGATTCATCGACCCACCCCCAGATCGACGCATCAGTTGATATAAATCACTGCTTTCTGCTGACTACGAGGAATTTCAGGGGTGGAGCTGGGGGACTGAGCAGGGGGCTTCCTCAAAAGTCTATTTCCCGCAGCGCAGAAGGGTGCACACGAGGGTCTGGACACTTGTAAGGGCAAACGGGTAGGGGGCTCACCAGCTGCATCAGGCTTCGAGCCAAGACAGCATCACTATGGAGCTTTGTCCTTGCAGTCTCAAAGGTGCTAAGAGTGGCAAGAATCCTAGGAGACAGTCTTGCCCAAAAAAGGTTTGTTTGGAGAGGTTCAACTCAGTTTAAGGCTGTTACATGGCATTGGCAATGAGGGCATCCTCCAGATCCCAGACTCTCCTTATTTTGATTTCAAGTCAGCTCCATGGAGAGTGACCTGAAGCTCTCTAGCAGCACCCAGGCATTTTCCCAAGCAGCTCTTGAACTCCCCTTTATCTCATTTAGTATGGCAGGGACAAGTCCCCTGAAAGGACTGGCATAGCCAGGCAATCCTCACAGGGTGTGACTGCTTTGGGTTGTTACTGGGCTGTTAGTCAAAATCCAGACTGCTCTCACCTCCCCAAGATTTGCTCTACGAGACCCCCTCAGCTTCTCTGTAGAACTCACCAACCCCAGGCTGGCATCTTTATTTTGCTGCATGAAGCCTGGCATTGGGATGGGGAGGTGGGACTGCTTGGTCCAGCTGGACAAGGGATTACTCTTTCAACAGCAAAAAGGCCTTCAGTGAGGCTNCTGGGCTGTTAGTCAAAATCCAGACTGCTCTCACCTCCCCAAGATTTGCTCTACGAGACCCCCTCAGCTTCTCTGTAGAACTCACCAACCCCAGGCTGGCATCTTTATTTTGCTGCATGAAGCCTGGCATTGGGATGGGGAGGTGGGACTGCTTGGTCCAGCTGGACAAGGGATTACTCTTTCAACAGCAAAAAGGCCTTCAGTGAGGCTAAACCAGGCATGGAATGGCAGCCCTGAAGAAAAGAAGCACCAAGACATGAGTTTGCATAGTTTGCTGATAAGAGCTTTGTCCCTGCTCTATGTTTGTCTGTGGTTTGAATTATCAGTGCCTGAACATACCATGAAGGGTTGTTTACTCTGTTCCCAGTTTCCAGATCTTTGAGTGTTTTCCTCATCTTAGGAGTTTCCAGAGTGTCTTTCAGAGACACAGGGAGAGGTAGCTTGGTCTTCCATCCAGCCCTGCTGCCTCCAGCTCTCTATATCACAGATACAAGGCTTCTGCCTTGAGAGGCAGAAACCTTCCCCAGAAAGTGGTGAGAGAATCATAGAATCATTAGGGATTGGGAGGGACCTGGAAAGATCATCTAGTCCAACCCCCTGTCACAGCAGGATCACCTAGACCAAGTCACACAGGAACACATCCAGAGAAGGTCAGGTTAGGCAGAAAGGTAGAAACAGTGCCCTGCAAGCAGGGACTTACTCTCTCCATCCTTCCCAGGAAGGCGTGAAGCAGGCAGAAGGTAGCACCTAGGGTGGCCTTTGCATGGACCACCTCTCATCTTCCGCAGAGCCACGCATCACCCAGAAATCATCTGGTCCCCTTCCAGCCCTGGCCCCGTGGCAGGAGTCAGCTCTTTGCCCACCTGGCAAGTGCCTTGGGCCAGCCTGGTCCAATAAAGCTGGTACAGTCTGGCATCCTTGCTAGTGAACTGCAAGAATGAAGTGTCTCAAACCTGAAGACCAAGCCACGGCTTTGTCCTGTAGGGGACAGGAGTGCTTTCCTACCTGAGGGTTTAACTTTGCAGCAGCCACGAGTGGCTGAGAGACAGCAAAGGGGGTTTTGCAGGGCAAAATATATTCAAAGGTCTCAGAGACCTTTGAGCTGTCTGTCTGTAGTCTAAGATGATTATTACATTAGTGTAATTAATTCTTAGCAAAGTAACTGGTCTTTTTGTAAAATAGAAGAGTGGGGGAAGGCAAGGTTTGCTTCTAGGACATCAGTTCAAACTGACCCCGGAAGGCTCTAGATAAACTGGGGATATGGAGGATATGGAGACTATGTGGATGTGTGGTCACCTCTGGAAGGGACATTCAACTTCAAGCATCAGGGATCACCTGTTTGCATAGAATCACTGATTGGAAGTGTCCTTCAAAACTCATCCAGTCCAACCCCTCTGCAGTGAACAGAGATGTCTTCCATGAGAGCATGGTACCCAGAGATTCATCCAGTCTGGCCTTGAATCTGTGGAGTGGGGCCTCCACTATCTCCTTGGGCAACCTGGGCCAGTGTTTCACCCCTCTCACTGAAAAAAATTGCTTCCTCATATCCAGTCTAAATCTCCCCCTTTTTTAGTTTGA
This sequence comes from Rhinopomastus cyanomelas, assembly GCA_013400115.1. Taxonomy (NCBI): domain Eukaryota; kingdom Metazoa; phylum Chordata; class Aves; order Bucerotiformes; family Rhinopomastidae; genus Rhinopomastus; species Rhinopomastus cyanomelas. The sequence continues at coordinate 414,357 of VXBP01009263.1, read as the reverse complement.
AACCCTTACCCCTTGACCTGGATGAGACCGGGGCAGGAACAGGTTGTACCTTATCCTTCATCCAGCTTCCTTTTCAGCATCTTCTGCTGGTTACTGCCCCAGACCACTGACCTGATGCAGTTGAGTCTCACAGTTATGATTTTACAGTCACCACAAACGTGCTTCTGATGACGCCCTCCCCATCCTGCTCTTGGAGCTCTTGCAGGCAGATGCCCCGGTGCAAACTCGCGGCTCTCTCACACCTCAAGCTGCTCCTTTCAGAAGCGTAGGAGCTCTAAAGGCTGTGAACTCGCCCTTCTGGGAAGCCAAGCGTGTTCACCCCTTTTTTTTGCAGATGGAAAAGTTGCATCAAAGAGAAACATGTGCAGGTAAGAAGGTATTTTTATAGAGTTGAAGTGGATGACAATTACAGCTCTGTCCTGTGCGCCTGCCTGATTACACACTCTCTGTGCCCAAAGGGCAAGAAAAGAAAAGTGCACTGTGTGTTTAGACAGCCCCGTGGAGACATTCCTTGTACGTTGGGTGTTCATTGGAACACTCTAACAGGGATGTCTGCGTTTACTCCACCCCGATGGTTGAACTCCTTCAGATTTCCAGAATGATGAGTGACCTGGAATTTATAATTACAATAGGTGTAATGCAATTAATCACCACCTCGGAGCTGTCTTCTATTGCTAACTGCTTTATGATACCAATCCTTTGCAGCAAGTGCATGAGAACAGCTTGTGTAACATCATGTTGCCAGCTGAGACAAGTTCAGTGGGTTCCTACCACCCGGATAGGCACAAATCCCCCTTTCTGCAGCAGCTGCCAGGATGCAGACACAGCAATATTCAGAAATCAGACACTGTTTTATGCTTGAAGTCCCCTTCAAGCTCTTTGTTTCTATCTGGCCAGCAGCTTAGAACCATTGCAGGCCTTTCTCTCTTTCCAGGTGATCCTTTTGGGGTGGATTTATGGGTTTAGTGTTCAGGTGAGTAAGCTGCAGAGGTCAGTCAGAGGCAGAGATACATGCAGAGAGCAAGGCAGAAGTTCAGCAGAGCTCGGACTACAGAAAACAAAGAAAAAGCAAGTGTGTGCCCTTTACACCTCAGCACTTGTACACAGGGTTAATTATTAATTATCTATACGGTTCATTGATGTATCGATGCATTGATTTGTGCAGCCTGGAGGACAGATCCCAATTGCTCCTTGCAATGTAAAAATCCACAGCAGTGTCTGAAGGGTTTACAAAGGTTTCTCCCATGAGACACCCAGATGCTGGAAAACTGCAGAGTTTTAACAGTGAGGATAAATCCATTTCATCCCCACATATTGGGTAGGGTGAGAAACGAAGGCCACAGGGTTTGGTACACGCTGTAAAATTACTTCAGCACTGTCTTCCAGTTTGTTGCAAAAGGATTGAGTGGATTTAATTTTCTCTACTAGGGGCCTTGAAATTGTAATGGAAAAAATTCCCTCCTGTCAAAAATGCAACATTTTAATCAGACTTGCAGCTCTGGAAAAACATCTTGTTTTTGAGAGAAATCAGAAATATTTGATTTGAAAAAAATTCAAAACCAAGGAACCCACAAAAACATTTCCAGCAAACGACGAAGGTCATAATTTCCATCCAGCGCTATTTGCAATTTTGGTAGGAGATGAGAGACTGCAGTCTGCAGCAGCAGATCATTTAGGGAAGGAAACAACGAAAGTTTTACAAGAAAGTTTAATTAAAGTCGGGGTAATTAGGTGCTGAGGAATCACAACACAAACTTGGCTGGGGATCAGTCTCTGCTCTTTTTGCCGTACGTCTCTGCCCTTGGACAGATGTAACTGTAATTGCAGTTACTGGTTAACCCGTTGGCCATGAAATTCATTCTTACAGGCTGGTTTACGCTGTAACTATCGGTGGCGGACTGCAAGTCCAGAGGGAGCAGAGCTGAGGGTAGCAACCAGATTTTCTGCTTCGCTAGAAATTCTGTCATTTTCTATCCCGACATAAAATGACGTGAAACGACGAGGAATTTCCTACTGAAAAAAATAACCCTGCAAGCGGAGTTATCTCGGGGCACAGGAGCGAGCCATCCCCAGCACACGGCTGCGCTTGCTCGGTCTCTTAAAACTGAATTTCAGGTTTTGCTGTGAAAAGTAAATGGAAAGAGAATAGCGAAACAATCGGCCCCAGGTGCGACAGCAAGGCTGGGTGTTGTTGGCGCTGCCGTTAGTGAGTTGCGGCGGCGCGATCGGCGCGTCCGTAGAGCAGGCTGACGACGCAGGGCTGCGTCTGTGGTTCCCCCAAAGGAGCTGCACTTCCAGCATTCACTTTGTCTCCATTTCCCGGCGTAAAAACAGCGGACAAGAGAAGAAAAGAGGAAATCGTGTCCTTTTTTTCTTGTTGTTTTGTCTATTAGAGAAACCCTCGGCTGTTTGTGATGGTTGTCAGGTCCTCAACCCCAGCTCAGAGACCATGTCTCCAGCTGGAGCTGCTGGAGCAGTGTTGCCATTGAGTGGGTTTGCTTGAAGGCCACGGTTAGTTTTGTCTGAGGTGCCTTGGATGCCACAAACCATCTGCTTTGCTCCTGCAGATAGCAGAAAGCCTAACAGAAAACAAGGTATGGGGATGCAGAGGAGGTGAAAGGACTCGGCTCCCCCAGAGCAGTTACTATTTTTACTCCTAGCAGTGCAGATACTATTTTTACTTCAGGGATTCCTCAAAATAGCCTCTGCTGTGATCGTGGGGTGGGGTTTTTTTGGCATGAATCACACGGAGATGCGCATTCCTCCTGCTCTGCATTACCCACAGATTGTGGGGTCCCACCAGCTGCTGGAGGAGCTCAGCCTTGCAAGAAGGCCGCTCCACAGTGCTGTGAGGAAGGACACCTAGAGATGTTCTTAGCCACTTCCAGACAACTCCTCTGTTCAGCCACTGAGACTACATCATGCTGTCACTTGGGAATGAATCCTAACCTTCCACGCAGATTGGTTCATCTCCTGCCCAGGTGACACCTTGTGCTGAAGCTTCTTGATGAGGATAGCTCAGTCCCACCAGTTCTCATGAATGTGGGCTGCAGTGATAAGGTCATGGGTTAGTCCTCTTGAGCAGGATAGTCCCAGACCATCTAAATGGCCCATAGAGTACTTTTCACCTCTGATCAGGGTAGAGACTTAGAACCTGAATGATGTTTAGAGTTCAGGGAAGAGTCTGCTTAAAGCCCATCCTCACCTCCAAAGAGGGACATCAGGAAATTCAGGAGTTTTGGGCTGGTCACTGCCCCATTTTTTCAGGCTTTTACTAAGGAAAGGCCTGGATACTGTCACTGAAACCCAAACAATAAGACAGCAGACTGGCCTGAGCCATGTCCACCCAGCCCTTTCGCAATCCCCAGGAACTTTTGCTGACCTCTCCGGGGCTTGGTGGTAGCAGCAATCCTCCATGCTCCCTCCACAGTTACCCACCACACTGGGACTCAGCAGGTCCCATCCTTCCACCACTGCCATCCCTTTCCCTCTCAGAGAAGGATCATCTCTGCCTCCTGCATGGCTCCAAGTCAACCCAGTGGGCTCACACTTAAGTTGGCTCCAGTGTGCTCCTCACTGCCCTCCTACAGACCCCATTTTCCATCCCTCCTTCACTTCAAGCTCTGCCAGGATCCTCACCTGTCTGCCACAGGACTTGTTCAGCCTGCTGGATTGGCCACTGTGAAGCACTGCAAACCCACTACTCTGAAAAACTGGGTTCAGCCCCATTTGCTGCTGCAGGCTTCCTCCAGGGCCCTGGGAAATGCCAAAACACAACTCACAGGTCCTAGGCATTTTCCTGCCAGCATGGCAGGATGAAGGTGCTTCAGAACCATGAATTTTCAGAGTTGCTTTTGTCTCGGGCAGTAAATCCAAAGTGCTGCCAGGTTGGGTTGGAACTAGGTGAGGTCTAAGATCTGTCCCAGCCTAAACCATCCTGTGGTTCTATGGCCGAGAGTGCAAGGGAGAGGCAGGACCCAGAGCAGACCCAGGCTGAGCAGAGAGTTGCCCCAATTACTGGGAAACACAAAGAAGGGAATTTTGCAGCCGGGAGGTGAATAACGCTGAGTGTTCACCAGAAGTTCAACACCAGAACAGGCCAGGTGTTTCCCATGGTAAATGAGGCCCTGGAAGAAAACCATCTCTTCCTCCCTTCTCACTGTATGCAGCCCACTTCGACTTCAGCTGGTGTTTAATTAGTTGTACCCAACATGAGGGGAGATATGAAAACCCCATCCCAGATAACCCCTCTTCTCCTGCCAGGAGGGCTCCGTGTTCAACAGCCACAGCATAGAACAGGTAAAGTTATTCACACTTGGCCTCTCCCGCAGCCCAGGAAAGCGCTGTAGCCACCGGGCTGTGAGTCTGCTGGTACACACACATGTCTGAGGGCTCGTCTCTGCTGTCTTTTGTGTGGGTTTGGCAAGCTCTGCACATGCTTCATGGGTCGGGTCTTGCCAGAAAAGCAGAAAGTGGGGAACGCCTAGTTTAAGAGTCTCTCCAGGGCTTGTGCACAAGCAGCTCACCAGGTCCAAAGAGCTAAATCCAGAGGGGATTAAACGTTCAAGCCCAGCATGTAGGCAGCCTTGAGAAACCTAAAACCTGAGCTGCCACCCAACACTGTAGGTACTGTGGGTTCCGAGGCGCTGACATTCCTCCCAGGGAGTGCACACAGGACTGTCTACACCCCAGGTCTTTTGACACTCACACCTCTGCTGCTGCGCGGCAGACATCCTACACGGGGTACGTGCACATCCCCATGGCATAAACACTCTCCTCCGCACTCCAGCTGTTCTCCTCTTTCCTAAAACAACAGAGTTGTCCCCGTTGCTTTATGACATCTTGGAAAGGAATCCAGCGGCGCACCGAGGAGCACGGAGCAGAGCAGGGGCAAACACCGGCAACGCCGGCAAAGGGGCAAGTGGAGGGTGTCTGACATCTCCCCAGCTGCAGACTTCCACCCTCTGCCTAATGATAGGAAAAGGGCAGAGAGGATATCCCTGCTGGGTCTCTCTAGACTTGGTCTAGGTGATCCTGCTGTGGCAAGGGGATTGGACTAGATGATCTTTCGAGGTCCCTTCCAATCCCTAATGTTTCTATGAGTCTATGATTCAGGAGAATCGCTGGCAAAACCTGTGTTCCTCTGCCCCGGTGAGCAGCAGTGCCTTGAACCAGAGGGATCTTCTTGTTGTGTAAGGGAACAAAACAAGAAAGAACAAAAGCAGTTTTCATAACAGCTCTGTGTGTGTGTGTGTGTGTGTGTGTGTGTGTGTGAGTGTGTGTGCGTGCTCTCCTCCTGTGTCCCCCTGCAATGACGTGGACACATATTGTCTGCCTGCATCTCTGAAGTCTGACATCGTCGAAGGCGTTAACAGTGATGACTCTCTCACACACGAGAGCCCTCTGCTTCCAAATCCTTTAGCTAAAGGAGCAGAAGACTGGTGTTTGCACTTGTAATGTGAGGTGGCTTGGTTGTGGAGGACAAACCTGTCCCCACAGGGTTGGAGACAACAAGATGTCAGTCTTGTGATGGAATGCATGAGGGAATACAAGGAGATGGCTAGGATGAGGTTGGTGTTCGTAGAAGTCTGTGCATGATTGAGCTGCAGACTGAAGGGAATTGGGTGGCTGTCAGATTGAGACAGGTTCTTCCACCCCTCTACTCTGCTCTGGTGAGACCACATCTGGAGTGTTGTGTTCAGTTCTGGGCCCCTCAGTTCAAGAGGGACACAATGCTGCTGGAAAGAGTCCAACACAGAGCCACAAAGATGACGAAGGGAGTAGAACATCCCCCTTGTGAGGAAAGGCTGAGGGAGCTGAGTCTCTTGAGCTTGGAGAAGAGGAGGCTGAGGGGTGACCTCATTCATGTTTATAAATCTTTGAAGGGTGGGTGTCAGGAGAATGGAACCAGGCTCTTCTCAGTGTCATCTAATGTAGGACAAGTGGCAATGGATGTAAGCTGAAACATAGGAGGTTCCACATTAATATGAGAAGGAACTTCTTCACAGTGAGGGTGACAGAGCACTGGAAAGGGCTGTCCAGGAGGGTTGTGAAGTCTTCTCTGGTGACATTTGAAACTTGCCTGGATATGTTCCTGTGCAACTTGGTCTGGGGGATCCTACTGTGGCAGTGGGATTGAACTAGATGATCTTTCGAGGTCCCTTCCAATCTCTGGTGTTCTGTGATTCTGTGGGTGGTCCTGCTCCCAGGAGTTGAATTCTGGAGGAAAGGTGGGTACGTTGTTCTCTTTGCAGTCCCACCAGAGGGTGAAAGCGTTGGAGTTAAACACCAAGGCCTCCCAGCACAGTGGCATGTGGAGGAGGACACCTTGTTCCTGGGGTCAGCGAGAGCTGTGTTGTCTGTGGAAAGAAGGGGGCAAAATGTGTTGTTACTAATTACTCTTCAGAATCCCAGACTTTTTCAGGACCCTAAGAGGACCCAAGAGTCTGGACAAGATAACTATATCCACAGCCAGTCTGTCGTCCTTGGAGGTATGTCCGCTGCTAGCACCAGAATAAAGTTACCTTCAGAGCAGTATTTCCAGATCAGCTTTGGTCTGACTCAGTATGAAAAGTGCAGAAGGTCAACTTTTCCTGCACTGAGAGCCCAGCATCTTCCTACACAGCTCTGAGGGCTCTCACCACTCTCTCCCAGCAGGACCCCAACACATAGCACAGGGGAGAGGAGTCCATCAGGAACAGCTTTTGAACCGACTGTTAACATTTACCCTGGTGAGCTACAAGCCAAGGGAGGCTGTTAAATGTTTTGGAGGCTCAGCTCTGGCTCAGTCATCCTCTGCCCTGCTTTTGCAGTTGTTGGAATCACCATGTTTTTAGGCTCAAGCCTTTGTAACTCGGTGCCAGCAAGGCAGGCTGCTTTGCACAGCTAATTGCACGCAGCAGCAGATGCCTCATTGTGTTATGGTTGTCTGGACATGATATTTGGTCTAGCTATGTCAGAGGGATGAGCAGAACTACTAGGAGGATCATCTGCCCTAGGTTAATGGCATAATGAGAGAGGTGTGAAAATTACGAGTTGTGGCAGCCCCGCAAGGCATCTTATTTCTCGACGTGGTGACAGATGCCACCTAAGGAAGAGGTACATGTGCTACAGACAGGTGATGTAACACAAACCTTCGTTAACTGTAGGCACTTCTGACAATAAGTGTTCGGATGACAGTTCACAGGGCACACACATTCCTGTAGGCAGAGCTGCTGCGAGCAGGACCATACCCCACCCAGCTCTGAGAAGCAACCCCAAGGCACAGACCTACCCAGGCACAAGGGCTTGCCTGAGAAGGGCATGTTGCACCCAGCCCTCAGCTCTTTCACAGTTCTTTGTGTCCTGGGCTGTTCCAAAGGTGATGGCAATCAGAAGCCACAGTCACAATGTCATGGTTGGGGGTAGTTTCTCCAAAGCCAGGTGACAGCAAGAAGAGACTACATACAGGGTGAAGAAGGCACAATCTTCTGGGAGACTGTAAAAGTGTTCCCCATGTCAAATCAAGGGTTGGAAATCGAAGGTTGGTTCCTGAGATGGTGTGTCAGGACTTCTGCTCTGGCAGGCAAATTGGACTAGGAATTTTTAGGATGTCAGGTAGTGACAGGACTAGGAGTAATGGAGCAAAGCTGGAGATGGGTAGATTTAGACTGGATGTGAGAAGGAAGTTCTTCACTGTGAGAGTGGTGAGAGCCTGGAATGGGTTGCCCAGGAAGGTGGGGGAAGCCCCATCTTTGGGGGTGTTTAAGGCCAGGCTGGATGAGGCTCTGGCCAGCCTGATCTAGGGTGGGGTGTCCCTGCCCATGGTAGGGGAGTTGGAACTGGATGATCCTGTGGTCCCTTCTAACCCTAACTGACTGTGTGACTTGGTCTAGATGATCCTGCTGTGGCAGGGGGATTGGACGGGATGATGTTTCGAGGTCCCTTCCAATCCATAATTATTCTATAAGTCTACGATTCTATGATCTTTTGAGGCCCTTTCCAATCCCTAATGTTATGTGAGTCCATGATTCTGCAGTCTTGGAGATGTTACGGTGTCACCATGGTTTTAGACCACTGTCTTCTGGGTCTGGTCATCAGCATCAGGTATAATTAGGAGCACTTCAGCTTCTCTAACCTGCTACCCTGTGCAAGCAGAACAGGAGCTAAAGCTGTGGTACAGCACTGGTGTTTGGGACACTGGCTCACCATCAACACCAGCCAAGAGTACAACTGTGACTCTTAGGAAGTCTTTAAAACCCCAGGCTCAGGGTTCACGTGCTGCTGTAGGAATCTCAGTTTGATTTGAAAGGAAGTGTCTTAATCTGTGCAGCTCTGAGATAAAACTGTAAAACATAAATTCTAACTCAGAGCAAGCTAATTACATGGAGCATCTTCCTCCATGACCCTCTAGAAGTGTCCAGGAACACAGCCTGGGGTGATGTCCTGACCATGTTCTGGAGAAACACCTGTGGCTGCTGCAGTGATGCTGCCTCAGAATCGCTGCTCCAGAACCTCTGTGCATTACGAAGCAGGGGTGGTTTGTGACCTGCTGGATGTGCCCATGTCCCCGGCCCGCAGCTCCGCTGCCACGCTGCTGTGGTACGTGCTGCCTGTCTTAACCTTGGCTGGCACCAGGGAGCCACGCAGCACATCTTGAGCAACCAAGTGTGCACAGTAGCACCCTTCCAATACGATGCTTTGCGGCACGTAGGGCTGAAAGGAGACGTGTGATGCTGTCATGGCACCACGTTCCTCAGCTGTTAAGAAGCAAATACCTCCATGTGGTCAATTAAAAAAACTCTGGGTCTTAATCCACTGAGGTGCCAGCTTAGCTTGGCCTTGACATGAGTGCTGAGAGAGGATAAAAGCTTCTGGGAGGACGGGCCAGATGAGAGGATTATCTCCGCTGCTTTGGGAAAGGCTCTGACTTTGCAAACACTCACTCACAGAAGTGAACAAACACATCTCTTGCGGTGAGCGCTGCCTGCGCTGAGCCTTCTCCCCAGCTCGCTGATATGCAAATCTCACCACACGCAGCTGGGCCGGGGCTCTGCGGTTGGCAGCCGCTCTGCACCAATTTTGGTAATAGCTCTCTACGTGACTCGGGTGTGACTAAGCAGAAAGGAATTAGTGGGGACTCTTTGTTCTTGAAGCTCAGCCGAAATATGAACGTGCTGGCCTGACAGAAAGCCGGCTCTTTGCATGAAGGAAATAAAGAAGCCTGAGAGGTTAATGAGTGACATAATCGACTCTGAGGGGAACGCGCACAGGCGAGGAACGGCAGCCGTGTGCCCCGGCCAGAACCCACTGCTCCTGCCTGGGGCAGCACGGACCCCCCGGAGGCTGGGGAAGAGGCAAAGCCTGCAACAGGCTCAGTTGGGATCCTCAGCACCTCCATCTGGAGGAAGAGGAAGGCTGATGCTGATGGTGAGCCTTTCCAACAGGCTGTTGAGTGCAAAGTCTGCAGGCTGGTGAGGTGTGCAAGAGGAGCAGGGAACACGGAACCCTTTTCCCACCCTAATTTGAACACAGAAGAGATGGGATTCACCTTCTGGTCACCACTGCTTAAGCAAGGATTTGGAGACCTGAGTTACTTCCTAAAGCTGAACTGTAGCTCCTCACAAAGTCCTGTCCAGAAGCAGCCTGTGTTCTGTATCTGAAAGAAGTCACAGAATCATAGAGTCACCTAGGTTGGAAGGGACCTCCAAAGGCCATCTAGTCCAACCCAGCTGCAGTGACTGGAGACAGCCTCGACTAGATGAGGTTGCCCAGAGCCTTGTCCAGCCTCACCTTGAATATCTCTAGGGATGGGGCCTCAGCTTCCTCCCTGGGCAACCTGATCTGGTGTTCAACCACACTCCTGATAAAGAATTTCCTAACATCTCATTTCAATCTGTCCTTCTGCAGTGTGAAACCACTGCCCTTCATCCCATCGCTCTATGCCTTCCTTAACAGTTGTCTGTAGCCTTCTTGTGACAACTTCAGGTACTGGAGTTGAAGGTCCCCCTGGAGCCTTCTCTTCTCCAGGCTGAACAACCCCAGCTCCCTCAGACTATCCCCAAAGCAGAGGTGCTCCAGACCCATGTTGTTTTGGCTCATTTCAGGACAGATCTGTGTCTCTGGGAAAGGGAATCTCCCTGAGCCTTCCCCACCCCTGTGGTCAGCGAGCAGCAGGACCTGAAACACTCATAATTTCTCCAATGAGCACGTCTCTCAATGGCTGTCTCTAAGCAGCTTTCAACTCCTCAGCTCCATGGTGGGATCCAAGCACCTAAATGTTTGAGGTTACAACACTCAGAGGTCACAAAGCCCAAATAACATCATTGACTTTCATATGCTGGAGCCCAAAATAACTCTGTGAGGTGACCAGGAGGCAGAAGGAAGATGACTTGTGCTGTGAGATGATGGAATGTAGCATGGGGCTGTCAAACCAGGCGTGGAAATGAACTTGCAGCAGACTTTCATCCAGCTGATTCTGTCTGTGTTATCTGTTTGATATTACGCTGCTTCAAATGACCAGGTAAAGTGAAGACACACGAGCAGAGCACCCATCCAGCTGCTGAGTGAGGATGTGAAATCCTGTGCATTGGCCCCATGAGATCTGCTGTGCATGGGCAAACAGGCTGGTCAGGACCAGGACCTCCCAGTCCAGATCCTTATGTCATTGGACTGGTTTCAGTCGGGCAGCCACACTGGCACAGAGACTTCCATCCCGGACCATGGAGCCTATCAAAGGTCTGTAGAAATCCCTTCATCCTAAATACTTCAAACAGAAAGTGAATGTGCTGTCAGGAATCCCTGCTCAAAGGCCAGGACGATCTCAGATCTCGGTGGACTGCAGAAGACCCAGACCTTTGCCTCTGCTGCTGCGCCGTGGGCAGCACACAAAGACTGAAGTGTCACGTCCCTCCAGCAGCGAGTGCCCAGGTGGCTGGAAGGCAGGACACTATTGTTATCACTCCGACTTCGAGGCTTTGTTTGCTGTTCTCACAAAGAATGAGTAAGACATCAGGCTCGTTTCCTAGAAGGGTATTATTCACTTGCTGCTGCTGCCCCACAGTCTTTTCTCTGCAGTCCCTGTAAGATGAGCTTCCGGGTCTAGGAATGTACAGATCTGGGATTTAGTCACAGTTACCTCTACTGACATCTGCAAAGATCTCCCAGGGAATCAGAGCACTGAGTTTCACCTCTCTGTGCTGCCACAGCACCGCTGGAGGCTGGCTCAGCTCCCCAGCTTCAAAGAGGGGATGGCAGCACTGCCTGTTCCCACACGTGGAGGAGAGTGGTGGGGATGGAAGCAAAACATTGGCCTTATGTCCTTATGGGGCTTGTATCTGTTGTCTGCACTGAGCTTTGATAATTAATTGTTGTGACCAGCCTCAGTGTCAACAGGGACATTAAGATGCTCACGTGTCCCTGGAAGCCATCTGTGAACCCATTTCCATTTGCACAGCCTGGAACAGGCAAAATCACCCTCTTGCGGCGCATCTTCTCACACATGGGTGTCAATGAACATCTCTACCGCTGGCAGTGGCTCCAGCTCCTTAGCAGATGAGTCATGAATGTGAAATGTGCAAGAGTTTTGTTTCAGGTCCTTCTTGACAAGAAACTGGAGTGCAAAGGCAATACAGCCAGCAATAAAGTCATGATCATGGACAGACTGGAGGGCTGGGCACAGAGTAACCAGATGAAGTTCAACAAGGACAAGTGCAGAGTCCTGCATCTGGGGAGGAATAACAAATTCCACCAGTACAGGCTGGGAGGTGATCTACTGGAAAGCAGTCCTGTGGAGAGGGACCTGGGGGTCCTGGTGGACAACAGGTTAACCATGGCACAGCAATGTGCCCCGGTGGCCAAGAAGGCCAATGGGATCCTGGGGTGTATTAGGAGGAGTGTGTCCAGCAGATCGAGAGAGGTTCTTCTCCCCCTCTACTCTGCCCTGGTGAGGCCTCATCTTGAGTACTGTGTTCAGAGGGACACAAGAGGGACAGGGATCTACTGGAGAGGGTCCAGCGGAGGGCTGCAAGGATGATTAGGGGACAGGAGGGCATGGCTTATGAGGAGAGGCTGAGGGACTTTGGGCTTTTTAGTCTGGAGAAGAGAAGACTTAGGGGAGATTTGATCAATGTTTATAAGTACCTGAAGGCTGGCCAGGAGGGGGGGGACAGGCTCTTTCCACTTGCTCCCTGTGATAGGACAAGGAGCAATGGGTGTAAATTGCAGCAGAGGAGGTTCCGCCTCAACACAAGAGGGAACTTCTTTACTGTGAGGGTCACAGAGCACTGGAACAGGCTCCCCAGGGGGGTCGTGGAGTCTCCTTCTCTGGGGACTTACAAGGCCCGCCTGGATGCGTTCCTCTGTGATCTGTGTTAGATAGTTTTGTCCTGCTCTGGCAGGGGGACTGGACTCGATGATCTCTTGGGTCCCTTCCAACCCCTAACATCCTATGATCCTATGATCATTCACAGCCAGAGTTTAGTGAAGAGGAAGGGACCAGTGATCTCCATTCCCACTTACTGATGTCAATGAGGACCACTTTAATCATCACTGACCAGCTTTAGCCTAGCACAAAGAGGCAGATCCCAGCCTGACTCTTATTCACGTGCTGTCTTTTCCCCTGTTTTGAGTGTTGACGATGCTCTGTGCAGAAAACACCTTTGTTCTTTGCCTTCTCTGCTCTGTTCTACCTTGACAAGCAGGATTCCATGCCAGGGTTAGAAGGAACCATAGCATCACCCAGTTCCAACTCCCCTGACATGGGCAGGGACACCCCACCCTATATCAGCCTGGCCAGAGCCTCATCCAGCCCGCCCTTAAACACCCCCAAAGATGGGGCTTCCCCCACCTTCCTGGGCAACCCATTCCAGGCTCTCACCACTCTCACGGTGAAGAACTTCCTCCTCACATCCAGTCCTGCATTTCTGTGCCCAGCCCTGCTCAGTCCAGCAGCGGTGACCATTGCTCACACATCAAAATGTGGAGGTTGTTTAGGCTGGGCATTACCCCCTTTAGCATGGTGAGTTCTGTGCAGGAGTCATTCTCTCTCTGACCTTCTCAGGATGTCTCCTGCACACCACTGAGGCAAAGGCTGACTAGCTTGGTCCTGGGCATATGGTTTTCAAAAATCCTTGCTCAGGTGGAAGAATCCCACAGCTGACAGCTTTCCAGGCTGGACAGGACAGCTTTCCTGGACTTGTGCTCTTGCCATAGCACTCAAAGTCTCACTGGACATGCTGGATTTTCTCTTCCCCAGGATGAAAGCCATTTTCCTGCATGTATTTCTGTCTCACATGGGCACAGTGTGGGGGCTTCCCTGGCTACTGGAATGCAAATTGTGAGTAGGAATCAGCTATGCTGTCTTGAGACACCTCTTCTCTTCAGCTCATTGAGTTAGAGTAGGAGGGAATTCTTTGGAAGCTGACAAATGGGACCTGTCTGAGTCTAAGCCTCATTAACCCCCGGGGTCAAGAGAAGCTCAGAACAGCAGCCATAGTGGAAAGAATCTCAGAAAGATAAATATCAGTCCCCAGGGGATGCCCAAAGGAATCAGAGGTCCACTGGGGGTCTCATAAATTCATGTCCAATGTTTCATTTGGTCCTATTTGCAGCCTGGTGTTGAGACAGTTGTTCCCTGGAATGTGGTCACACTTTTCTCCTTGAGAGAGCTGCCTTGCCAAGATATCAATCAGCACACTGCCCTCCTCAGTCTGGTCAGTCAGGTGTGGAAGGGTAAGGGACCAGGCAGAAGGGAAAGCATGTTTGCTGCAACCGAAAACCCAAATCATCTGTCACGATCTGGGTAATGCATTGGCAAAGGGTCAGAGAAAACAACGCTCAACCCAGTGGCCTCTCCCATCGCTCCTTGGAGTGGCTCCAGCCTCACACCTTTGTTAGGCTCTGGACAGATTTCATTTCTGTCTCTGTCAACACTTCCTTGTCTCCAGCATTGCCCTCATCACCTCAATCGATCACAGCCGGCGTCTCCTCTCACCTATACACAGGCTGGCACCACAACCATTCCCTAAATCAGCACCTCTGAAAAGCTAGGGCCACGTCTGTAAGCAAAGTCCAGGGCTTCAGAGGGAGGACATTTCATCCCTACAGCAGTGTGGCAGGGAAGGGTTGACTTGCCATCACTTGGCATCTACAAAGGCAACCAGAGCAGTTTCTTGGGGACAATATGGAGCCATAGACCACTGGGGAAAACAGTAGGGCAGAAGAGCCTTTAACCTCCTACACACACAGCACCCTGCACCCACATCCTCGACTCCAGCTAGCCTGGGCAGCTGCCTCTCAGGAGGTTAAACCATGACTTGTCTTGCAGTTGAACTGCATCATCTTGCCTTGTCTTTCCATGTAGGAGTTGGAAAACAAGCTCTGCTTGGAGTAGATGAACCATCACAGACTCGATGAGATCTTAATGGCCTCTGCCATAAGTCCAGCCCAGCAAGCACAGCTCTCCCTTGCCTGAGGTATCCAGGCACCGGTTGAAATACATACCTGAGATTTGACATGGGGGAGAGCAGAGCTGACCTGTCTAGTTTGCTTCTGCAGCTTCTCTGCAGTATCTGTATATCTGAAGGGCAGTGGTGGATCCATCCTCACACACCTGTGAAGAAGAGAAGGCCCACTACCCTCATTTTATAGCTAAGGAGAAAAAAATGTGACAAGTAGTGGTCCAGATCCACTTAAACAGGCTCCAAACTCCACCTGAAGCACACACCTCCCCACTGAAACCCACGTGCAGTTCAGAACAGAAGCCAGAACAGCCCATGCCCTACAGCTTCCCCACATCCAAGTAGTGATGGGTTCTTTACTGGGGGTGTCCATCTCTCCACTGATAATCTGGTGGGGAAAGCTAGGTGCCTTCTTCTGAAGAACAGTCCTGTCAAGGGAACACTTCCCCAGACAAGTGCCTTCTCTTCCTCAGCAGGTGATGTTGTCCCAGTGGAGAAGGTTTTCCCCACTTGCTCTCACCCTGCTGTTGCTTGGTGGCTACTGCAGTCCTCTGCAGGAGGTCAGAGCTGGAGCAAATCCCAGCTCCAGAAAAACTGTATTTGTTCTATTTATTTGTATTTCAAGCCAAAAGGGGAAAGAAGAGGCAGAAGGGCTGCTGCAGCAGCAGGTCTGTACCCCAAGGTATGTGACCAGATGTTGGCCAGCACCCAGCCTGCTGCCTTCCATCTTCAAACAGAAGCAAGGCTGGCTCCCAGCTGATGAAGACAACTGTCATTTCCAATAACATCCTCGTATCCTCAAGTGGATGCTCTGGAATCACGCAAGGAATGTGCTGTCCAGGTGTAGAGAAAGCACTAGACCACTTGGCTCATTTTCTGCAGATTCTCCAACTCCATGGCCTTTATCCCTCCTGACAGATTTATTCTAGGCTACACATCTCTCCTGACCACCCCTGAGGTGAGATGTGTACAGTTCCCAGAGGATAGCACTTGAATTGGGCACCTACATTAGGAAAACTGTGCACAGCCCCAGGTAACTTTCTAGTTCAGGTCCTGTGTGACTTGCCCAAAGGACATGTGTGGCCAGCACTGATCACAGCTCCAACATTAATTGCCTTCATACTAGGCACTGGAACAGGGTGGTTGTGGAGTCTCCTTCTCTGGAGACATTTCAAACCTGCCTGGACATGTTGTTGTGCAGCTTGGTCTAAGTGACCCTGTTGTGGCAGGGGGTTTGGACTAGATGATCTTTCCAGGTCCCTTCCAATCCCTAGTGATTCTATGATTTCTCAAGTTTGCTTCTCACAAACAGTAGAGCTGTCAGGCTGCTCTTGCTGGGTTTGTCACCAGGTTTAATCCCAACCTCATTCCTAAGGATCAGAAATTGTTCCATCTGACTGTGGCTCTGGAATCAGGACATCTCAGCTTGGTTTGCTGGTCACCACTGCAGCAGATATGGTTGTCACAGACTGGTTGTACATCTTCAGCTGAGCTTTCCTTCTCCAGCCAAAGCTGTGAAAAAAAGCCTGGAAGCATCACAGAGAATCATAGAATCATTAAGGCTGGAAAGGTCCTCTAAGATCATCAAGTCCAATCTTCAACCCTGCATCTCCATCACCACCAGACCATGGCCCACAGTGCCACAACTACTGCCTTTTGAGCCCCTCCAGGGACGGGGACTCCCTCACTGCCCTGGGCAGCCTGTTCCACAGTTCAACTGCTCTTTCACTAAAGTAATTTTTCCTAATTTCCAATCTGATCTTCCCCTGGAGCAACTGGTATCCATTTCTTCTGGTCCTGTCAGCAGTTATTGGAAGAACAGGCCAACACTGGCCTCCCTACAGCCTCCTTTCAGGGAGCTGTAAAGGACACTAAGGTCTCCTTTCAGCCTCTTCTTCAGGCTGAACAATCCCAACTGCCTCAGCTTTTTCTCATAAGACCTGTTCTCCAATCCTTTCACCAGCCTCATTGCCCCTCTCTGCACCCACTCCAGCACCTCAGTGCCTTTCTTATACGGTGGTGCCCAAAACTGGACCCAGTACTCAAGGTATGGCCTCACCAGTGCTCACTATGGAGGCAACATCACTCCCACACTCCTGCTGGCCACGCCGTTTCTGATACAGGCCAAGATGCTGCTGGTCTTCCTGGCTACTTGGGCACACTGCTAGCTCACGTTCCATGGCCAATACCTCTAGATTATTTTCTGCCAGACAGTTGTCCAGCCACTCCAGTGTCCTCCAGCCTGAGGAACTGCAGGGCGTTCTTGTGACTGAGATGTAGGACCCTGCACTTGACCTTATCAAACCTCATGCAGAATCACAGAACTTTAGGGATTGGAAGGGACCTTGAAAGATCATCCAGTCCAATCCCCCTGCCACAGCAGGATCACCTAGATCCAGTCACACAGGAACTTGTCCAGGTGGGTTTTAAACATCTCCAGAGAAGGAGACTCCACAACCACCCTGGGCAGCCTGTTCCAACACAAATGACCTCAACCAGCTGCAGAACACACAGGCAGAAAGACATCAAACCTTTGTCAGACCCAACTGAGATCCTGCACTGATAGTTCCAGAGGTCCAGTGGAGGAGAGTATATGGGTAAAACTCAGGTGAGGATTATTCATTCTTGTGCCTCAAGCATTTATTTAAGACCAATCGACTGCAGAATTAACATAGAATTATAGAATCATTAGGGATTGGAAGGGACCTCGAAAGACCATCTAGTCCATCAGTATTTATTATTGATAACAGCAATTGGAATTCTGCCACGCAGAGAACATCTAGATGATTTAGACCTCCCCTTTTCGGGTTGGTCACCTCTTCTGAAGAGTCTGTGGTGTCTAACCAGCAAAGGGAGTTCTAGGATCAATGGTTCTAGGATCATGGTCTTCTTCCATGGCAGATTCTGGCTGAGCCAGAGGACTTGGGGGGTCTTGATAATGGGTGGAGTGACGATGGTCAGATGCTGAGTTTAACAACGTGAGCATGGGCTCGGATCAGCATTCCACGTGGTGGTAACCGAGCTGTGAATCCGGCCCTCGACGTGCGTGACACCAGGTAGCGGAGGCTGCACTAGACGCTGTGGCTGAGATTGACTGACTCAGATGGCAACAGGTTGGCAGTTCTTCAAAGAGGCTTTCTTTGTCTTCTTTGTGGGAGGTGTAAATGAACTGAATGGAGACGCTGAAGGCTTTCCCGTGCCAGTTGTTAGCAAACTCACTGCTATATATAGCTTCTGCCTAACGTACCCGGGGTGAGCAAGCGGAGCGGCATGTGAGTTATCGCTTGTGTCACGTTCGCCTCTCTCGACTACATGCATTTGGTTTGCTTGCTCCATCGTGGTGATGTAAGGCAGCCCAGTGCTGCCTGGCTTCAATGTGCTCAAGCTTCAGGCTCTGGGCTCCAGTTAGGAGCTACGTGAAGCCTCAGGACAGGGAGCAGAGCTCCAGGCAACCCTCCGTGGAACGCCAGGCAGTTTCTGAGCTGTTTTCCCATGTCAGGCCCAGCTGTGGTTCGTGTGAAGAACAGCAGCAAATCTGCACTGGGGAAAAGTGGTGAAACTCCTTGTGTCCCCCATCCAGTCAATCAATCAAACATTTTTCAGAAGTCTGGTTAATTTTCCTGTTCTTCTTCATTTGTCTATATTCTGGGCTGACAACTGAATCAACACAGCAAAGGCTGTTCAAACAGCATCACTGAGCTTAGCAGAACCCAGCTCTCTCAGGGGAGACTGGAGGAAAATATCCCGTGCACAGAGCCTGCTCACACTGACCCAGCACAAAAGTGCCCACTTGGTACAGGTTAGCAATATATATCTTCCCTCTGAGCTGCTTCAGTCCCACAACCAAGCAGCCCTCAGGTGAAGGAGCTTTCTTCCTACACTTTTTGAGGAGCATCAAGTGCAGCAGCAGTAGGAGCTTCAAACCAGCAAGCAGGTCTGCGCCAAGGAAGGTAAACAGAGACAGGAAATGTGGTTCCAGCAGCTTGGAGAAGAGGACACTGAGGGGTGACCTCACTAATGTCTACAAATATGTGAAGGGTGGGTGTCAGGAGGATGGAGCCAGGCTCTGCTCAGTGTCATCTAGCAATACAACAAGGGGCAATGGGTGTAAGCTGGAACATAGGAGGTTCCATATAAATATCAGAAGGAGCTCCTTCACAGTAAGGGTGACAGAGCACTGGAACCAGTTGCCCAGGGGTGTTGTGGAGTCTCCTTCTCTGGAGACATTTAAAACCCACCTGAATATGTTCCTGTGTGACTTGGTCTAGGTGATCCTGCTCTGGCAGGGGGATTGGACTAGATGACCTTTTGAGGTCCCCTCCAATCCCTAATGATTCTATGATTCTATGATCTCTCATCCCCATCTCAATTAGGAGAAGCTATCAGGCCACCTGAGGGCTGGTCCTGCACTGGGTCATCTGGGCCAGGGCAAAATGGCCACAAAGCATCCCAGCGCTGACTTTAGAGCACCAGGTCCCTGTTGCACACACTGCTCTCACTCACAAGGTCCTGAGGATGCTGTTGGAAAAGGGTCATGGGTGTCAATTAGCCTCCTCTGGTCTGGTTCTCTGTATGTCTCTGCTTCTCTGTAGACCCGGGAGCATCTTTCCCCAGTGGGTTGTTCCACTGGTGAAGGAAGGTTCTTGGCCACCAATCACTCATAGTCAAAGCCAGCGGTGTTCCTGCTGTGATCGTTCTCTGCAGATCCCCCCTGGATGCTGTAGTCTGTACGTTGCCTCTGCACAGGAGCAGATGTTGAGGGCTGGAACCCAGCAGAGCCCCTCCACCATGCTCCCCCACAAGCCCTGGTGCCGGGTGCGTGCCAACAGTTCACAACGTGAACAGGCCCCTGGGGCAAGTGTTAATGCATGCAGGCCAGCACCAAGCCCCTTTGAGTGCTGAGGGGGTGTGTGTGTGTGTTGGCAGGATCATTGAAGATTCTTGGATCACCACCAAGAGCCTTGACTCTGTTTGGGCCAAATTCCCAAAGGGGCCCCTTCGCTGCTTCCATGTTGGCTGTGACCAAGGCCTCTTGAGAACAAACTGGTCCAAGTTGGAATATGTTTTAGATAAACAGTGTGTCAAGCCATGGCATGTGCCCAACAGCCTGAGCCAGCCCCAAATGCAAACCCCACCCCTAAGTCCAGCTGTTCTGGAGAGATGTTGGGGAACCATAATGATGGTAGCGGCTTCACCATGGATGGGGTAGATCCTGCAGACCTTAATCCCAAAAGAAACCTCAGAAGCCAAGATATATTCTCTTTGACTGTGGCATCCTACTGACCAGTGGTGACACTGGAGGGGTGCAATTTTAAGAACAGGCCAGATGATTTCAGGTGATGACCTCTGAAGGTACTGCTGGCCCATCCCAAAGCAGAAGTTGTGGTGGGCTGATGGTGACTGAGACCTGCAGCACATGGCTGTGCTCCTCCATCTGCACCGTTCCATGGTGCCACCATTATCAGACTCACTGAGAAGTGGAACTTGCTTGAAATACATTAAACAGCTGCTCTTTTCTTCCTCAACAAGAGAAACACAAGAGGGAATTGCCAGAGTGGAGCAGCAGGGTGAGCCAGGGAATAAGCACACAGTGAGGCTCCTGCAGGCACTGGGACTATCTGAGGGTGAATTACAGCAAATAAGAGACCACTGGCAGCCAAAAGTACAGAGACAGAAGCCAGAGCCAAGCTAAATGCTTCCAAGCCCCGTGATCCCACTTGGGAATCCAAGCCTCCAAATGAATTTGAGATTCAATGAAGCCTTTCTCTCTCTATCCCGTGTGTGGGGCCATCCAAGGTAGGAGGCAGAGCAGAGAAATACCACAGAGGAGACAACTCATGTTGACCTGATCCTCCAAAACATGACCAAGCAATATCATGAGCAGCCGCTGTCCCCCACAGCCACACGTTGGGTGTGATGCTGCAGACAGGCAATCCTGGGTGTAGTGGGGATGCAGATGTTGGCTCTTCCAGATATCCTGATGGTGAGTGTGCATGTGGAGCTAGGGAGACAGCACGGTATTTGTCATTTCACATCGCCATCTTCTCAGGTCTTCCTCAGGCAAGTAATTTATGAGTGGTGATTTGAGTGAGGAATGAGTAAAATAAAACATGCACCTGCTACAGTGCTGACCCATATTTAGCCGATGATCAGTACCTCCAGGTCTCTTTCTGATGAGTAGCTTTCCAGCCACTGGAGGTCACTCAGATGCAGAGAGCACGTTTCAGACTTATGATTTCAAAAAGGTCCTCTCCAGTGAGGATGGCTAGAAGGAAGAAATCTTAAACTAGATAGAAGGAAGTAGTTGTTTTCTCTGTGGTTATCCAGAGAGATGTTGGAGAGGTCATCCCTTGAAACATTTCAGGTCATGTTGGATGGGGCCATAAGCAGCTTGCTCTATTTGAAGATGTCCTTGCTCACTGCAGGTATTAGACCTTCCAAACCCAACCGGTCTGAGATTCTACTAATGTGCTGTTGCTGGTCAGCAGATGATTCTGCCCCTCTGCTCTGCCCTGGTGAGACCTCACCTGGAGACCTGCATCCAGCTCTAGAGCTCTCCATGCAGAAAGGATGAGGACCTGTTGGAGAGGGTCCAGCGGTGATCACTGAAATGATCAGGAGCCCCTCTGCTCTATGGACAGGCTGACGGAACTGGGGTTGCTCATCCTGGAGAGAAGACTCCAGGGGAAACTTCTAGAGATCTTCCACCCCTGAAAGAAGCTCTCGGAAGGCTGGGGAAGAGTGTTCCCAGGGGCAGGGAACAATAGGGTGAGGGGTCATGGTCTGAAGCTGGAAAAGGGCAGATTTAGGATGGACAGAAGGAAAACGTCGTTGAATCTGAGGGTGAAGGATCCCTGGAACAGGCTGCCCTGAGAGGTGGTGAAGGCTCTGGGGTCTGGCACTCAAGGTCAGGCTGGCTGGGGCTCTGGGGAACTGGGTCTGGTTAGAGATAGCCCTGCTTGGTGTAAGTGGGTTGGATTAGATGACCTTTGAAGGTCCCTTCCTACACAACACATCCAGTGATTCTGTGACAAAGCAGCCCAGCACCTTCCATGACTTACGGGGATCTCTACAGACACAAATAGGCTACAGAAGTGCTTGAGATGTTTTCACTCTGATCCCTCCAATGTCTCCAGGGTGGAGTAACTGTGAGCAGAAGGATCAGGCTTGCTCTGCTGCCAAGGCTTTACTTCTTGAAGGAGAGACTAGCAGAGCAGAGCACAGACACACTGCAAGGCGTGTACAGCTCCCCCCTTGAATGTCATGTGTAGTTCCACCAGCATGGAGAAACACGGGTCTGTGCCTTGGAGAAGCCCTCTGTGGGCCTTGGGCAGGCACCTGCCCTTACCTGTGCCTGCAGTGACACCCTGGGTGCCTTCAGAGAAATGCAGATGTGCACTTGAGCTAGCCCGAGCACACAGACAGGCACCGGGTGGCTCTCGCTGCCTCCGTCACACACACGATCAGACACACAGGGACGCGCCTGCAGACACGCGGGGACGTTTAGAGGCGACGAGGCCAGTCCCGTGGGGTCTCCCACGGGAGGAGCCACACCTGGCAATACTGCACCTTGTAGCCCCGCTGACTTACAGGCCCTTTAAGTACAAGCCCTTGCACTTCAGCTGCGCAGCGTTTTCCACGTGGAGCTTCCACTCTAAACCGAGAGGGATAAAGTGCCAGAAGAACGCAGACGTTATGCAAGGACGGGAGATGGAAAAACACATCTGGAGAGGAGCTGCCGGGAGAGGAGCGATAGGGAGAATTTGCATTAACGCCTTTGTTGTCTCCTTTTGGACCGGCATCAAACCCAAGCACCCCGCTGTGGGGTTTTTTAAGGCAAGGCAGCTTTTTCAGAGGAGATTTGGATGATGAAATGGGACCCCACTAGATGGCGCTCGGCGGACACGCATCATCCCGCTTCCACACCGCGCAGAGCCTCTGCCGTGCGCTCGCCACAGAGCTCGGTGGCGGCGCTGCCGGTGACGCGCGGGGAGCTGGGGCGCTGCATGTCCCCCGGCGTGGTCCTCAGCATCCGTCCTTGGTGCCGAAGCCTTGCTTCTGTCTGCAGCCCGGCATCACGGCACATGTATCTCTGTGCCAATCGTTTGGGGGATCTGCTTCTTCTCGTGTCGCTAAGGGTGCTGAGGTTTGTGTTTCATGGGCAGGAAACGGAGTCCTGAGGCAAAGAGTAGAGGACATGGCTGCAGGCATTGCCAGGGGAGGTTTAGGCTGGATATTAGGAAAAATTTCTTCACCAAAAGGGTCACTGGACATTGGAACAGGCTGCCCCATGCAGTGGTGGAGTCTCCATTCCTGGAGGTATTTAAAAGATCTGTAGACATCGTGCTCAGCAACATGGTTTGGTGGTGACCTGGCAGTGCTGGGTCAATGGTTGGAGTTGATGATCTCAAAAGTCTCTTGCTCACCAGCTCCCAGCCTGTCCCCCCAGCAGAAATGACACATACAGGGCACTGGTCTGGGGGAAGACTATGCTGGGCACACCTGGGGATCGCTGCTGGGCTAAAGGGAGCTGGTAAGGATCCTCTTCTGCTTGGAGGAATATAATTATCAATGAGGAGAGGGTCTGGGGACTTCCCAACCCCATAGCACAGTGCCAGGGCTGCGAGCAAGGGCAGATGACAGAATCAGATCCCAGCAGGGAATCCCATTGCATGCTGTGAAGACATGGCTTGGGCTAGAGGAACATGTAGTGAAGCTCAGCACCAAATCCCTTCCTCCATCTGGCCTCAGAGGCTTTTCTCCTGTGCATGCCAGGCTCAGGGATGCCTGCGAAACAGCTGAGCCCGTGAGGGTCTTTACTTCTCCAGAGCAATGCTCTTCATCCTGGGCCCTGCTCCCAGCCCCAGTGCTGAGTCACAAGGACACTTCCATTCAGCCCCGCACCCAGTGCCACCCCTGCAGGGGCCAGCAGTGATTCTGGCTCCTTCACAGGCATCATGAGCACAAAATGCTCATTTGACCGAATGGCTGCTTGGCAGCAGGACTGCAACTTGCACGGCTTGACTGACAGCTTCCTGAGGCAATTTAATTAAAGAGACGAGAGTGCTTGAGAAAAATCATTAATTTCTCTTAAAGAGAAATCTTTGCCCAACATACCTGCCCGACGCGGGGCTGCGAGGAGCGGGGCTGCGCTCCAGCAGTAATTGGCAGGAGCACCCACACCCGAGCTAATCCAATCTTTTCATGTTCCATTCCTGCAAGCTCATTTTAATACCATCTGTCAGCAATCCGATCCCCTCTTATCACCACTGTAAGACCATCCAGCCATTAGACAGGCAGCAGTGATGGGGCCGGAGGGTACAGGCAGCCACCTCCACGCTGGCTGCAAACCCTGCTGAGCTGTCGAGGAATCGCTGTGCCCCCAGCAGCAGCAACTGGCCCCAGGAAACACAGGTCTTTGGGATGACAATGGCTGCAACACCCTCACCAGTGCTCTGCAGAAATAAGGGCTATAATTGCAAAGGGTGAACAGATACTGGTGTCACTGCGGATGGCCGTGGCTGCTTTGATTTTAGCTGTTCTGCAGGTGGGGCTGCTGAGAAAAGGAATTTATTGCTAAGGTGATGCTGCTCCAGGGTTGGATGAAGGGGAAAGAAAGGATGCTGGCAGGCCAGGTACCTCACAGGGTTTGGGACTGTAGGGCCACAGAGGATGACTGGGAAGGGCTGTGACCATCAAGCAAGGAGGAGAAAGAAGAGAGGATGAAGGAAGCTTGTGACAAGGACTCAGGTGGGTGGGTCCCAGCCTGAGAAACCCAAGCACAGATTCCCTTTGCCTGAGTGCCCTGGTGGACCAGGGATATGGCATGTCATCACAGGAAGCCACCTACTGCATCTGGAGTGACTCTAACCCAGCCAGCAAGGTCAGGCTGCTACTCGATGAATGGTCTGTGAGGAGCCAGCTGGGACATTCAGCCTGGCTTCTGTCTGTGGGCACTGACACCACCACCACAGCTACCACAGTCTGGCAGACACAACTGCAGCCAAGAGCCAAAAGCAAAGGGACCAGCTGTGGGAACAGCAGCCCAAACAGTAAAGGTCCCAGGGCTGAGCCTTAGGTCCCCAAACAGAGCCATGGATGGACTTCCAAGCAGCACACAGCTGATCTCCTCTGGAAGGGCTCTCCAGGATTAGTTAAAGAGCCACTAATACCTCAGGACTATTCTTGTTTCAGTCATCTTAAACAGCACCCTCACAGCTTCTGCGCTTCGATCCTCTTGCACCATCCTATCCTCTCATCACAGACCTGACCCTGCAGCCCACCTTGCTCCTCTCCCAGCCCTTTGCTCCCAGAGAACAGTGCAGGTAGATGGCTCCAGTGTGGACACATGGTGGAAACCTCCATCATGGGCCAGGAGACCAGTGGAGCTGGTGGGTGTTGCTCAAGAGAGGCAGGGTGCTGGCACCTCAGGTTTGGCAGTGATGGAGCTGACAAACCTTTGTGCCCCCTGACCCAGAGCTGAACCACGGGGGTGTTCATCTCTTCATGTCACAGACAGCTTGTTGCAGCCACTCACCAGCCTGTGTCTCTGCACCCTCTGGACACCCTAGCAGCTCTGGCTGGGCACCCACCCTGAGATGGTTACACTCACACCCACTCTGCAAGGTAGTAGAGAGTAGGGATCTGTGCCAGCGGAAGAGGGAGTCCATTATCCACTTGCCCTGCAGCCGCTGACCCCTGTCCCTTGTGTTCCCTGCCAGCCCTCCCAGGAGACACACACAGAGCTGGACATTGTTGGTTCTGGGATCTGACACTTTGCTCCATGGTTTTGCCACCCACAGCTGAAAACCAGAGGGTGAAAAAAGAATCAGCACCATTCCCATTCCAGCTGCAGGCCAGGGGTTGGGGAGCTCTTTCTTAGGATGTCCTGGACTTCCCTGCTTAGGAACCCTGACCTCACTGTGGTGCCTAGGGACTCCAGGGGGTGCCCAGCCCCACACCATTGCAGGTCATCACCCTGGCAATGTGCTCAGGACTTGCAGACTTCACCAATCAGTTCCAGGCATCTCTGGCTCAAGCACAGCTTGAGGTTGGTGTGGTGAGACCACAGCCAGGCTGGCAGCCACATGCCTGATCAAGGGCTGAGCCTGGTCCTCTCTGGATCGTGCTCTTTTTTCCCAGGCAGATGCAAAACTTGCAGCTCAGCCCTGCTCACCCCTCATGCCAGATCTTCTCCCCTTCACCCTGTGACTGAAGCTTCTGTGTGCTTCTGGAGCCCCAAGCACAGGCCCCTGGATGCACCCCAGGATGAGGAATGGCTTGCACTGGTACCCTGCTTCTCCCTGCCCCATGGCCTGGAGCCCAGGCAGATCCCTGCTTACCCACCTCTAAAATCAAGATCTGGGTGCAACTTTTGCATCCCAAAACGGGAATTGCAGCCCCTTTGCACTGTGCACTGCAGGCAGGAAAGCCCAGCTGCCTTTTTGCCTTGGATGCTCTCAGAGCCATCTTTTGGGAATAGCTCATGGGCCAGGAATGCAGCTCCTCAGAGCACGAGCTCAGATCCCTGCTCTTTTCCCACTTAAAACCAGAGGAAAGTAGATCAAGCACTAATTAGCAGCAGGGAAGCCTGCTGCAGGCTTCCTAGGACTTTTCCCTCTGCAGAATATCCTGTTCAACAGCGGCTACAGAACACTAGAGTGCCCTCAGCACTTCTGCAACGAGCACGGCCAGAGCCCGGAAGGTGAACAAGGTGCAGAGCTGGGGGGGAACGGGGCGAGCGCAGAAGAGGAGGATGCGAGTTCGCCTGAAGACAGGATGAGTCCCGAGCAGCACCCACATTCTGCCTGTGGCTAACAACGAGGTCCCTGCACAGCCACATCCCTGCCTCGGTGCTTTATCTGTGGGATGACCTAACCCCTGAGCCAGTTCAGGCGGCAATAAGAAAAAGCTCATGGCTGGTGCGGGCTCGCGCCGGTATCACGGCAACAGCGGGAAGGTTTCGGAGGCAGCTTGGTTTAGCCGCAGCCTCTGGGGTTCTGGGGAACAGCTCTTTAATGTCTGCAAAAGCACTTTGAAAGCCAGGCATGAGGAACGGGGAAGGGGGAAGGATGGTGGTCATTACCCGCTCGGCAGACTGTGCTTCAAGCTGATCTGAGCCCAACAGCTGAGAGGAACCGGGTCTGAATGGAGAGCACTGGTGAGACAGCTGAGAAACAACCAAGAAGCCCCATGAGCTGCCTCACCCAGAGGGTGCTTCAGGTGGGGTGAAGCAGAAAAAGAGGAAACAGGCAATTCTTGATGACCCGGCAGCACAGAAGCTGTTGGTGCAGTGTGAGGGCAGGAAGACCTCTTATTTATCCTGCTTGGGCAGATGGAGGTTAAGAACCCTAATGTGCTTGGGGATCCCTTCCTCACACTCTGAGCTGTCTGCTTGTCCCTGGAAGGATCCTGGAAACCTCCCTCAACAAAAAGTCCTCTGGACCTCTGACAGTCCCATTCTGGGATTTATGGCTCAGCCTTGCTGGAAGGCTGAGTGAGGTTTGTGGCCGTAATTTTAAACCACAGGAAGAAACTGGGCCAGGATAGGGTCACTGCTCCCTTGTGCACATCCCTGGAAGGAGTGGCAGGAGAGAGAAGAGTCCAAAAATGAGCCACGTTGCATGGAGGAGATGACCTTTGCCACCCTCAGGTGCCCTTTGGCTCCATCCCCTGCACAGCCAGACACATCACTGCTCCGGGCTGCATGATAAAATCCACAGGAGAAGACTCAGCAGCACCAGCCTCCCCTTTCAGCAGCTGCCGGCACATCTTGGAAGCAGAGGCTGCTGATGAGGCGCAGCGCTCCTGATCTCTTACTTGCCAATGGCAAAAAGGGCTTAAAATGTTCTAATGGGACCTCTGGTGTCCAGTAAAGCAGTCCGTAGGAGAGGCTGTAGGATTTCACAGTTTCTCCTCCTTCCTGAAGGAGTACCCCCGGGTTATTGCACTTATTAAATCAGGAGCTGTAAAGCAACAGGGTAAATAATAAATTGCTAGGAGGAAATAAAAAAATTGCCACTCATTTCAGTTATTAGTCCAGCTGAGTGAATTAGGTGTTGAAGCAGCAGCTCTGAAGTTCAACTCATTAAATCACACACCAATTCAGTGCTTATTAGGTCTCCAGTCAGATACATAAAAGCACTGGGAAGATAGGTTTGCTGTTAGCAAGAGCCATGACTGTCTCAGCTCTGAGCAGCCTCTGAATCTCACACTGTTTGCTGGGTGGTGAGAGAAGAACTGAAGGCACCAGCTCCTGACAGTTTGGGAATGTCAGGGGTTCATTTCTGAAGAAGGAGGTCAGAAAGTGGGTGATAACTTCACAAAGAGCCAGGAAGGCATGAAAAATGAGCTGGAAAGAGACTTTCTGGTTCTCTCTGTCTGTCCCAGAGGAGGATCAATCAGGATTCTCACCCGCCATCTGCCACCACTGCAGTATCTGCCTCAAGAAGTTGAGCTCTACTACTCAGCAACATGGACCCACACTGTGGAGGCTTCCCCCAACACCTCAGTCCATCCATCCTGCATATCATGCATCTCCTCTGCACCTTCCCCATCACTCTTACCTCCTCCTCCCCACACTCACCTCCCACCAGCTGGTACTGAGTGATAAGCCAGGTTGCTCACGTGCCATCGGTCACCAGCTGGGTAGTACCTGCCCCAGTCCAGAAAGTGCTGGTACAGAGCCCGTCAAAAAGGCTAAAAGACCTTCCTGGAGCACAGTGGCTACCTGAAAGCACTGCCTGACTTTTACCTACCCTGCCTCCTTTACTAAACTTGCATCCTAGTGGGAGACAGAGGTCCTAGAATTGGAGATCTCAGTGTCCAGACGCTGATGGCCCCATGTACTGAACAGTCCCAAGTGAAGTCTTTGAAGTTATGAGGTTAAAAGAATCGTGCATCCTTCAGTGTCCTTTTCCTTCCAACCCCTGAAGTGAACCTACAGGAAGTCTGGAGAGGGACTTTTCCCAGGGGCATCCAGTGAGCAAGCAAGTCTGGTTGAGAGGTGTCGCTGCCCCTGGCAGGGGTTGGAGGAGATGAGCTCTGAGGTCCCTTCCAACCTGAGCCAGACCAGGATGCTGTGATTCATACTTGCCCCATGTTAGGATCCACATGGTCGTGGTTTCAGCTTGTCACACAGCCACAATATCAGGAAATCTATTTTTTAAAGTAAAAAATTAGATTTATCAGTTGATAACCTGATTACAGGAGCAAAAAAGCTCTAAGTGAAACACATAGCAGGACTACGTGATCCTGCAGTGGCCCATGTGTGCCAGGGAATTCCCAATCTATAGGACCACAGGTTTAAACAAAACATTTGGATTGTGAACCCAACCCTCTCCTAACCCAAATATTGCATCAGGAAAGTTTCTTTTCTTTAGGACTGCAGCAACTGCACATTTTGGTGGCCCAAGCTGCCTTTCCACTTGCAGCTGAAATGGGGAAAGACCTTCACAGATCAGTAACACATGGAAAACGCTCCCAGCCACAGCTGCCTCCTGCTGCAGCCAGGTCCTGTGTGCAGTGGAGCTGTAATCTGAGGAAGGATGAAGCTGACCCACCTCACGGGGGTGGGCTTTGAGGTTAGAAGTGGTTGCCCCTTACCTGGTTAAAGGTATTCCATAAGATCAAGCTACTGGTGTCCTTCGGGCACTGTGGCTTGGAGAGGGCAGCAGACCAAGACACAAGGGTGCAGGAGCAATGTCTAGCTGGTGTTGCCACCCCTGAAGCTTCTCAGCCCCTGGAATGCATTAACCCACTCGTCAGACACTGATGTATAGACTTATTATGGGAAGATTATGAGATTATGGGAAAATTCAGGTTAGAACAGGGTCAGCTCAGAGGTCAGACTGGGCTACTCTGGTGTTTGTCTGTTCTGGTCTTAAAAACTTTGCTTGAGGTCCATTTAGAAAAGTCAGGTCTACATCCCAGCTCTTAAGGGATGTGACCAGGTCTCACAGGAAAACAGTGGCAGAGTCAGGAATTTCACAGGGGTGTTAATCCCTCTTGGCAAGCACACAGGGACCACATCTCCAAGGTTTCCTCCATAACCCCGAGGATATGGTGGTTCTCACCTTTCTAATGATGAAAGCCAAGGTTTTCACTTCATCATCTGGGTTCAGAGCTGCAGTATTAGAAGTGAGGCCCATTATGAGACACCTGATTAAAATGAAAAGCACAAGCTGATACCATGGACCAACCCCAACAGCCTCCTGCACCTCTTGATTTCACACAGACCCCCCCTTAGAGCAGGAGATGCTGTGATGGGGCTGTGCAGGACAGAAAGGCTGTTACTAGGGTGGGGTTTTTGTTTGTCCTGCTAACCATCCACGATGTGTCTGTAAGGAGAAAGAAGTGATGCTCTGCCTGCCAGTGCTCCCCGTGAGTGATCTGTTGCCATAATCACAAGTCTGCTATAGCTGGTACTGTTTTCCCCCATTTTTGCCCACTGCACAGGTCCCACCAGGCACCCAGATGATGCTGGGGGGATTCAGGCTGTCAGCGTGCCCACTGCAGCATGTCCAGACCCTTCTTATGCCTGGTGGTGTCATGAGCTGTAGGAGATGGCAAAGAGCCCAACCCTTCCTGATGCCCCACCATGGCTGCATCCCTGAGCAGGGAGTGTCCGCCATCCCCACATGGTCCATGCCAACCCCATGTCCCCACCTTGACCTTGGCTGGCTAAGACATTCTTCCCTTTCCTTTCCCTTCCTCCCCTGTTCTGCTCAGCACACAGCAGCCTCTTCCTGTTGCCATAACAACAAGCATCAGCCTGTGGTGGCCGTGCCAGCCCTTCCAGCAGAAGCATCTTCTCATGGGAGAACTCGCCAGTTCCAGACCCCAAACCATCTGGCTGTGGTAGCGGGGTGCCTTGCTCACCCCCAGGCAGAGGGATGGAGGGGCTGCCTCACCCCGTTTGTCTCAGGCCTGGTGTTGGGGACACACACACACACACACACACACACAGACACACACACAAGTGTAATGAGCTGTGCCCCAGTTGGCCTCTGCAGCACAGCCTCATCACACATGTTGGCTTGCTGTCACCACCCCTGCACTTGCCCTCATCCCCCTCTGTCTGCCCCAGCCACTGCAAGGGGATGTGGAGCAGATGCACAAAGGGCCATGTCCCTGCCCAGCACCCCAAGGTGAGGCAGCACATGCATCTGCAGAGCACATCCGTGATGTCCCCAGTGATCCCACCTCCCCTCCAGTCCCAATATCCACAGACCCACATCCCCTGGCCCTCTCAGCCCTCAGATCTCCTCTCCCTAGTGTATGATGTGACCAGGCACAGGCAGGATCAAACATGACCAGCTCACTGCAGATTAAGGAGTCCCACAGGCTCCCTATGGCTTCTCCAGGGGAGACCAGGACTACAGGAACAGCCAGAGCTGCTCCTGAAGGCACCAGGGGCACTGGACACCCAGAAATTCCATGAAATCCAAGGCCTCAAATGCCTTTCTCTTTCCAGCAACAGATTAAAGCTACTCACGACCAGCCTGCCCAGCGCAACGGGAGGGATGCTGCTGCACCCAGAGGTCCACAGGTCACAGAACATCGAGACAAAGCAATGAAGATCTGAGGTTTACCCACTCCTTGCTCGTTCCTCACAGGCTCTGTGTGATTTCTAGACCCTCTAAGACAGGACCAAGACCAACCCCCTCCTCAGTGGCTCTCAGCCTCTGCCCCAGCTCTTTCCCAGCAAGTTCTGCCAGGGGAGCATCCACATCCCTCTGCACTGATGCTGGTGTGGGAAAGCAAAAGCTAGAAACCAACCAAAATCTTGCTGTCAGGGCTGGATCTTGCTGTGGACAGTTGCCCACCTGCACCCTTGTCTGCTGCATCTCCCTGGGGGAATCACTCCATCCCATCCTTTCCCTTCTGGGGCTGTTCCCATGCCAGCAGCTCCCTTGGGTGCTGCTCTGTGCAGGGCTGAGGAGTGACTGATCACTGGGGAGCGACTGGGTTCACACAACACAGTGGTCATACTGGGCTACATCTTCCAACACAGTGCAGCTAAACCCCACCCCTGGACTGGGTAATCTGGTTCCTTTAGCCAAGAGCCCTACGAGAGGAGCAGGAGCGAAGATTTATGGAGGTGCTTTTATTCCTGTGATGCAGGGCTGGTTATAACAGGAGTTTGTCCCCACAGATTCTCAGGTCAAGATCCTGAGCTGCTGGGAGGCTGAACCTGGGGAGGAGGAGAGGCTGGTTCACTATGGGACTGGGGTGTCACCAAAGAACAGCAGAAATTCCATCTTCCCAGAGAGAGTCACTGGTCTGAACCTCCTCCAGCACTGGGACACCTTCCCGGCTTCTCACAGGTATCGGTAACTGATCGTCCCCGGGGGACAACCAACAGCCAAAGGATTCTTAGTGTTTCGATGCTACACTTGGCTACCCAGGGGAGGAAACCTCTGGCCACCGTGTCTAGGAAACAAAGACCCTTTAGGGGAAAGGAATTTTTTGGGACACCTGATTAATTGGAGCCACTTTGGAGACTGGTGTAAACCAAATTGGTTCCAGGCTGGGGAGATTAGCAGGGTTTAGCTGCAGCTCCTCCAGCCAGCTCCGGCTGCTTTTAAAGCCTTTCTGGGTTTAAGAGCTGGAGAGACTCGTTTTTTCAATAGGAAAAAATCACTCCTTCACTCAGAGGCTGAAGCACACACCGGAGGGGCTGGCAACGGGGCTGGAACAAACGTCACCGCCTGCGGCCTCCAGCCAAGACTCGCTGCCTGCAGCCCCCATAAAGGAAAATACAGGGTGTTGTTGGGATAGTAAAGGACCTGATTGTCCCCAGGCTCTGACTCTCACACAACTCCCGGGGCCCTTTGATGTTGTTTAGCTACTCGGATCAAAATGCCACTGCTGCTGCACCCAACAGACTGTTGGAGAAGGAACCCCCTGGAGCAGAGGGATGTGGAGCAGAGCACTCACCACCCAAAGCTTTCTGAGCCCTTTCGGTGCAGGAGATGCTGTGGGAGCTGCTCCCCAGTGCTGTGCCTTGCTGTTGTGTGCTTCAACCACAGTTTTCTCACCAGCTTCTGAGGAGGCCACGACTGCTGTCTGGGGAAACTGAGGCACGGAGCAGGGAGCTGCTGCCCCAGCCAAGTGCTGGGACTGGCACACTGCTTCCTCCTGAGTGATGAACAAATTAAAGGCCAGTGTCTGCTGAAAAGCCAGCCAGCTCTCAGAGAGGAGAAAGGCAGAGGCTTGCACCCTGCCACCAACACTTGCCACCAGGCTTTTGTGGAACTAAATGGAGAACCAGATGAGCTTCCTTCCCCCTCCCCTCACCTCTCTCCTCCAGCACAGCCACCATGCTCAGAAACCAGTGCTGGAGAAGCCAAAGACTCAGACTGAGAGCTCAGATGAACACATCAGGGAGCAGCTGCTTCTGGTGTCTGATGCAGCCCGATCTGCAGGGGCGCAGGCGGAGGTCAAGTAGGTAGCTTCTTCCCTGATCAATTTGCAAAGTCCTCCTCCAGCAGCTCCCATCTCACTTGGGACTCTGATGTTTTCTGCAAACATCCATCAAAGGCTGGTCAGTGCACTGGAGGTGATGGAGTGAAGACAAGCAAGTGCAAAGGTGCTCAGGAGGGTTTACTGATGCACAGAGGGTTGGGATGGGCAGAGGGCAGCCTGCTGTGTGGAAGGACAGTTACTAAGGAGCCTTTACAGGCTTTTCTTAGTTTTGGGGGGTTTTTCCCAAACGGTCTTTCAGGAGCAGTGTTGGTGGTGACTGGTCCCAGGGTGTGGAGCCTTGTGTTAGCTGCAGTACGGCTGGCAAGGATGTGGGCTGGCAAAGCAGGATGAGGAGGAGAGCAGAACCCCTCCCTGCCCCAGAACAGCATCCTTACAGAGTCACAGAATCATTTGGCTTGGAAAAGACCTTCATGATCATCAAGTCCAACTGTTACCCAGCACTGCCAGGTCCCCACTAACTCCTGTCCCTCACCCCACATCTTCACTGCTGTTCAACACCTCCAGACATGGGGACTGCCCCACTGCCCTGGGTAGCCTGGGCCAGGACTGGGGAACCCTTGTGGGGCAGAAATTAGTCCTCAGAGCCAAACTCAACCTCACCTGGGGCTACTTGAGGCTGTTTCCTATGGAGCAGAACAGACCTATCTCCACCTTGCTCCAGTCTTC
>VXBP01009263.1:287689-380704 GCA_013400115.1 Rhinopomastus cyanomelas | reverse complement strand
CCAGCAGCTCCACATCCCTCTTGCACTGAGGAGCCCAGAACTGGACACAATACTCCAGATGTGGTCTCACCAGTGCAGAGTAGACAGGGGAGAAGAACCTCTCTTGATCTGCTAGCCACCCGCTTTCTGATCCACCCCAGGATGCTGTTGGCCCTCTTGGCCACAAGAGCACACTGCTGGCTCATGGTCATGTTGCTGTCCACCAGGACCCCCATGTCCCTTTCTCCTACACTGCTCTCCAACAGCTCAGTCCCCAACCTATACTGGTACCTGGGGTTGATCTTGCCCAGATGCCAGACTCTACACTTACCCTTGTTATACTTCATTACATGTCTCCCTGCCCAGCTCTCCAGCCTGTCCAGGTCTCGCTGGATGGCAACACAGCCTGCAGGGGTGTCAGCCACTCCTCTCAGCTTTGTGTCATCAGCAAATGTGCTGACAGTGCACCCTAATCCCTCATCTGAGTCATTAATGAATAGATTGAACAGGACTGGTCCCAGCACCAACCCTTGGGGGACTCCACTAGATACTGGCCTCCAACTAGACCCTGTCCCATTGACCACCACTCTGTGGCTTCTGTCCTGCAGCCACCTTCTTGAAGATGATTCTAGAAGAGGAAGCATCCCTCTCTGGAGGCTCCGTTCAGGAGGAGGTTATCCCCCAACTCATTAATAGTTCTGTGCTGCTGGAGAACATCCCAAGATGCTCGAGATCCAAGAAGCAGCTGACAGCCTGCAGGAGCCGTGTGTGGCCGTTCAGGGGAGGGTCTGGAGCTCAGCGCTGGTTTATCCACATCATCCCTCCACCGTTTTCCTTCCACAGAAAATGCCCAGTAAAGAGTTCCAGTCATGCCAGGAGTGATATGTTGGGACTTTAAAATTTATTCCAACATGCTATTTTTTTAAAAATACGCTCAGACTGAGCCGACAATCTGAGCTGTAGTAAAGGCAATATTATACTTGTAAAAACTCCTCATTCACAGTACAGATGTCATTTACAATAAGGGTCACAAACATCAAATACTGAGTTTCTTTTTTTTTTTTTCCTTCTTTTTTTTTTTTCTGTCTGTTTTTTGTTTGGTTTTTTTTCCCCACTTTTTTTTTTAATTATTGTTATTATTATTTTTTACATCAGACTGTGCTTTTCACCTGCCTGTCGTCGTCGCTTTGTTTTTGCACCGCTAGAACCATACAGACATCGCAAGATGCAAGTGTAGAAACCGGAGTCGAAATAAAATTACAGGCAAAACTACCCCACGACGGTGTCCCCTGTACATATTTACAGATCCTCTGGTGTGTTTTTGGAATGTATTGCCATTTTAAAGAACATATAGAAACTTTCTACAGACTACCCCACTTACAGAATACATACACCTTTTAGAAAAAAAGGCAAATATTTATCTTACATGAGACCATGTATATTAAATTTGCGTACACGTTACTCCTTTTAATTAACTTCTCGTTTGCTCTTTGCTTTTTTATTTTACATTACATTTACTAAAGTGATCGCAAGTGCCATCGTATCTCAGTAACGAAAACGGATTGGTTGGATGCCATCAGGACTGATTTCTTTATTTATTTATTGTCTTTTTCTTTTTTAATCTTTTTTTTAATTTTTTTAAATTTTTTTGTAAATAATTTACCACGTGGTTTCGTTTGTAAATACTGTGCAAGAGGTGGAAATGTGAAAGAAAGGAGGGGGAACAAAAAGAAGGGAAAGCGCACGGGGAGCCCAAGTCAGCAAAGGAAAGGCCGTGGCGAGAGCAGCAGAGGAGGGCTAGATCAAACCGTGCGTGAAAGCTGGAGCCACAGCGCAGACTCCGGCGTGACCAAGGGTATTGCTCGTTTGGCTACTGCTTCTGTGGATTTAAACAAAAAGCCAGGTAAATTGAACACTGGCCTAAGGGCAGACTGGCTCTTCTGCAGGTGGAGATGGAAGAAAAGCAATGGGGAGCAGGTCGATGGTGCCTGATGGTGGCTCTGGTGGAGCTGATGGTGGGCGACTGGATGGACATTTGGGCTCTTTACTTGGGGTGTGTGTGGGGGTTTTGCCCAGCTCCACCCACCGGCACCTCCCACTGTGTCCAGCCCCAGCAGGGACATCTCAGCTGAAACCCCAGTGGTGTGGACGGGAGTGGGTTGGGGACTGGCCCCAGCACTGCTGGAGGAGTGAAACTTCCTCCCACCACCTCTGAGGAGCAGGTGATGAAATACACTGCCCAGTCATGCACTGGAAAGTCACAGCTACTTCATCATCACTTTAAGAGTTTCCTGCTGCAGTTCCTGGGTATCCAGCCAACAACCTGTAAATGATTAGAGCTGACAGAGCTCTGACTCAAGGCACGGGCTCATTTTGGGGAGCCAGCTGCCCCACTCTCCTCCCATGGTCTACTCAGTCCTGCAGGACATCGAGCTCTGTAGCCCTGGTAAAAGCAGCTACACTCAGGCTTAAGCACAGAGAAGTAACTAAGACTGCAGAAATGCTAAAGCCAACGTACAAGAGCTTTATGAGCTCTGGAGAGAAGGGCTTTGAGGAGTCACTTCAGAGCTCAGGCCAAGTCCTCCAAGTGCAGGAATGAGTCCTCGGATGCCAGAGCATCAGTTTGCCACTGAGTACCTGCGTCCGCGGGAGCTCACAGCCAGGAAAGGAAGTATCAGACCAGGAGTTTGGCTGATTAAGCAGCGTTAATGAGGAGGAGCAGCTGGTTCTGTAGGCCACGTGCCTTCATGCACTAGACTTGAGAACCTCTAACACGGGAAGAGCAGGGGATTTTATTTCTATCTGCTGATGAAAAGCAAAGGCTGGGCTGCGGCTTTTAGTTCTCCTGTTGGCATTATTAATACATTCTCTTGCAAGTAATACTGCTAACTGCTCCTGCACAATCTCAGCCACCCCTGCAGCCCTTGCAGGAAGTAAACCAGGGTTTATCATGCCTGTTTTGCAGAGAGAACAGACACCCAGGGGATACTGGAAGCTGTGACCCACAAACAGCCCTTGCCAAGTGCGACCCAGAGAAGCCAGCAGGTGCTGTGGAGAGGACAAGCAGCACCAGTGATGGCTGGGGGTGGGACTCCAGCCCTGCTGTAAGCAATGCACATCTTGATGAGATGGAGCAGCATCACTCTGCTCCTTGGCTGAGTGTGAGGCAGAGGAGAGACACGAGTTGCACTAGATCACACTGTGATTGCACAGCAGGGCTGGGACTGCCCCTCGGGGTTCCTGCCCTGCCCGCAGACGGAGATGCTGGTGCTGGAGAAGGACCCTCTTCCCATGGAGCTCTGAGCTGTCAGGGTGATAATTAGCCCTTAGATATGAACATTTGTATTATTTTGTTTGTGATCCTTTTTGCCTATACAATAGGCCATATTGTGCCCGTTAGGTAGAGCATGAAGCACCATTTCACCCCAGCCAGAGCCACCCCCACCATGCTGCAGCTGCGCTGCGGAGAAGCTGAACTGGGTTGAGACTCAGCGCAACCCTGGGGTTTGGTTGGGTCGGGGGGCTTTTGGCCATCTCCTGAGTTTTCAGCGGTCCCTGCATGCATCTGCTCCATGGGTGGGATGGGATCCGAGCAGGGCAAGACCTGGGAGCATCCCGCTGCTGCACGGACCTTCCCCAAACTCCTCTCCTGCTTCAACTCAACTTTGAGCTGCTGGGAAAGCTTCAAATAAAGTGAAGAAAATGTAAAGAAATAAAAGAAACCGCAATAACAAAAGCTAGAAACCAATGTCATGACTTCTGGGCTTTGCTGAGCTTTTTTTTTCCCTTTCTTCTAGAAATGACAGAGGAAGGAGAAAAAACCACTCCAAGCCAAAACACACGGAGGACTAACAGGTCAAGGATTAAAACACAGTTATGGAAAGAAGCCGAGCAAATTTGATCTAGCCCAAAGCTCACGTCGAATGCACCTAAGAAAACCACAACTGCTGCACGACTCTTCCTTATGTACAGATCCATAGAGAGATGTTTAAGCAAAATAAATGAAATACAAAAAGCTACCGTGGAATAAAGCTAAGGATGTGACCAGGGCAAGGGCAGGGGGAAAGTGGCACAAGCCAGGAAAGACAGAACTGTCACCAGGTTTGGTGGCTTCCAGAGATGCTCTGGCTGAGCATCCGCTCCAAGTTGCCTCCACACAAAGCAACTGCTGGAGGCCGGGCAGGGTTTGAGCTGGTGCTGAAGATTTTCACTGCACGGAGCTGCTGAAGTGAACTCCCAGCCCTGCTCCTGCCATGGGGTCTGGAAGCAGAAGCAGCTTCCAGGCTGGGGCCAAAGAGGGGCGGATGGGAAAAAGGGAAACTCAATAAAAGTGCTAATCAAGGTCTAAGTGGGTTCTGGATGTTGTTTTGGTCAGTGTCACAGCTTTAATGCTATTTCCATGATATCTTCTTCTGCGCTTAATTCCCTTTACAAGAGAAGCAGGAGGGGGGAAAAATAAAATCACAGAAGATTATTAAAAAATTTATATTATTTGCCCGTGAAACGGGAACAGTTCATAGCTCATCAAGTCTGTCAAGGAAATATGTTCTCAGTCAGGGTTTCATGTGATTTCTTTTCTTTATTTTTTTTTTATTTTCTTTTTATTTTTTTTAAAAAAATGTAGTACGTACCCGATAAACTGGAACAGCTCTGAAAGAAGAAAGAACTGGTCCACTGGTTAAATACTTATAGCTTTGCTTTTTTTTCCCCTCTTTTTTTCTTGTTATAATTAAAAAAAAAAAAAGAGGTTTGTACAGATTCCACAGACCAGAAAAACCCTCCCTCTGAAGTAGTAAAGCTCCTGCTGTCTGCTGGGGGACGTTTTTTGTGTTTTAAAAAGCGTGTCAACGAGGCAGAGCAGGCTGGCTCCATCCCTGCGCTTGGTACCGCTTCTGCCGGCGGTGGAGGCGGTCGCTCTGCTACGGATGGTCCGACTGCGGAACAGGTTCCTGTTCGCACACGTCCAGCGGGCGGCAAACGGCCGCCACTCGGGAGCACAACTCTCTTCCTTCTAAAACACACGGGGGGACCCATCAGCTCAGGGAGGGCCGGCATGTGGTGCTGAGAGACAGATCAGACGCAGAGTGGCTCCGGAGCTGCAGAGCCACAAGCAGGGCACAAGCTGCTCCTGCAGCTGCAAGCTCAACGGGGCCAAACCGGGCAGGAGCGAGCGGTGATGGGGAGCTTGTCTGCAGCTAAACCTAATAAAACTAGGGAGGAGAAACGATTGCAAGGCTGAGTTTACTTCTTCTTCCATTTTCCGAGCAAGGGAGGGTGTTTGCAGAGGGCTTCCAAACCCCAGCAGAAGGGGCTCTCAGGCACAGGCGCGGCTTTGCCGGGCGACGCAGGGGCATCGCGGAGCGGCCGTGCGCGTCGGGAGGGTTAAAGCAAGCGGGAGGCCGGCTTGTCCAGCGAGAGACACCAGTCCTGGGTCTACATTCAATACATTCCTGTGTTCTTGCAGCTCCGTCTTTGAACAAGAACTATTTTTTTTTAATTTCTTTTTTTTTTTTTTTAGTTTTATTTTTTGTTTCCCTTTTTAGAAAAGTGCTCTGACGGGTTCTGCGGGAGGGAGGGAAGGGAGGGAGGAGGGAGAGAGAGGGACACTCAGGGTCCCTTTGCCCTTTTTTTTGGGTGATGACTTCCCTCGATGCGGACGAACCTCCCCCTCCTCGAGGAAGTGCTACTGTCACGAACAAGTTCAGGGTAAACACGTGGGTTTGTCTTTTTTCCAAGGTAAAGCAGTCTCAAGTGTTTAAAGCACAACCATAGGCAACCAGAGGGATGCGAGAAAACCAAATCCAAAAAAAAAAAACAACCAACAAGCACTTTGCGAGAATTAAATAAAACCTGTAATAAATACCAACCATAGACTTCTGTACACAAGAGCAAGGGTTTGGTTTTGGGTTGTTTTTTATCATTTAATCAATATATATATATATAAAAAAAGTTCTTTTCCTCTTTTTTTTTGTTTTGTTTTGTTCTCAGTGCATTTTCTTCCTCTCAAAACGCTTAACCCTTTCCTTTCTGCACCTCTCAGGCCCATAAATCAACCGAAATGGCAAAAAAGACAAGGTCTAACAAACCCCCTTTCCAAAAAACTCTTAAAAAAATATTCACAGCCTCAAACAGTTTTGTACATTTCAAGCAACAAAAGGTATAGAAAAAGGCACAAGTAACTGCATACATGTGGAGATAATACCAGACTGGGACAAAGAAAACCAGGAATCTTCCGTGGGTTTGGTCATTCACTAGAGAGCTTCTTAGAGCGATGATTCTACTAAAGGAAATAGTGTTGAAAATGTCTGTTGATTTTACATCGGAAGCCTAAAGGCGGAACAGATGGTGGAGGTTTAAGTACTTCCCGTGTTTTCATCCACCTTTGCTTGAGTTTGAGTGAAATCTGCAGGCTCTAGGTGTGGGCTGCTCTTCCTGGAGGCTCCCCCTCGGCGACTGGGCTCCCCGGAGAAGTTCCTCCTCCGGGCAGAGAGCGGTTGGGCGTGCGAATGGCTCGAGGAGGGCTCTGAGAGGCAGCCGGTGCTGCTGCTTCGGTCCAACGGCTGGGAGGGGAGATCTGAGATGAAAGTGCAGGATGATTCAAACGAAGTGCTCGAGCTGCCAGATTGCTTCTTGCCCGTTTTTTTCAAGGGTTCTTCCCCACTTGTCAAAGGCTTTGGAGAGTGCTCGTCGGTTGTGCTGGCGCTGGCTGGGGACGCCGAGCAGCCGGTCTGCTCCGCACAGCTGGGCTCAGCGAACGTTTTTACCCTGTATTCCTCCTGGTCTGTCCTTTGCTGAAGCTCACTAGTCCTCATTTTCTCCTCTAAGTAACCACTGCTCGTAGGCTCTGGCGACAGCGTGTATTT
Organism: Rhinopomastus cyanomelas; assembly: GCA_013400115.1. Lineage (NCBI taxonomy): Eukaryota > Metazoa > Chordata > Aves > Bucerotiformes > Rhinopomastidae > Rhinopomastus > Rhinopomastus cyanomelas. The sequence goes on along the minus strand of VXBP01009263.1, from coordinate 373,862 downwards.
GGAAACCTTTGCAACTGGGGAGACAGACGCTGACGACGGTTCCGGTGGGACCAGCGGTTCCTCGTCCCTCCTGGAAGCCCGGCTGAACTCAGCGAAGCCGCTGCCCTCAGAGGCAAAGCAACCTGCCTGCAAGGACACGACGGAGCTGGGCACCAAGCTGGGGTGGGAGCTTGGCCTTGCCTGCACCATCTGGATGCCCCCAATGGGAATCATAGGATACGGGGTCCTTGTGAGCTGCTGCGAATGCAACGGGAGATGGCTGAAGACATTCTCCTCCCCTCGGCTGGGAGCGTGGATGTGTATTTCATGGGGTGCCTGCAAGGGTCTGGAGCAGACAGGCTGCGTGACGCCAGGTGAGCATGTTGGGCTTTGTGGTTCTATCTTCTGCACCAGAGAGGGAAAAGAAGCAGCTGAATCAGTGCAGGGTACAGGTTACAGCATCAGCATCATTAGTGCTTGCTACTAGGACTGGTTTTTATTCTAATTTGAGGGAGACCAATCAACCGAGGAAGATCTGGACCCCCCAAACTTCTAAGGTCAGGAGCAACACAACCCACAGCGTTTGCCTTCTGGACACAAATATGCCCATGGTCTGTTGGGGCACAGATCCAGGGCTTTGGTTCAAGCTTGGATCATTGTAAAAATCACAGAATGCTCTGGGTTGGAAGAGCCTTTAAAGCTCCTCCAGTCCCACCCGCTGTTGTGAGCAGGGCCATCCCCAAGGTTGCTCAGAGCCTCAAGCTCAGATCTGGGAAAGTTCCAGGGATGGGCCTTCTCCCACCTCTCTGGGCAACCTGGGCTAGGGTCTCACCACCCTCAGCACCAACAGTTTCTTCCTTCTGTCTCATCTGAATCTCCCTCTTTCACTTTAAAACTAGCACCCCTTGCCCTATGACCAGAGTTGACTCTGAAACACTGGCAGAGGATGCCAGTGCTTCTTGCCATCCGAGCTGCCCTTCTGGGGTTTGTGAGAGCCCAGAATAAAACTCTTTATTTGTTCTGCAGTTTGTTAAAGCGCAATCACATCCTTGCAGCTGCTAATTGCAAAGACGTTTTGTACTGAGTGAGAGATGGCATCAACTCTCAGTTGACACAGACACACCCATCAGTGTGGTCCCCACCACCACCCTCATGGTGTGGTCTACAGAAATCAAGGGTTCAGGCCCTACCATTTTACCTGTTCCTCTTTCTCTCTTGGTGCTTCACATAGTTTCCTAACGTACATCATGGAGAGATATGTGGCTAAACAGAAATGGATTGATTAGTGATGAGGTTATAACTAACCCCCTCAACAGGATTCCCAACAAGAGAAAGCAACAGCAACCGAATCCAACTTTTCATTTAAGATGGGGTTAGCTATAAGATTTGGGGATTCACTTGGGGGAAATATCTTTTGCAGCTTTATGGAGAATTGCCCGAGCTGCGAGCTGGATCTCTGCGAAGAGGCAGCAGACGAAAGCAGCAAAAGACAGCAGAAGGGCGATAAAGCAGGAGCCACTGAAGATTGTGCACACAGGAGCAGCAGTTACAAGCCCAAAGACTCATTAAATCTCACTTATCCACATGAAGTCTTGGCAGAATCGCTAAAGGGACCCTGGGAAACCCCCAAACAAATCATCTCAATGGTGCAACAGCCACCAGAAGGAGAGACTCCCTACTGCAAGAGCCACTGGGAAGAGAGATGGTCACGGTCAGGCCTGACGCGCTGGCTTGGCAGAAATCCTGACTCTGAAGCCAAGCAAAGATCATCTCCCAGTTTCTAAGCAATGCACAGGGCACTGGGTCTGAGCATGGAGCTCCATTTGGGGTGAGAGAAATCCACTACAGACTTTCTGTCTCTGGTAGCCTTACCAGGAACACGCTGCCCATTCAAGCCTTTATCGTTGCTTTGGAGCCCAAAGAGAAAAGCAACAGTGGTGACTCTGGGTGTATAAATGGAAAATGGAGCAAAACAGAATGTGTGAGTGGGCAGAGAGGGGTTACAGTACTGTCACCTACTGTGGACTAGGGAGCTCAAGGTATTGGCTACAAGAAGTGGCAGTGACAGAGACACAGGTATTGGCTACAGGAAGTGGCAGTGATGGAGATGCTTTGAAGCTGAAGGACCAGGGTTTCACAAGAAGTTACTTGGCAGGAAAAGGAAGCAGCATTAAAGGAAGAAGTGTGGACCTGAACCTAAGGATAGCATCTGAGAAGGCAAGACATACTCATAGTGGAAAGCAGAGGGAAGGCAGTAAGTTTTCAGAGCCAGGGAAGAAGCATACACTGGGCTTTTCTGAAGAAGACACAGGTCAGCATCTGCTGTGACAGGTTCTCCAGGGTTTGCATGAAGGCCTCTCTCTTCCCAGTGCAGTCCCTAAGGGCTTGAGTGTCTCCTCACACCAGTTTCACAGCAGAGCAACCCCAGCAAGTGAATCTCATGTTCATCAACACAATCACGGCAGAGCCATCCACCTCAGTAGAGGTGGGAAACCTTCCACCACACCTGACACCTAATTTGCCTGCGGCAGGGGGAGGAACATGAATTCTCCTTTACCCACAGGATTTGGTACGTCCAGCAGAGAGATTAAATAATCCTCTGGACCCAGTGGGAAACACCTCTCTGCGCTGAAGAGAGAAGCGAGATGAAATCAGAGATGTCCAAACATTGCTCAGCAGTTGATCTAACAGAGATGGCTGCACTTGTAGTAGCCCAGGAGTCCACAGCTGAGTGCAATCGCTATTTCAGGTGGTTTGGGTCATTGACCAGTGAAAAATGGTCACGACTTCCACCCAGCTGGTGAAATCTCAGAAATGGACATGAAATTCCTGGGAAAACAAGCACCTTTTAATGGCAATTGTCAATATAAACCAGCCATCCTTATTGCTTGTGTCAGCAGGAGACTGCTTGGGTCAGGAGTGCAAATAATCCCTTGGAGAAGGGATTTTCCCTCTTCAACTGAGATGGGCAGGTGCAAAACCCACTGAAGCTGGGTATCCAGTCTGCTGTCACCTGTCTCTGGGTTACTCGTGACATCGGTCAGAGCTGGAGGCACTGTGCACTGCACCGTAACCTTCATTAAAAACCCACGGGAGAACCCACTGCAGGGACTAGAAGAGGAGCTTGAACTTACCAGCTTGGACTCGTAGAGCTGTATGTTTTTGCCAAAGAACCGGTGAGGTAGAGGCATCGAAGATAATATCCCATGCTGGGCCTGATAGGAGCTTTGAACTTCGTCATCTGCTGCTGATTTGCTAGTTCCAGGCAAGTCCTCCTTCCCAGGGGATGGATACCTGGATGACTCTGAACAGCCTGGAGACAAGACTTTCTTCAGCGATAAGTATCTGACTGATGACACCTCTCTGCTCGGCGACGAGTGCCTCACAGGGGAGACTTCTCCTTCTGGTGGAAGGTATGTTCTTGGGGATAGCTCTCTTCTGGGGGAAAGATGCCTGCTGGGTGACAGCTCAAGTCTTGGTGACACACACCTCAGTGGAGATGCCTCCCTCCTGGGAGAGACACGCTGGCAAGGAGACAACCCTCTCCCTGGAGACAGGCACCGTAGAGAAGACAGTTCTCCAGTTGGTGAAAACCGTTTCGGTGAAGTTTCATTTTTGGTTAATAGGTGCTTTCTCGCTAGCATTGGTCTGCTGCTGCCACCACCTCGGCCAGAGTCCTGGCTCGGAGACCACCTTTTTCTTGGGGAGGTGTCTTTTGAGGTTGACAGGTCCATAACTAAGGACATCTGTGGCCTTGTGACAGACTCTTTTTCAGCAGAAGCCAATTGTTCGGTGGAGGTCAAAGCTGGTCTGTGGAGACTCAAGAAGCTGTGGCACACAGCAATGTCACTGCTGTCTGCTGACCACTTTGTTTCCAGCCCTGAGGAGGAGACCTGCTGGCCTTCACCTCCTTTTTGGCTGCTGGAAACAGTTTCTTGGGCTAAGGACAATGCTGTCTCGGTGCCTTCCTCTTGAGAAGATGGAGAGCCACCTAAAGAGTGCATCGGGAGGGTGCTGTGTTTGCCTTCTGTCAACTTTAAAGGTGGCTCATCTTGGCTCTCCTCTTCCTCCTCATCTTCCTCATCTTCATTGTCATCATCATCGTCAGACTCCTCTAGGTCTGAAAACTGGTGTTCCTCAATTGGCTCAGATCCCTCCCGCCCCTCAGAGTCCTGGAATAGGTCTTCACTGGTTCCTGAATGGATGAACAAACACAAAACACAGACTGTAAAACACATACAGCGACTATTTTTCTGCTGAATCATAGAATCATTTAGATCAGAAAAGACCTTCGAGATCATTGAGTCCAACCATTAACCCAGCTGTCCCATCCCACTGCTAAACCTTGTCCCTGAGCTCCAGACCTCCACAACTGTGAAACACCACAGGGATGGTGATTCAACCCCCTGCCACAGTCTGTTCCAAGGCCTGAGGACCCTTTCCAGGAAGAAGTTTGTTCTCATGGCCAACCTAAACTTCTGCTCAGCAGTTCTAAGAGGACAAGAGAGGACCCAACAACTTCCTAGACCTGATCATCTCATGCTTTGAAGCCTGCAGTCTTTGTGCCAACTCTGCTCACGATGATCCCAGTAGATCTCAGTGAATCCCACCGCCAGGACCTCCCACTCTATCTTATTTTGGCACCAGTCATCACTCTCTCAGCACCTGCAGCCACCAGTCCCTGCCTCTGCACAGCACCTTCATCCACCCTACCTGCTCTTCTTTAGAAATGCAAACAAAGTTCTTCACAGCAGAGAACAGCAGCACCAGCACCCTTCATTAGGACCCCACGTTGCAGCAGTGCCTGCAGAGTATCTACAGGTGCCAAAGTAGGGAAAAGGTGTTGGGATGACTGATCCCATCCTTCACATGCTGACCCTTTTCCTGTCTGGATTCCACGACATTTAAACATCACCAAGAGAGGACTTTATTAAAATGCAAACAATAGGGTTGAGAGAACCTCTGGGGAGTTTCCCTGATCTTGATAAACCCCAGCTCTGCGGCAGATGCTTCTCTGGGGCAGAAGCTCCTGCTGCGTGCCTGTGGAAGTCCTTGCACAGGAGTGATCTCTTAGCAAGAGATTGTAAACACTAAGGACAGCACAGCAAGCAAAACCTAAATATAACTGCAAGAAAAATGCAGCATCTCTCTTCTACCTGAAGGGCCAGAAGAAGCTCGCTGAGATCAGTACCAGCTCCCAAGCAGATCGTTGCTGGCTCAGCCGCTGCTCTGCTCTGTACCGAGGGAAACTGCCTTTTCCTGTGCCAGCTGAGATCCTGGCAGAGCTGCCAGCACAGCCTGGAGATCTCCAGCAGGATCAGCCACTGGATGTCACTGTGGCTCAAGGAAATTGACTGCCAGGAGGCTTTTCTGCAAGTTCCCACTGCTCTGGAAGGACTAAGAAAATAACCAATTCCTCAATCTGTGCCAAGCACCAAGATGGTGGGTGCTGGGCTCCTGGTACACACTTGGTCCCAGCTTTGGAAGGAGAACTGGACGCTGCTCCACCACCTGCATGGAGCCGGGTAACCAGTCACAGCACTGCTGGGGTCTGCTCCCCACCAGTTCAGCCTAGGACACAGTTTCTCCCTTGATGAACACTGGAACAGTTTTCCAACTCAAGCTGCCATCTGTCAGCAGGACGAGCCGGAAGGGGAATTAAACGGAGCTAATGCTGAGGCTGGACCACACCTGCCTGCAGCAGACAGGGTGGTTTTAACGGCCACACAGTGAGAAGTCACTGTGATCCATGGAGAAAGAGTCCACTGTTGTTTACTCTGAATAGCAGGGCCCTAGCAGCAAATGCTCACAAAGTGTCTGGCATTACCAGTGTATTTTTGCCATGGCTTGGGATCCACCCAAGAGTCAGCCCGAAACGCATCTCATTTGCTCCCCACCCCGTCCCAAAAGTGTCTGCTAACCAGTCCACAAAGCAGGACCTACTGCAGAGCTCACCCAGCATTGAGCTACAGTCAGCAGCTCTGCAGCAAGATACTGCCTCGCGTTGTGAAATGTCTGGATAATGATGCTGTGTGCTGGACCTGGCTTCCAGCGGCAGCTTCTTTGCAAACTCCCAGAGGAACTGAGTTCAGAACAAATATTATTCCAAAAGACCAGTCCTCCCAGCTGTAGGGTGAGCTGTGCATATTTCTGCCTTGGAGAAGGAATGCATTTCCCTACCAGAGCTATGAGCTAGTCCCTGACTCTGGTTTCGGGGTTTGACATCTATGGATGAACAGGCAGCCTCGGACAGCCCTGCCCTGTGTGGTCTCTTTGTCCCCAGTCACACATGGGACAGGCAGACAGCAGGGTCAGAAGTGTGGAGTGAGGGAAATGTGAAGCCAGCTCCACACTATTTGCTTTTGCCACCGAGGGAAACACTTCAGAGAGTCCCGAGACAGCCCACGGGGAATTTGCTTTGGCCTCCACACAGGCTCCCTGCAGGCAGAGAGCTCAGACCTGAGCCCTGGCTCCTGGCAGCCAAAATGCATTTTGCTGAGCTAATGGGCAGAGAAAGGGCAGGTCAGGAGAAGACAGAGAGAGAGAGGGACAGATGGAGGAGGGAAGGAGACAGGGAGCAAGTGAAAACATGCCCCATCGAGGGCTCTGAGGGCTGCGTTTCATTACCTGTCTGTTATTCTAAGGTTATTCTACCAAAGCGGCGCAAACCAGTGCAGGAGCAAAGAATTAGACTCCAGTCTCCTTTTATAGTAGAACCCCTTGACTTTTCCCTGCCCCTTAAATAGAAAGAAAAACAATTGAGTGAAATATCACTCCAGTTTAAAATAATCAAGGGAGGTTTAGGAAACGCCTGCCCCCAAAGGAGAGCCCAGCAACCTTCCTGAGCTGATCTGTGCCATATGGAAATAGTCGTCTTTTGTTATAGAGACACTTTTTTAATACTAATTAAAATAGTCCTTGCTGGGCTCTGTTCTGAGCCTCTCTGCAGAGAAGAGAGAAGTCTCACTCTGGGGTTATGCAGGGGATGGCTCTTTGCCACCCTGTGCTCCGAGGGCAGGGGCTGTGTGGCAGAGCTGTGATCTGACTTCTCAGGCACCTTTCTGCCAGTTTGATGCAATGTTCATCCATCCAAACAGCCCCAACCATTACAGGAGAAAATACATGCTTTTCTGACCATCTTCTTGGCTGCTTTATTTCACATTTACCTGTCCTTTGTGAGCAAAGGGCCTCCTTCCTCATGAGGCAGAAAATGTGACATTTCAGCCCAGTCCAGCGTTAAGCTTCAACCAGGTGAAAAAGAAGCTGGGGGGGGGGAAAAAGGAACCATCTCCTCAAGCACAAACAGGCTCCCTCAGTGGAAGGAGAGGGGGACGCTGCATTTCTGTAATCCTAAAATTACAGGGATCACTGGCAAATGCAATGAAGTCCAGACAGCACAACACATCCCAGCGAGCAGCTGCACAGCCAACAGCAACAACGGGAGGGGAGTCCCTTCCAAAGGGACCCTTCTGAGGGTTCCTGTTCTCTGCAGTCCAGGCTCTTCCTTGCTGGGTTTGCAGGTGTCCAGCCACCACGTGTTCAGCCACGAGCAGTCAGGGACCAGTGGTTTAATGATGGCCAAAAAAAATACAGCTGATGGCCGCATCATTTCCACTGAGTGTTGTCTGAGCTGACCTGAGGATGCAAGGTAGACCTTACCCAGGCTTTGGGTTTACTTCTTCCATGAGGCCAAAAGCTGAGATCAGCTCAGCCTCATCACCTGCCAGACCTCTGCTTAACAGAAGAACCTAGGGCAAGGGTTGGAATGGATGTCCAACACCCTGCCAGAGCAGTATCCCCTAGAGCAGATTCCACAGGAACCGTCCAGGAGAGTTTGGGATGTCTCCAGAACAGAAGACTCTACAACCCCTCTGCGCAGCCTGGGCCAGGGTTCTGCCACACTCACAGTAAAAATTTTTCCTTATGTTTAGGTGGAACCTCTTGTGCTCCAGTCTGCGCCCAGTGCCCCTCATCCTACTGCTGGGCACCACTGCAAAAAGCCTGGTCCCATCCTCTTTACACTGGCCCTTTAGCTATTGATCAGCATCAATGAGATTCTTCTCCTCAGTCTCTTCCTCTCCAGGCTGCTTGTTTTACAAGCCCCCATCATGGATGGGCTTTCACACCCTGAGCCATGAGTACACCACTATTAACCCTTTATGAGCCTGGGGACAAATGATGGAAGAAATCACGAGTGAAAGCATCGCTCTGGATGGGTGAAGAGAGCTCTTGCAGTTCTATCCTCAGAAGCTTTCAGTTCTATGTAACATAAATAGGGCTTCTGATCTGCAGGTTTTCCAAAGTGACACTCAATTAATATAATTCATTAGTTCTAATTGACTGTAATGGAGAGTTTTAAAATATCCATTTTTCTTTTCAGAGTCAGGAGACCGACATTTCTGGAGCCTCTTTCCCTCTCTAGCTTTGACCTACAGAAGCATCTCCAACAGGCAGTATGAGATTTCTGGAGATCACGAGCGAATCCATTATTCTAAGTGTGTTCCTGGGCTGGAGATGATCTCCAGTGGTCCCACACGAGAGCAGTCTCACGCTGCTCGAACGATGCCAACACTTTTCCCTTGGGGTAGCTCCTGCGAAATCCCCAGTTAGGTTTTCCTTCAGCCATGCCCTGCTCTGGAAAGGCCACAGCAAGTACAGCCTGTCTCTGCCCAACTGAGAGCTAGCTCTGAGGAGCTGGAGAAAAGCCAAGAGTTCAAGCAGATTGAAAAGAAAGCAAGCCATCCCTTGAGGCCAGGCAGCCAGGTCAGATGTTTTCAGCCTTGGTTTAGCATGTGTGGCCTGGGAAAACCCTCTGTCCATCCCATCACGTGTCAGGAGAGGCACAGTGACAGGGGACAGAGGTTCTGGTAAGGCCACAGGGCTCTCCTCGTAGGTCCTCATCCTCTGACCACCCAGGTGACACCTGGTATCAGAACTCAAACATGAAAGGGGATGGAGCCACTGCACTGGGGGATCACTGAGGTTTGAGTCTGGTTAACCAGTGGGACCTGTCAGGTATCTCCTATAGGTTCTCTGCTGTCTAGTTGAGCCATGGTCTGCTTGGGTCAGGGCCAGTCACATCAGCCCTCCAAGCCACATCTGTCCCAGGACAGTGACACAAACCCTACAGCCCCATCTGATTGCTCTGCACCTGCACCTCTGTGCCAACAAACTGGGTGGCCACATCCAACCTGCTGTGCAGGGTCTGTAATTCCCAAACTGCTGTAATTCCCAGGACAGCTTCACTGACCAGGACGGAGACACCCCAAGGACACAACAGAGAACCACAGAATCATTACAGTTGAAAGAGACCTCCAAGATCAAGTCCAACTGTCAGGCCCATGCCCACTAAACCATACTTTCAAGTGTCACATCTACACATTTTTGAACACCCTGGGGGTGATGGCACTTCTGAGCTGCCCTTTCCAAAACCTGACACCCAAAGCACCTCAGAGGGTCCCAGCAGCTGCCCAGCCCCACGAACCACCTGAATCGTGAGGTCTCTCTGCAGCCCTCTCTGCAGCAGGGCAAACCCCACTCCTGCTACGTAGGGAAACCCAGTTCATGATTTTTTTAATTATCTAGGGAGCAGGAAGCCGTGACTCTGCCCATGGCCCGGGAACCAGCCCCTTTCCCAATAAAGCCTCTGATGGACTTGACCTCAGCGGGGGACCGGGGCGATAAGCGCTGTTTGTTGTTCCTGCCGAGTTAACATTCCCTGGCGCTCAGCGCCGTCGCCAGAACCCGCTCAGCTGATGTTCACTTTATAAAAATAACCGTGGCGCCATGTGTTTTATGAAGCTTCTTTTAACCCATTGTCAACAAACCCTTGCGGGCTGTGGCAGGATGAATCCCAGAGACAGGGGAATCAGAATGTTTGGGGTGAGGCAGGGGGGATGAAACAGGAAACGGGGGGGAAAAATGCTAAAGATGGCCACAAGGCTGCTTTTATACTGGGATCACTGGGGTGGCAGCCAGGAAGGGTCAATGGTATCACAACCAGCCTGCAATGCAATGCAAACAGCAAGCACCACCCTGCTCTGTGGCACCAAGTGTTTTATCCAGGAATAAACTCAATGAGACAGAAACAGACCAGGGCTCCCCAAGCCTCTTCCCCATCACTGAGATGTGAAGGGTTTCCTATAAACATAAATGACCCACTGAAGGCAACTGCAGATGACCCAAACTACCACAAGCGCTTGAGATCTGCCACCCCTAGGGCTTCTTCTCCATCATTCCTGCAGAGCTCCAGCCCTGAGCACTCCGGGTCTCGCTAAAGGAAACAGAACAACAACCATAAAAACATCTAACTGCTCCGCAGGGACACATAACCTAATCCTCACAGCTGTGGGAGCACAGCATCCAGTACTTGGAGTAAAATATCTTCTTTAGCTCCTGCAGCTCAGTGTTCACCAGATTTCCCCATGTTGCTCCATCTCCCAGTTTGGAGATCTTCCTCATCTTTCCCCAAATATTCGTGATGGGACAGGGGTGCTTTTGCTCCCCGTACTCCTGCCTCATACTGCACTGCCTCCCAGGAGGAGATCTCCTTCTTGGGATAACTTCAGGGAAATTCAGCTGCAGATACTACAACCCAGAGCGGAAATGACTAAATAAGAGAGTCATGAGTCCTGCTCCAAGAACAAACAGACTCCTGAATCTACAGAGCCTTGGACAGACTCTGTGTGTGTGTGGGGGGATAAGTAGATGAAAGAAATAAGCAGGTGAGTCAGGGTAACTGTATCTGCTCCTAATGCTCGGGATAATGTCCCTAAATGTCAAAGCACTATCTTATTTTAGTTTTGCTGGCTCTTTCCCTGAGAAATCCTCCAGAGCACTTCTGACCTGGGTGGTTCATTTTCATCCTACATATGGAAAAGCCCCATGAGGGTGAGGATTGACTCCCCGCCAAACTCATACTCTGAGGTCTCCAGCAGTGGACAAGGATCCAACTGGGTCTGTCTGCAGAGATGGGAGCAGCTCACGTCTGCACCAGTCCCTCCAGAGGCAGCCCAGGTTTGCACTGGTAACCAGAGAAACCTTTTGATTGCAAGAGAACTTTAAAGATAGTCAAGTCCCTCCCTGCCCCAGAACAGCGTCCTTACAGAATCACAGAATCATTTGGCTTGGAAAAGACCTTCATGATCATCAAGTCCAACTGTTACCCAGCACTGCCAGGTCCCCACTAACTCCTGTCCCTCACCCCACATCTTCACTGCTGTTCAACACCTCCAGACATGGGGACTGCCCCACTGCCCTGGGTAGCCTGGGCCAGGACTGGGGAACCCTTGTGGGGCAGAAATTAGTCCTCAGAGCCAAACTCAACCTCACCTGGGGCTACTTGAGGCTGTTTCCTATGGAGCAGAACAGACCTATCTCCACCTTGCTCCAGTCTTCTGTATTTCAGGGAGCTGTTGAGAGCTAGAAGGGCTTCCCTGAGCCTCTTTTTCTCTAGTTCAACCACTCCAGTTCCCTCAGTCCCTCCTCACTGGTGCTCCAGCCCCTTCCCCAGCTTCATTCCCTTCTGTGGACCCTCTTCAGACCCTCCATGTCCTTGTGGCAGGGAGTGAGTAGCCCAGACCTGACCCCAGGATTTGAGGTGGGGCCTCACCAGCACCCAGCACAGGGGGATGATCCCTGCCCTGGTTCTACTGGCCACACTGTTTCTCATTTAATTTCTGGAGTCTCTTGGGATCAACCAAATTTAGTGAGATGGGCAGGTCCCTAGAAGATGATTCTTCTGGAAAAGTCCCTCTCTGCAGGCCGTTTCAGGAGGAGGGTATCCTCCAACTCTTTAATACTGCTGTGCTGCTGGAGAACATCCCCTCTGCAGGAACAGCCCCACAGCCTGCAGGGTCCATGGAGTGAAGGGTCACCCTCAGGCTCAGTGCTTCACCTCCAGTTTGAATGTGCTGCCAGATCCTGAATTCCAGGCCAGAGATACCTCAAATAACCAAGAAGCACCTTCTCTCTCCATGGATCCACTGTGCTCTTGCCTCTGTCTGCAGCCAGACAGGATATTTCAGACACAGACAACCCCTGCCAGGCAGACATGGGGCTCAGACTGTCCTGTGGATGAAGCCTTCCAGGATGGCCCCATGTCCCACCTCACGCAAGCACAAGCCCCCTACTCTTGAGTGGTGGAAGGAGCCTGGGGTGAACAAAACATCTCCCCATCTTTGAAAGGATGGTCTGTATCCCATCTCTTGCCTGGATGGGCATTGCCCTCTCTCAGCAGCAACACTGGGTTTATCATGTAAAAGGTTTTACCTTCTTCGGCTTCCAGCTCTACCAGTGAAGATACCAACACGCCCATCTCCTGACATTTTTTGCTGTGGGCCTTTGACTTCATGTGTTTAGTCAGATTCCCTGAAAAGAAGCAGAAAATATGATTTGGTCAATATGGTGCTTTTTCCCTTTTCTCTTTTTTTTCCTCCTTTTTTTTCCTCTCTTTCTATTTCCCTCTTTTTAAAGTCTTTTTTAACTTTCTTGCCTTTTTTTTTACTCTTTTTTTACACTTTTTTCTGGGTTCCCCACCCCTTTTTTCCTCTTTTTTTTGTCTTTTTTTTTCTTCTCTAGTTTGCAGGCTCCGCAGTAACAACTTCATTTACCCTCCTCTGACTCTCCCCAGACCACTCCCCACAGTAAATCCCCCAAAAGCGACACAAGGCTAAGTCCTCCCATTCATTTCTCTTTGCACTGGGGAGGATGAGGAGGGGCTGGCAGGGTTGTGTGACCTTTCAGGTGCTGCACAGCCTGAAAGCACTACTGGGGTGCACTTCAGGGTTCAGAGTGTTGAGAAGTCCTGGGTTGCTTTCAGCTGTGATGGTGCAGTGAAGAGAAATGGTAGGGAAGTAGGGAAGAGAAACGTATCTCAGTCCAGCATCACCTCCCATCTCATCCTAGCACACAGGGTCACCCTCCTGGCGGTGAGGAGCTCTTAGCACCACGGGGCAGACCAAAATGAGGGATGGAGTTGTCAGCAACAAGGAAAAACCCCACAACTACCCCCTCCCTGCAGCAGTATGGCTCTGATGCTCTGGCATGCACCAAAGTGCCAGGGAAGTGTTCTCAGCTGGCTGGAGCAGGAGGAGTCATGGAAACCCTCTGGAGCCCTGTGCACCGGGGTCTGGCAGCACTGAGGAAACCTGCTGAGCACTAACGAGGTTTCCTCGGGGTGAGGATGGAACCAACAGCCCCTGCAATGGGGAGTCTGGGCTGTGGGGTCACTGGTTCCTGCTCTGAGCCGGGGGGGATGGGCATAGCGGCCTCGCAGGGCACCTCTCTAATTAGAACTCCCAAATTACAGGCAGGTTAATTAGACAGTTATTAACCCTACTTATAGCCGAGGAAAACACTGAACAAAGGGGAACCTTTGCTGAGGGGGAAAAGGTAGGTAGGTGGAACAGAGGGAAAAATTAAGGGTAGGAGAAATAAAGCAGAAAGCATCCTGTTTTCCCCTTTCTTCTCCTACACCCCAGTATGGGCTGAGCTGGTGATGATGATGCACAGAACCATGGGTCCTTGCTGAAGCTCCACCAAGGGCTGTTTCACTTCCCAGCCCAGTGCAGGAGCTGGCTGAACCTTCCAAATTACGGCAGAGACACGAGGTGCCCTCAGCCTTCCTGTTAGCTAACACCTGAGGGTAGTGCTGAACACGAGGGCTGTTTTTTTCACCAAAAAAAATGAGAGGAAAAATGAATTCTCACACTTTATTATAACCTACAGCTGAGGACGGAGGTCCCTCCGCTGGTATCCCGCAATCCACAGAGTCCCCTGGTCCCTGAGCTGGGTGGGAGTACAGAAGGGCCTCTATCAAGCTGCCCTCCTGCTGCTCGGGCTAGTATAAATAAATAAGCAACTATTCATTGGAGCAGAGAATTACCCGTGACGCCCTCCCAGCTCCGAAGAGCCATAACCATCGAGCTACCAGGTTAGCTTCTCCTCAGCCCATGAATTATTTATTTAGCCCATTTTATATAAAATGGAATAGCTCCAACAGGAAAGGCCGAGAGAGACAAAGGCTGACTCTATATCCTCACGTATCTGGCACCCATCTAGATGTGGATTCAAAGGATATTTAATAATTCAAATGCAGCAAAACAGCTCCAGTAAGAGAGATTTATTACTTTCAAACTTCACGCCTAACTACCTGTAGCCCCATGGTTGGGACACTCAGGCAATGAGGATGAGGAGCTTGGCTCAGCTCCCGGCTCTGAATCAGGACCCTCTTTCTCAACACTGGACCAGGAGTTTCATTGTGGACCCAAAGACACCCAGTCAGACAAGAGTGTGGTCTCACACACACCTCTGGTTCCAGTGAATCATCATCATCTTGAAGTGAAAAACTGTTTCGCTTACATCCCAGGAGTACAAATTGTGGCCTCATGGAACTGGAATTTCATTTTGGACTTAACTAGCAAAAAGACAAACTGACTCAGTCTTTGAAATCAAACCCTGCTGCTGCCTGTCCATCACAGCCCATCACTTGGCTGGCAGAAGTGACCCATCCTTGCTCAGTTACCACAGGGAAATCCCCAGCTGGATCCACTCCAGTGGCAATAAACACAGCAAAGGAGCCCGAGTACATGTCTGGTGTGAGCAGGGGGCTGCTGGTTTAACTTCTGGTCTGTGGCACCTTGGGAATTCAGCCACGATCCCCATGGTGAAGGGAAGGTTCATCAACCATTTTGGTGCTACCACATCCCCAACCAAGCTCATAAATTCCTCCAGGTACATGAACCTGGCTCTGGCCAGACTGGGAGGGCTTAACTCTGGTCTGAGGTGGGCTGCTGAATTCAATGTTTTGGGCAAAACTGCAGCCACTCCACACTTCAGGGAAGGATTCTGGTCCTCAGAAGTCTGCAGTGGCCACCTCGGTCACTTCAGACATCTGACGTTGGTTACACACAACCAAGTCTTCTCCACTGCCTTAGGTCCGGTGCTGTTCACCCACACTGTCCCTTCTGCTGCTGCAGGACTGGGCAGACATGTCCCTTCTGCTGCCTGCAGCTCTGCAGCCATCGCTTCACTGCTTCTCTGCTTTGACTCAGCTCCACCCTGAGCCATGGCCTGGGTTGACAAGTTCTGCCAGAAGTCATCAGTGTCACTTCCTTTTCATTTTCTTTCCCTGGAGGCAACTGCCCTTGTGCAAGGCAACAGCAAGGCCTCTCCTCTTCCTTCCCCACCCAGGCTGCCTGCACTGGTGGGAGCTGGAAGGTTCTGCATGGCCAGTGTCAAACCCCCTGTGCAAATGAGTTTATGCAAAACCCCAAAGGACCAATTCACAGCAACTGTCGCTTGCTTTCCCCTTCTACTGTTTTCTCTTCTGCTTCCCATCTTCCTTGTCTCTCATTTGTTTAGATAAGGCAGTGCTCGCACTGATGGACCAGATAAGCCCACAAAGCTCTTGGTGCAAATCCCCACAGGGCATGGTCTGTTCTTGCACAGAACTCTGCACTGCAAGGGGACACCCCAACAACACCAAGATGCTGCTCATCCTTGAGGGAAGGGAGGCTCGGAGAGCCAGATCCTCATCCAACCCAAGTCTTTGTCATTTTAAGGGAGTTAAAAGCTTGAGGCTTATTTACACCACCCGAGAAGCTGAATTATCATCTTGGGAGCAATTTGGAGGACAATGATATTTGTCTTATCAGGGTTCTCCTTACAGTCTGTGTTTTCAGACCCTTTAATTAATGCTGGCAGGATTAAATGCTCAAGTCCTTCGGCAAACTTCCAGTAAAACCAACACCACTTTACCTAAGGAAAAGCTGGATGAGAATCCTGTAAGGAAGGACTCAGGGCTACTTGTTGCCTTACAGGATTCTGGCTCCCAACTTAAATAAATACCCCAGACCCACACAGCACTGGAAACAGTGGGGGAAAACATACTTGAAGGAACAAGAAGGAAACAGCCAGGCAGGGAAGGTGGATTTAAAAAGCAGAAGTTGCACTGAATCCTAAGCAGGTAAGAGGTCCTCACTGAGGATCATTTATCAAAAAGTTCCTAAATTTGAAATAAACTGGCTGTATTTAAATAAATTCAGGAACCAGTGGAAACTGTGAGGCCAGCCCACTGCTGCTGCGCTGGGGTATCAGCATAGCTCCCTCATTATTCTTGCTTGTAGCCCTGTATTACCGGCTGCTTAAGCTCTTCTGATGTCATGAGATCTTATTCTGGACTTAAAGCAGCTTAAATACCCATGTTGTTTTGAGAAAGCTACAACTCCAGTGATCCAAAAGCACTTAAAGCAGCTTAATAGGGACTGGAAGTGATTTCCCAGTGAAGTTTAAAGAGGAGAAATTAATTTTTCCAAGTATCCACAATCATATTTTAAAGGTGGCTGAGTTAAAGGAAAAACACAGGGAACAGAAACACTAAAATAGCTGGAAAAATCATCCTGTCTGTGTTGGGCATTTCTTTCTGTTCCTCCTATTAAATGTGAAAAAATTAACAACAACAACAAAAACCCCAGCAAATACCCAACTGCATGATCTCAGCATCCAAGGGCACATTGTGATCCCAACTTTCCCAGCTCTCCAGGACTGAAGTCTTTCCATAATTCCTCATTTCAAATCCCATGCAAGGGGAGCAAGAACAGACTCACACACAGAGAACTAGCCACAGGCCAAAACTCTTCACCCCAGATCAACCCTTGAAACAGGCTGTAGGTTGTGATTTACATAATACATGAGCCTTGATTTAGGTCTTGGTGTGGAGAGCAAGTCCCCAGGTGAGGCTCTGTGAGAAGCAAAGCTTTAATTGATAGCATCTAAGATATAAAGACCTCCATTGTTAAAAAATCATTGTTATCTTTTGCAGTCACTGACTTAAAGGAGGGAATTTGAACATCCAGTCTGTCAATAGAGGTTCAACAGAGGCTGTCAAATATCAGCCATCTTCTGGATCAAGCCTAGCAGCTTGTGTTAGATGACAACTAACCCTCCAGCAAGGTGCCCGGCCTGCATTTGCAGATTTCAAAATATAGAGCATTTCCTTGTTTCCTGTTGAGGCTGGTGCTGAGACTTAATGACTGCAGTCTTTCAAAAAATAGCAGCTAATATTTCACTTGAATTTGTCAGTCTTTTACTTCCAGCCCTCATTCTGCTGGTTTGGGGATTTTTTTTATCTTTCCCTAGTAAGCTAAAAAGCCCTTTTGCTCACAGTGTTCCATCTCCTGTCTAGACCACGGGGTCATTTTCTGTTCCCAGAGACACGTCTCCTGCCACATTGTGTAACGGAGCAGCCAGCCAATTCCTAAGGATAACCCTATCCTCATCCCATCAGAGCTTTGTGACATCCCCAGGAGCAGAGCAGGGGGCCCAAAGGCTCCTCCCAGCAGCATTCCACAGGGATGCTGAGCCCCTCTCCCCCATCTGAGCTGCTAAGGAAGTGCCCCAGCACAGGCAGGGTGCAGGGTGGTTTTGCAGATCTACAGATCAATCTGCCCTGCTGTAACAGCAGCTAATTCTGTTGGAGCTTTCCGCCAGTTGGACCTGCTCTGGAGTTTCCAGAGGAGGCTTAGCAGAGCACTGAGTCTGCTTGAGCAGTAATAATAATAAACTGAGCAGCCATAACCTTGCCTTTAAGGGCTGAGGGGGTAATGCTTTTAATATATTAACATGTCCAATAACCTCAATGCCTGTCGTGTGCTGATTTAAGGAACTGCAAACTAATTTATTAAAGGAGGACTATGGCTGAGGACATGAAGAAGTCTGGTGTCTGGAAACTGTGAGTGGACTAGACTATCAAATGGGTACCTTCAGCCAACAGGCACTGATGTCCTTTACACCTTTTCAATTAATACGAAGCTCCTCATCCCTGCTGACCTCCAAGCAGAGGCAGTGGCATCGACACTGTAAGCTGCTCCACACACCCTGCCCAGAAACATTAAGAAGTCCTGAGTAATCAGGGTGTGAGAGCCTGATGTGAGTCTCAGTGAGAACAGAAAATCGCTGTGGAAGAGGACAGCGTCTGCACAGGAGTGTTCTGAAGTGCCAGCACTGACCCACATCCCCAGTCCCCCAGGAGAAGGAGTGAATAAAGGGGCTGCCCTTCCCTGGAGCCTCTGGGGATGAGTGATGAGGGAAGGCTGATGGTTTCTATGTCCCCTCTTGGAAGATGGTCAAGGGAAAAGCTCTCCCTGACCTTCCTGAAAGGGAAAATTGTTTAACTGCAATTCTTTTCTTCATTTCCTTCCTGGTAAGAAAACAACGACTAAGCTGCTTTAACTTCTTTTAAACTGGGGGCCGCAGTAACAAACCTCTCAGGAGATCCCTGCTACAGTGGAGGTGGAGACACCTCATTAGGGAGCTACATTTAGACCTGCTCCAGAACCATAAAATGAAGTAAATCTCTGCAAACCCCACTTCGCAAGACCGCTGTTTCCATCAGCTAAGTGAGCACCAAAAATCTCATGGATTTACTTAAAATAATGCTAATAAATAACAAGAAGTTTCCCCACAGGTCCATAACCTAAAGGAACAGCTTTCTCTTGCAGTGACAAAACCACACAAAAAGCAGACACGCAGCCCAATTAATTAGTGAAAAGAGGGAGGAGAGAAATCTTTAAAGCTCTTTCTTTTGCAGAAGTTTTCCCAGTTCTTGGAACACAGATTTTCCAGGGCAGAGCAGGGAGAGGTACATTTTAACCAGATAAAGATCCTCATTAAAAATAATAATGAAAAACCCCCACGTTTAACTGCTTCCAGCCTATCTGAGAGTTTAGAGCATTAGATCATGCTGGAGAGATCTACCACAGCCAAAACGAAGACAGCTCCACAGACATCCCCCTTGAGTTTACACTGAAGGCTAAAATTAACTTTGGAAAGCTGGTTTCTAAACGAGCTTCACCCCAGCTTATATTTCTGCAAGTGCAGCCTGGGAGCAAGAGCTCCAGCTTCTCCATTCTGCAGTGAACTGCAGTTGCACAACTGAACACCCGGGAGGAGGATCCTCATGAATCAGGGCACAAAAGAACTTTTTCTAGGCATCTGCAAAATCAGCTGTGAACCACCCAGTTCCGCAAACCTCTGGCCCTCTGTTCACATCACCAGCAGCAATGATGCGGTAACTGGACTTTAACTGATGATTTTATCGACACACAAGGCTGACCTTTTCCTCACTCTGCAGTAGCTCTCCAAAAGGTCCTTGTGTCTCCATCAGCAAAGCCAGCAGCTTGGACCCAAAGCTCTGTGGAATCTGAGGGCACAGCCAGGGCTGTGACCATCGCCCCCTCCCAGCACAGAGCCGTTCCCATGCGATTCCAAGTTACCATCATGCAACCATTTGCCCTGAAATCTCTGATGCGAGGAAGTTCTGCCCCCTCATGCATCCATGGGCAAACAGATCATTCTGCATCCAAATCCCAATACCGATTCGGGTTTATTTTTGAAGGAAGCATTTCCATGCTGCCTTCCTCATGCAACATCCCTGCAAAGCTGAGGAAGGGAAGTCCCAAGGAAGTGAGTGTCCCTGTGCCACGTGCAGCCAGCATAGTCAGTGCTGACAGCTCATGTGCATCAAGGGAGCAGAGGTGAAGAGCAAAGCAGCTGGAGAGATGGTGAAAAGGATGGTTTGATCGCAGCATCCTCAACAAAAGCCTAACAGCATGGTGGAAAGTGTGGTGAAGTGATGGGAGAGGCTGAATGGATTCACCTCTCGAAGGAAAATCTCAGGACAAAGTAACAAAAGCAAGAGGAAAAGGGAAAGAGAATGAACCAGAAATAGCTCCAGGCTGAGAAGGAGAGAAAGACCCATTGCTGGGACTTGCTGTGTCTGACAAGAATTTGGCCTCAGATTCAGTATCACTTCCCCTAGTGACTGCCAGCATGTCCTTACCCAGAAATCACCTGCCAGCTTAACCAGCCAAACCTTCAGGTCCAGGTACTGCACACCGTGAGTCACCCTGTGTGTGGACATGCCCTCCAGCAGCATCTCTGGGCAGGCACCCGTGGCATGACCCACGCAGCACCCCATGCCCCCTCCCCACACCCATGCTGCACCCCTTCATTGGCAGCATGATGTTTTTTGCAGGGGTTAATGCTCTCCCTGAGTGATTCACTGTGCCAGCTCTGCCATCTCCTGAGATTCACAACAATGGACCGACAGACACTTTACATCTCTGTCAAACTCTAGTCCAGAAACCAAACTTGGTATCTTCATTGCAAGACTTGCTGCAACCAAAGATGGAGGGGAGCACTGTCAACCCCACGGTGCCAGACTCCTGTGAGAAGTTAGAGGGACCTGGGCACCTCTGGCACTTTTGAAAACACTACCCACAGTCTCCTGGAAGAGACTGTTTTTGCATGTGGTTTTGCATGCTCCTGATGGAGGTCACCCGCTCACTCTCTGAGGCAATGCAAAGAGGATCTGGTGCAGTGAGGATGTGGATCGATAATGACTAGATGTCCTGGAATGGAGGTCTTTAGAGGAAAAGTCTGTTGATATGACAGAGAAAATGTCGAAGCTACATGCAACTGCAAAAGATGAAAATGTGCAGCGCAAACAGATCCTGAGAGCATAGAAAGCCACCCAAGGACTGTCTCCAGGTGCTTGGTCAGGGATGGTTGTACCCAGGAGCTGCCAGGGTGATTCTGTTTGTCATTCCCTGCCAATGAGGCTGCATTTCAGGATCATTCCCTTTAAGAAGCACACACAGGATGCTGTGCTGGAGGCTGACAGGGGCAGCCAGCGCTCTCCACCGCGACGCACATCAGCTTAAGGCAGGACCGCTCCTCCGCAAAATTCCAGCCAATTTAAGACTCTGTCATCCCCCTCCCTCTGACTCCTGGGGTTTTGCAGACCCCTAGGAAGGCTTTCCCTTCCCCTTCGCCAGCATCCCCAGGAAGGCTCGTAAGTCAATATACTAAGCAGAGGATCTAGGAGCTGACTGTCTCTTACCTTTGGTTTTAAAAGCAAAGTTACAGTACTTGCAGACATATGGCCTGACGTCTGTGTGCGTGCGAATGTGTTTCTTCAGCATGCTGGGTTTCTTGCAGCGAATTCCACACTCCTCACATACATACTTCCCTCTTCCACGGCCTCGCACATACACATACTCTTCGTTTGATTTGTACCTATGAGCAACAGGTGTCATGATAAAAAAAAAAAAGAAGATTCCCACAACTTTCCTGGATTAATTCAGCACGATATCGACACCACCGGCCTTGGTTACTATTTGCTAGCTCTGGGTGAATAGGCTACATTCAAAACATCTTCCAAAGCTTTTGCCCAGATGCCTAGTTCTTCTTCTGGAGTAGGTTCTCACATCCTGTGTCTGTTCCTCGCCACAGACAAATGGCCCAAAGTCTGAGGTAAGTCACAGGGTCACCCAAATGTCCTGATTTTCCCCATCTTCAAACACAGACTGAGGCGCTCAGAAGTCTGAATAAGACAAATCACAGTCCAGCCTGGTGCCTGAATGTTCTCTCTCTCAGACTATGCTGTGTTTTCAATACCAGAGTCTGGGAAAAGTACTGGGAAGAGACATCCAAGCTAAACCTCTTGAGATACAACCTTTTCCACCCATTGGGACAACAGTAAAAGTCAAGGGAGAAGACTGTGACACCAGCACTGCAAGTTGTATTCCCTGCACAAAACTGCCAGAAAGAGACACCCAGAATGGACACAAAGAGAAGAAAACATCCAGTTCTAAACCACATGGAGCTAAAGTAGATGTAGGCACCACGGACTACAGGCACACCACCATGGCTTTACCCAAGAGAAGGACATTGGCCACCCTTCCTCCACATTGCATTTTTATTTGCTTTCTGTCCCCTTTTGTGCACAGGGAAGGCTGCACGATGGGAGAGTTGAAAAGTACTTGTGAGACTGAGACCAATCACTGAACCTCCTGCCGTTTAGCAAATGGAGTCTGTAATTTCCTGTACTTGCAGCATAAGAAGAGTAAGGTAACACGAAATTGGTCCCCTCAGAATTTTTAAGAGGCCAAATTCTTGAAGCGTGGTACTTCTTCTTGCAACTCGTTTTTCTATCCGGTGTGAATTAAACGTCTGGTCTTCTGAAACCTCCAAACATCCAGCCCTGAAAAATCAGGTCTTTCCAAAGCACCTTAATACAGCAACCAAACATACACAACACCATCAGCCACCTTTTAGCATCCTTTCCAGTAAAGCCTGGTTCAAACCAGAATGGTGAGAAAACAGCAGCCAGGCTGAAGAGAAACGGGACAGAAACAGCAGCACTAGAAACAGCTTGAGCACTTAATAAGTGGAAGTATAGTAAATCCTAAAATAAGACAGTATAATGCAAAAAACCCCAATAATCATTTAAAACTGAGTAAAAATGCACAGAGATCATGGATCCAGCCCTGACCTGACAGGATGATAATGCATGGTCTGCACTGGATGCATCCAAGTAAATCCATCCCAGCTACCCACTACTGCAGATTCAAAGGCAGTTCAGTCACACTGCATGAAGCCCTTACCTCCCACCCAGGCACAGAGCCCTTGCCCTGACTTCAGTGTGTAATTCACAGTGGTTTCAGTTCCACTTGGGGTACACACAAAAATCAGAACATTCTTCCCGAGTGCCCCCGGGAAGATGTGAGTTCTGGACTAAACCCTTCCTCTCCTGCCAAGTCCTGTTGTGTCCAGGTCTGTAAGGCTGAGCCATTTCTTTGCTTCATAGGAGAGATGTGAGCAAATGCTAAAGACTGTGAGTTGCTCACACATTAAGGTGACAAGGCTGCAGATCTCCATCCTGTGCAGGTTCAGACACAGACTGGAGTGAGGAAAAATAGGTGACTAGACAGCTGCAGTCTTGCCTGGAGTACCAGTAGCAGCACCAGCATAACCAAGTCTTGGTGTCCAACAGCTACACATTGGGGAACACTTATACTTCTGTCCTTCAGCATCAGAAGTTCTCCAGATCATAACCAGTATCAACTGGTAGTGCACATACTCTATCTCCTGTAGCTGAAGCCACAGCAATGCCATCGACCCCCTTCCCTCCCTGCCCCTCCAAAAAATCCCACCCAACACCAAAACCCCTTCATGTGCTCATGATTTGGCCAGAGGTGACTTACAGTGTGTCTGAAGAGCCTGACACACTCCACCCCAGTAAATCCATTAAACCATTACAGATACCAGGGCTCACATAAATGATTGTTAGGGATGGCCAATGTCCTCTCTTCCACGAGTGAGTGATTTAACACCAAAGCTACAAGAAGAGCCAGAGGATGCCAGGAATCCTGATTTCTCTTCTGTTCAGATCCCCGTTGGAGCTTCCCTTTCGCCCTCATTTCTGTCTGTCATTATGCTGCTAATCACCTCGCCATTTAAAAAATGAAATTGCTCCTTTATCAGCCTTGTACTTGCACCACCCTTAATTACAGTCTCACATGGAAATCTCTGAGCAAGTTCTTTGTGTCCAACAGTCCCTTCACCAGCCTCATTAAAGCTATCAGGGTGGCTCTTCCTGGTAAAAAGGGCCACGTGATGCCATCTGAAATTAGCCAACTCAACACTCTGTGAGACTGAGCCATCCCTCAACACAGATATTTTTCAACAGCTCCCTGAAACCAAGGAGAGGAGAGAAACAGAAAGAGGAAAATACGAAAGAAATATCAAACCAAAGCAGAAGACGAAAGCCAGGGAGGTGTCAGTGCCCTAACATGGAGAAGGCTGCAGCAAAAGCCATCTGCCCCCAGTGGAGGCTGCAGTGTGTTTATGGAGATAATGACTTCAGTGTGATGCTGCTTTCTCTGTGGTTCTAATATGCTCCTGATTTGCATCAGAAAGACAAACCAGTGACAGCTCGCTTCACTGAAGATTTATCCTGGGCAAAGTACCTTCCTGCTCTGTAGCGACTGCTGTGAGCAGAGCCCTCTATATCCACAGCTGGAGTTTGTGACAGCAAACCTGGGCTGCTCATCCAGAGCTCTGTGGAATTAATAATCCTGCAGTTAGCAACCCAGGCACCTCCTGCAGTGTCACAGCTCCAAGCTAGAAACTGAGGTGATCTGAGATCCAGAAGGGTAACTCAGGAGGCTGCTGTGAACTCAGAGATTCATTTAGGAAAGAGTTCTTTCAGAGAGACACACAAACCCCTAACATTTCCATTCCTTTTGGAAGGTTATTGCTGTGCTAGCAAATGCACCTCTGCTCAGTTCTGTGTAACCACAACAAACACTTTGTAAAGCCAGAGGAACTGGCAGAGCCGTGGCAGCACCAGTGCTACCACAGGCACTACCAGATCAGAGATTTGCTAGCCTCAGACACCACCATCACTGTCTGCTGCCACAAGAAACCCAACAATGGGAAAACATGAACCCAGGCAAAGCTCTGCCCCAGCTCTTTCCCTTGAACTTAGTTGAAACCCAAAACCATGAAGCATTTATTGCTTTGCAGGCTTTAGCTCCTAATATTCGCTGTTACGACTATCTCAGTATCCTGTTTAGCCACAGACACTTCTTTCTTATTTCCTCAGCGCTGTGAGCCACATCCAAAATCTTCATGTGGCTGAAAACCACACAATAAAACCTTGGAGAGCAGAGGGGGAAGGAAGTTTGGCGGTTCACAGGCAGGAAGGGGGAGCAGGTTTCTGGGGGGCTCGTTGCTTCACTATGAGACCCAGTTGGGCTGAATCTCCCCCTCTCTTCTGCCTTCTGCGACTGCCAGGAACTTGCCCTGCACAGTCTGGCTGATGTGACCTTGCTGGCCACAGCCCCAGCCCTGCAGCTGCACTTGCTGTGTTGGAAGTCACACGTGGATAACCTGAGTTTGTGAGTTCCCACCATCTGAAGTGAGATAAGGTGTCGCGGTGAAGGACAGCCTGGGTTACTCTTGCAGGGAGTGAGTAAGTATTTCCTCAACTGGTTTTGCCATTTGTTGAACTCACTTGTTTGCTTTTTTGGGTTTCTGGTACAGAGTAACAGGAACTGGATATCTGATCCTTTTCCTAAGCCTCTGCATTGAGCTCACCGTCAAGTGAACTGAGTGGCTCCATTTGTTGCCCTCAGCGTAGGTCTGCTGGTTTTAGTGGTGGCACATTCCATCTGCCATCAGCCTGCCCACTCTCCTGGCTTGGCCAAATCCTGCCGAATTTCCTGACCATCTGTCCTGGACTGCTAGCAAGCCTAGGAATGTCATTCTCCCTCTGTACTGGGTGCCAGGGAGGACTCTTCTTGGGTACTGGGGGGCAGTTCTGGGCACCTCACTTCAAGAAGGACATTGAAGGGCTGGAGCAGGTCTAGAGGAGCAACAAGGCTGGGGAAGAGACTGGAGGGGACTGGTGAGGAGAGGCTTGAGGGAGCTGGGGGTGTTTAGCCTGGAGGAGACTCAGGGGGCACTTTCTTCCACTCTACAGCTGCTGGCGCTGGGGATGGACTTTAATGGGGTCAGAGCTGTAGCAGGAATCCTAGTTGCTTTAGAAACAGAGATGGTAGCCAGTTAAGTTAGTGTCACAGAGGCAGCATTAAGTTAACACCATTGTAAGGAGAGGTAATTTGTTTGTTGTTGTCAATAATAAACGATTTTGAGTTGCCTTGTGCTGTCTCTACAGTCTCTTTCTCATTCTGGGGCTGAGGGTTGCCCTCAGGGACAGGAAGGGTTTGGCTCCAGCCCCCAGCAAAGACCCCTGGCCCTAGCTCTGCTCTCAGCAAAACCCAGCAAAAGGCCAACCCAGGATCCACCCAGCAGCTGCAGCAGCCCCCACAGCCACTGCAAGGATCAGGCTTGGGCTTCTGTTGCCCACCCTCCATCCTGTCCTACAGGAGTCACAGTGTGGATTTACTGGAGGAGGAAACTATCCCATCAGTGTTCACTAAAGGCTTTCAGTATAGAAGAGGTTTTCACTGGAGCACTTAAAGGAGATGCTACATCATGATCCTTTTCCTTTCATTTTATGGTGGGAGCAGACCTGTGACACCAGCCGTGCATGACACTCCACACTTTGCTGCCATTTATGTAAAAATTTCCAGTGCTCATGAGAAATCAGAGCAGTAGCTCACTGGGTCACAATAAACCTGCAGCACTACACAGCACAGTCTGATCACGAAAAGATTCCCCAAATTAGGTCCCATGCTAAGAGCAATGTGATTCCAACTCCCAAGTTAAGTGTCTTACAGCAGCTGAGAGGACAGCAGCCAGTTCAGCAGGCACACGTATTTCAGCTCATGCTTTCTCCCAATTACTTTAAAATCAGCATTGCTGGTTGATTAGGTACAGAAACCAGAGACCTTCAACAGCATCCAGGTCTGCACAGAGTCACTGGGCAGCAGATCACGGTGGGAAGTCCAGTTCAAGGAACTGACCAACAGAGAACGACCCAACCAAGCCATGACTGTTAAAACCCTAATCCTGAGAAGGAGGTGTCACTTGCACCAAACCAGCTCTTGGAGATTTTTGGACTTGGAATATGGTTTCCAGCAGAGGACACCCAGATCATCCCTCGTGTCGGTTTTCAAAGCCAGTGGTCCCCAAAGTGAGGGGTGTGAGACAACCCACTGGGATGTGTGAAGGAAAGATTTGGAATTTATTTCTTTTCATTTATAGAGTCTTGTGAAGAGGTGGCAAAGACTCTGAAGTCATTTGCTTCTTTACATGGGAGCAACCACAAAAATCTCTTGGAGCACATGGAATGCCACTGCCTTTTTCATAGAGAAGGGGCTTACAAGAGCTGTTGAACTCAGAGGAGTTTTAGTTTACAAAGAGGAGTAACTGCTCTCATTACCACTCTTCCTAGCAGATATGGTCCAAAGATAACCATCGAGAAGGTGCCCCTTCAAGGCAAAAGGTACCATTTGACCAAAGAGAGAGGAAGAAACTGCCTTCAGGGCAAAACTTGTGCTCAGGAGAGAGAATTTTCTACAAACCCCAACATCTCCAGTTAGTTGGCAAAAACAGCTGGCTGACACTGAAGAAGATGGAACAGCCAAGGAAACCCTTTACCTAAACAGTCGATGGATTGAAAAGCAGGTGTCAGAGTTTAATCAGTTCTTCTGCCATCTGCACCTACACATCCCTGGGACGAAATTCTCTCAGCAGCAATGGTCACGAAAACCAGGTATCAAGATAAACCAAGACTTCCAAAACTAATCCCAGAATCATCAAAACTGGGAAAGAACTTCAAGATCATCAAGTCCAACCATCCACCCTACAACCTCCAACCACTAACCCGTCTCCGCAAACACCCTGGCTGCCTGGTTGTTGAACCCCTCCATGGATGATGTCTCCAACCCCTCCCTGGGTATTCTGTTCCAAGGCCTCCCCACTCTTGCTCAGAAGAAGTTCTTCCTAAGATCCAATCTGACCCTCTCCTGGCACAACCTCACCCCATTTCCTCTGGTCCTGTCTCTAGCCCCTAGGTAGAAGAGGCCAACCCCTGCCTAACAATGTTATGGTTTTAGCAAGAGAAAAAGGAGGTTGTGCCTTGCAGTAAAGTAAATAAAAAAGTAGGTGATAAACAAGAACAATATTTGAAGATACAGAATCACAGAATGTGTTGAGTTGGAAGGGACGCCCAAAGGTCATCTAATCCAATGCCCCTACACCAAACAGGGCCATCAATCACAAGACCAGATTACCCAGAGCCTCAGCCAGCCTGACCTTGAATGGCTCCAGGGATGGGGCCTCCACCACCTCTCTGAGAAGCCTATTCCAGGGTTCCTCCACCCTGAGATTCAACAACTTTTTCCTCCTGTCCAGACTCACTCTGCCCTTTTCCAGCTCCAAACCATGACCTCTCATTCCCTGCCCTTGGAAACAGTCTTCCCCAACCTTCTGACAGCCCCTTTCAGAGGTTGGAAGGTCTCTAGAAGGTCCTCCTGAAGCCTTCTCTTCTCCAGGCTGAACAACCCCAACTCTCTCAGCCTGTCCTCAGAGCACAGGGGCTTCAGCACCCCCAATTTTTTTAGTTGCCCCCTCTTGACCTGCTCCAACAGGTGATTTATAATCTTACAGAGTTATAACTATATGATTTATAATTATACAGGAGAATGCATATCTGATTTATAAATAAATACACATATAATGGGGAGGGGTTGCTTAAAGATTTTTCACTGATAGCATCAGGCCATCAAAATACTCTCTCACACAGCAGGTCACATTCTGTCACAGGGAGCCATGGAGCAGAGTGTTCAAAGTTGTCTGTATGTTTTTTCATGCAGAGATGACAGCAAGGATCATCTCTAAAACCAAACCCTTTGTGAGGATGCCTTGCCAAGCTCTGAAGAGGCACTTTTGTTCCAAGCCCAGAGCTGCTTTCCAGGCCCTAGGCTCTATAAAAATTATGACCAAGCAATGAATATTTGTAAAGACACACAGGTCAGTAATTCATTTTGGTAGATTTAATTTTACTATATTCACTGTATAAAGCAGGAACCTTCTCACAAACACATTTTGTGATGTGATCATCTCCTCTGGGTTACTGGTTCTGAACCTGCTGACATTTCATTTTTATTTCTCATCCACGTGTGGAGCAGCACAAGATCCACTCATCAGGAAACACCTCTATGAACTTAATGGCACTCTCTGAAATGAAGATGATAAAGGAAGCAGAACACCTCCCCTATGAAGAGAGGCTGAGGGAGCTGGGTTTCTTGAGATTGGAGAATTAACGAGGGGTGACCTCATTCACGTTTATAAATATATGAAGGGTAGGTGTCAGGAGGATGGAGCCAGGCTCTCCTCAATGTCATCTAGTGATAGGACAAGGGGCAATGGGTGTAGGATGGAACATAGGAGGTTCCACAAAAATGTGAGAAGGAACTTCTTCCCAGTGAGGGTGACAGAGCACTGGAATGGGCTACCCAGGGGGGTTGTGGAGTCTCCTTCTCTGAAAACATTGAAAACCCGCCTGGACATCTTCTTGTGCAACTTGGTCTAGGTGATCCTGCTGTGTCAGGGAGATTGGACTAGATGATCTTTCGAGATCCCTTCCAATCTCTGATGCTCTGTGACTCTGTGATTAGTAGATGGAAACCCCATTTGCCTACATCAGAAGAGGTACCTGTCAGGGTGTTTTGACAATTCCATAACCCAGCCAAAGGAGCAGGGCCATCAGCAGGAAGCAGTTTATTATCTGTCTTTGCATAATGTAGGGCTAAGATTGCCTAACCCATCACCACTGAAATAAAGAAGAACACCTCTGACCAAAAGCACCCCAATAGAAAACCCAAAGGCAGTGAGAAACTCTGTAACAGAAAAAAACACCCAATCCTGTCATAAAGAATGTTCATTAAACTTAGGAGCCAGGTCATCACCCAAGTTTGATCCAGTCTGCCTGCAGCAGCCTGTCCACAGAGAGGGAAAAGAAGAGTCCCGCAGAGAGATGGCACAACTCCATGTCCCTTGGGAGGGTCTCTGCAAGCAGCCTCACTTTATACTGCAGTGCTGCATCAACAACTTCCCCTTTGAAGCAGACACCTGTTGTAATCCAGTCAAGACTCTCTCTCTCTCAAGGTTGCCTAGTTCAGGGAAAAAAAGCCAGGGGAGTATTTTTCTCCACACTCCGCCATGAGAATCTGGGCATTGGTGGTTTCTCATCAGAAAAAAGGAATCATTCGTGTGTGAGCCTCAGTTCTCAGTATTTCACAGGGACATCCTGTTGCTGCTTTTAACATCCACTAAAACTGACAAATTTTGCTTAGAGAACAGAAAAGTTCAAGTTACACAAGCTCTGAATATTATTTCTTATCGAGAGAGATCAAACCCCGATCACACTTATTTTTTTCAAATAAACCTTTAAAGCATTTTGCACAGGAACATCTTTAGCCTCTGTGAAGTGCAGCACCTCAACAGGGAAGATGTCCCCTATGATCACTCAGTCTGCTTAGGAAAAAAGAGGTGAATATTGAAGAACCACCAGGTTTTGTGCACATAAACCCCCTCTGTGCAGGAGACTGTGAAGTCAGCCCCTGCCTGGAGAGCATTTAATCAGTCATTGGAATTGCAGACTGTTTTGGGTTGGAAGGGAATTCAGAGATCATCTAGTCCCAACCCCCTGTCATGGGCAGCAACACCTCTCACCTGTCCAGGTTGCACAGAGCCCCATCAAACCTGATCTTCCAGGGATGCAGCAGCCACAGCCTCCCCGGGCAACCTTTTCCAGGACCTCAGCACCCGCACAGAGAGGGATTTCTGCCTCATATCTAAGCTAAATCTCCCCTCTTGTAGCTTGAACCCATCACCCTCATAGAAGACCCTCTCCAGTTTTCCTGTAGCCCCTCCAGGCACTGGAAGGTTGCTTCAGGGTCGTCAGAAGCATGCATAAAGCACTAGCATCACTAGCACACACAAAGAATGGGACAGCATGTGTTCTTACAGAGAACTGAGTTCTCCTCAGCAGAACAGAACATCCCCATGGCTCTCCAGCCATGCTGATCACCAAGACTGCAAAATGCATACCAATTCTGCAAGAAACCCTAAAGGCAAATTCAGGAATAAATGCATCTCACATATTCCCTCTCTGCTGGAATCTCAGCACGGATAGGAGAAGGAATTGCATGTCACTGCAAAAAACCAAACCTGATCACATAGGACAGCTCAGGCCCAAGACACACTTTTCTGCTCTTTCTATTACCCTGGTGGGTCCTCAAGGCTCCCAGTTTCACCTAAGGCAATTTTCCACATTTCTTTGAATGGGAAACAATAAAGTGGGTGGATCCCCACAGAGGGCTCCTTGTGATCACAGCACTGTCAGCACGACCTCAGTGCCACTAGGGCTTCGTGGGACATGCCAGCTGCTTCAGAAGGGATGCTGGCACCATGGGTGGCCAAGGCACTGTCCAAAAGATTCCCCAGCCTGCCTACAAGAAATGAGCCCTGGCAGAGCCCATCTGTCACTGGAAACAGCCACAGTAGTTGCCTCATAGAATCATAGAATCATCATGGCTGGAAAGAACTTCCAGGATCATCAAGTCCAGCCTTCATCCCAACATCTACCTAACCCCTAGACCATGGCCTCAAGTGCTCTAGCTGCTCTTTCTGTAGCACTGCACTGTGAGAGGGCAGCCAGACCACCAGGATGTTGGGGGGTCAATGTAGAAACATCAAGTCAAAGACTCCTTTGACTCCATAGAATTATTTGGGTTGGAAGGGACCTCTGGAGATCATCCAGTCCAACCCCCTTGCCAGAGCAGGATCCCCTAAAGCAGATCCTGCAGGAACAGTCCAGGTGGTTTGGGATGTCTCCAGAGCAGTAGACTCCACAACCTCTTCTGGGCAGTCTACGCCAGGGCCTCACAGTCAAAATGTTTGTCCTTATGTTCAGGTGGAGCCTCTTGTGTTCCAATCCATGCCCAGTGCCCTTTGTCCTGTTGCTAGGCAAAGAGCCTGGTCCCATCCTGCTAACACTGGCCCTTTAGATACCGATCAGCACTGATGAGATCCCCACTCACTCTCCTCCTCTCCAGGCAGAACAGCCCCAGCTCTCTCAATCTCTCTTCTAAGGCAGATGCTTCAGCCCTCTCATGTAAGTGACAGTCAGGATGGGGAGACACTTCCTACCCTAGAAACTACCAGTTATCCTGGGAACTACAGAGAGAATCCAAGGACTGGAAAATTGAAGCTAAACATGAAAAAAACAATGATGGGTAATGTTGTCAGTTCAGTTCACCTTGCACAGAAGGCAGACATGGATCCCAGCAGTGTGACATCTCCTGCCTGTTCAGTCTTTAAAGCACTGTCTACTGCACACAGCTTCTTGCTGGACAAAATTGTTGACACCTCGGGAACACACACAGGTCTCCAGCAATAGCCAGAGTGAAACCAGTACAGAAAAGATGCATCAGCAACCTGAATCCACACAAGAAGCTTCTCCTAGCGTAAAAACACAGGCCAGAGGATAAGACTGAATGGGTTTTCTCCATCAGCAATGGCCAATTTTTTTACCAGTAGAGACTATTGAGATTGACCACGTGTTGTGGTCAGGGACAAGAGGATCTGCACCAGGACAACTACTCCACCAGGGGCTCGAGCTGACCCCTGACACTGAAGCTTGGATCTCGAGCAGTGGCGTAGGCCCAGGACAGACCGTGGGTCTCTCTTTAATTAAATTAATCCATCTCAGAGCAAATACAGTGGCAGCAATTATTGCAACTGGAAAAGACCTCTGAGCTCAGCCAGCCCAAACCAGGACCTAACATCACCCCATCGGCCAGACCAGGGCACTAAGGACCACAGCCACTCTACCCTTCAACATCTCCAGGGATGGGCACTCCACCACTGCCCTGGGCAGTCCAGTCCAGGGTCTGATCCTCCTTTCAGTGAGGAAGGGGTTCCTAACACCCAACCTGACCCTCCCTATCCTGGCCCTGGCTGCCTAGGGGAAGAGCCCAATCCCCATCTGACTACAACCTCCCTGCAGGGAGTGGGAGAGAGGGAGATGGTTCCTCCCAGAGTCTCCTCTTCTCCAGGCTAAACACCCCCAGCTCCCTCAGCCTCTTCTCACCAGACTTTCCCTCCAGTCCCTTCCCCAGCCTTGTTGCTCCTCTGGACCTGCTCCAGCTCCTCAATCTCTTTCTTGAAGTGAGGGGCCCAGAACTGCCCCCAGTACTCAAGTGGAGGCCTCCCCAGTGCCCAGTACACAGGGAGAGTGATGTCCCTAGTCCTGCTGGTCACACTATTGCTGATCCAAGCTAGGATGCCACTGGCCTTCCAGGCCACCTGGACACCCTGCTGGCTCACATTCAGCTGCAAAAGCAGAGCAGTTTTATATTACCTCTCCTGTGATGCTCAAGTGAGAGCCAAGATCAATTTTGGACTGTGGCATCAGACCCATTCTAGTCTATTAGAAATAAAATTACAGTCATTCTCATCACAGCTCTATCTGCTGTTGTACAACTTCATCCTCTCTGTGCTTTAATCATTTAATTGTCATTGCAAACCACTATGAAAACACATCTATTCCAGAAAAAAAAATCAATGTAAATAGCACAGCGGTGCTTTAGGCGAGCTGAAACCCTGGCTGCGATTGCTGCAGTCCAATTAGAGACGAAAACAGATGGAAAAACTATGTCAGAAAACAATGGGACAGGTTTCACTGCAAGGTGAAGGTATTTCAGTGGGACGTGTGTGTGTTGCCTCTGCCAGGTGACCAGCTTTAGCCACCTAAGCATGAAGTAACACAGAATTCTATTGATTGTGTGCACAGTCTAATTAGTCCCTTCTGAGCTTCCCCTCCATGAAATCCAATTGCCAGAGCAGAGAGTTAATGCAAAAAACTTCCACAGCCTCTCACTTCTTGTTTAATGACTGGGCCTTGCGTCCCCACCAGCAGAAGATACCAGCAGCAGTCAGATAAGTTTTGCAGAGCAGTGCGACCTCAACTGCTCTCCCCACCAGCAGCACCAGCAGGAATGAAATAGAACAATGAGCTGCTGCAGTTTTGCAAAGGCAGGACACAACGGCAGCACCACAGAACACCACACCTGCCTTCCACCTCGACGTCCCCGTTTCCATGACAGACCTCTTGTCTGTCATGACAGTAAATTAATGCCGAGTGCTAACGCAAGGCTGGGCTTTTCCCCCCAGCACCAGTCAAGACAGGTTAGGTCATGATAGAGAAGTCCACCCGGGTGAGCAGACACACCGTTCCCAGGGCACTGCTCCAACACAACCTTTCTCTTTTGAAGTCAAACACAAACAGAATAAAAAACTGGATTAAAAAAACCCCAACTGCTGCAACCTCATACAGCTGATTCATGAAATATTCATGGAAAAAGTCTGGCTTGGAAATCCCCATAGATGACCTGTCTCAATCCCATTTCTCCCTCCTCTGCCTCCATCAGAATTGATTAAACAATTTCCGGAGAAGCTGACATTAATGACTCCGTCTGACTCTGAGCGACTCTCGTCTGACAGCGAGACTTCGTGTTCTCAAAACGGCTCTTCTGCTGCTGTTTTGCTAAGTGCTGGGAAATTATCCTGGATGCCATCACTGTTTTAATTAGTGGCTCCCTTCTTGTCCTTCTGTCGCTTGTCATGTCAGTGAGGAGGGGCTGTCTCATGGCCTTACCCCAGCGCTGGAATTCTCAGAACTAACTGCGCTCCCCGCAGAACCGGCGTCTTCAGAGGGACATTTGGGTCTGTAGCACTTGTTAGTCCTACCAGATCATCAAATTCTTGAAGAAATTGGGACTGCGGTCAGTCACAACTCATGAATTTGGGAGTTGGACTCGATGATCTTCAGAGGTCCTTTCCAACCCCTAACATTCTGTGAATTATTTTGAACTCTACTGGGGAAATGTCCAATCCAAGAAGCAAGTGCCTACACCAGTACATTCTGCCCACTCCTGGTGCGTGGCCACTAGCTCCAGGATCTGTCCCCACTCTTGATTTTGAAGATGTTATCAATAACCTCTAGAGTCTCACAGAATCATGGAATGGTTTGGGTTGGAAGGGAACTTGAAGATCACTTGAAGATCCAGCCTTCCACTCGATCAGGTTGCTCAAAGACCCATCCAACCTGGCCTTGAACTTCAGGGATGCAGCCCACCGGAACACTGGGCAACCTGTTGCAGCACCTCAGTACCCTCACAGGGAGGAACCTTCTCCTTGGAATAAATCATATCCCAGTTTAAAGCCATTACCCCTCCTCCAGTCAGTACTAGCCCCAGTTTATCTTTACACAGTTACAAATATGTGAGGATCAGGCTCCTGGGATTCATAAACACAACTGCATTCACTGGTGATTCCTGTGGGCACTAATGATCCACCGGGTGTTGCCAAACACCAGCATTAGGGAACACACCAGCTTGGATACTGTCACATTCCATCTTCCTCTGCATTTATTCAAGCAGCTGTTTTTATTCTCTGTTCACTGAAGGGTTGAAGCTATTAATTAACAAGTTTTACATTTCTTTTTTCATCTGAGAAGCAGCATTTTCAGTAGCCCAGCAGAAATCCAGTCCTTTTCAAAGTCAAGTCCATTCCTTACAGTGATCTTGCCTGGAGTTGGATATTCCTTACGTGGGTAAATCCTATCAATACTTCAATCTTTAGTCCATTTAATAGATGCTGAAACACATTATAGAATCAAGACCTGAGATGCTGTCTCTCAATAGCCACATTCTGGCCAAAGAAGTTCTGCCTTCCTGAGTGACACTTTCTGTGACTCTACTTGTAGATGAATTTTCTCTGGCTTCCACTCCCCTCATGGTGCAACTGGGATATGCAGAGGATGCTCAACACCTCTAGGCCTGAAGATTTAATTGTGGAGGATTTCTTACTAAAGCTCCTTGTTTCCCAGACAGGGCTGACCCTTCCTCAAGCTCTTCACTTTGTGTCTGTCCATCCTGAGGGGTTCACAGTGCTCTCCTTCCTCTGTTTTAAACCCTGATTTAGGTTTTTCCAGACACCCTGACATTGAGCTACAGCACAGTGCTGATATCAGACTGGCTCAGTTACCTAACATGAGTCAAGATGAGAAAATCTAAACATTCCTACCACAGGACAAGGTGAGAACCCACTGACTGCAGTGACTACGTTTCAGGAAGGCACTTTCTCTCTGGCATCATATGTGATACAGTGTGCCTCGTTCTCCAGCTTCTTAGAAATGAGTAACTATCCCACTCACAACTGGCACCCCAAAGGAACACACTGGTGGGACCTGGGGACAGGGTCAGGTACAGAAAAAACCCCACCGCTGCCTCGTTCGCTCTCTGTTATTAAAAAGTGGAGAAACAAACTCAACTGACACTTCACAGAAGGCTGGGTTGGAATTTTTTCCCTACTATTCTCTCCAAAAATGATATTTACACTGTTTCATCCAATTATTGCTTCATCTTCTGTGAGTAATTACTCTGCTTTTAGAGATCACTGACCCACAAATGGAGTTGTCCCATCCACCATCACTGGAATTACTGGTAGGCAGGCAGGAAAGACCAAAAAAACCTCACTATCTCCTGGCTTTTACAATAAATCTGTGTTGTAGTAACCAATTTTGTGAGGACTTCAGCACAGAAGACATACTTTACGCTCAGCCTGAATGCTAATTGCTTTTGTGGTGAGGCTTGTAAAGCTGGTACCTAATGAGGCTGCTTATTTCTTTGTTAAAAAATGAAAAGAAAAGCCAAAGCCGCGTCGCACAGTCTTAGACGTTGTGTTCAAAAAGCCAAATCTCTGCACAGAACGGAACCCAGTAATTAAGACCAACACCACACAAGGGAGATTTAACTGCATTGCTCTGCTACTGCTCTGGAGCGAGGAGCAAGGAGCCCAGCTCCCTGTCGTCCTGCTCCTTGAGCAATTACTGACTCCTCAGCAGCAGGAGTTTGAGGGGGAATTGCAGTGCTGCCAGATCTGAATGGCGGCTTTGAATCTGCTTTATGCTTCACTTAGTGAGACAAGAAGCAGCAAAGAAACTGAGACTGAGTTAACATCCACTGTTAATTTGTGGTTCCTCAGCTTGTTTCAAAATCTAGAAGAATCCTGCTGCCAAAGTTACTGGTGAACTGTAAGATGCTACATGACTGGAGCAAGTAAACAGCAAAAAGAAAACACAGGATCATAGAATCATGCAGGTTGGAAAAGACCTTCAAGATCATCAAGCCCAGCCATGAACCCAACTGTCCCAACCCACTGCTAAACTTGGTCCCTGAGATCCAGATCCCCACAACTGTGAAACACAGAGAGGGAGGCAAGACAACCACCTTCCTGGGCAGCCTGTTCCAAGGCCTGAGGAAGTTTTCCCTAATGTCAAACCTAAACCTTCCCTGAGATCTCAGGAATAACAAGGAACACTCAGGGGTCAAAAGAATTGTACAGACCAAACATGCATCGATGGATTTTCAGCCCTAAGTTCAAACCCTTCACCTCAATGATGCCAGAGATCATTGCATCCAGACTGGGGGATACAGCCTGAACTGGCATTTCCACACTGGTGTGATGGACTGGCCAGGGTTCTTTGTTCAAGCTGCTGGAGCTTTGTGAAAGGAAGTCTCAGCCTTATCCCAAAGTGACCTGATTTGTTGGACCAATCTTGCCTCAAGACTAAAGAGTCTTGACTCTACCCGTAGCTCTATTTCTAATTTCAATGAATAGTACAAATAAAAAATCTCTGCATAAATAAATCATGGAATATAATAGAATCGCAGAATCTCAGACTGGTTTGGGTTTGGAGGGACTTTGAAAGCTCCTCCAGTCCAACCTCCTGCAGTGGGCAGAGACATCCCCAACTACAGCAGGTTGCTCAGAGCCCCAAGGTCCAACCTGACCTGGGATGGTTCCAGGTATGGGGCTTCTCCCACCTTTCTGAGCAACCTGTGCCAGGGTCTCGCCACCCTCATGGTGAAATTAAACTTATTTGACCCTAAAGTTGCAAATTCCATTAATTAGACATTAGGAAATGCTACATCTTAGCTGTCCACTTCACCATAAGTCTGACAGGTCAGAGTACAACTTAGATGATGCTCTTTTAGATGCTGCTGTTAGTGTTGACAACCTTTGGAAGAGATGAGATACAACATTACCACATATTTGCTTTTTTTTAACATCTATAAATGCATTTTATTGTGACCATTTCTAATCACTCAAACAGGCAATGAGGAGCCTTCTGGCATTCACTGGGGTGGATGAGACACGAACTGCAGTCAGAGCCACAGACCCTGGTATTTTAATGACATTAGCAGCTTGGAGAAACTCCACTGGCCAAGTGTCCCTGCTCATGTCCTTGGTTCTGATGGCCATGGATGTCCTGTCTCAGAGGATCCTTGTGTTCCTTCACTGTTTGGCCAGGCCACCTACTTCAATCCCCTGCATAGTCCAAATGAGAGAAAGAAATTTTGAGCTGTGAAGTCTTCCATAGGATGGAGAAAAGCTGCAGCTGACTCATTCAAGCAGATTTCAACAGCTTCCTGCAAGCAGTGGAGATGCTACTCCTTTCTCTCAGAGAAGGCTGCAGTGTAATACTGGGGCCACTGGTTACTTCCAGCTCCCATCTAGTATCAGCCAACTCCAGTGATGCTAATCACATTATCATTAAGACACACAGACAGAACAGGAGGGACTGGTACTTCTATACAAACGAGCCACAGAAATGGCTCAGACTAAACTCATCCACTTATGGACATCTGCTGTGCCACAATGTTTTCCCCTTGTCTCAAGGGGCTGCAGCCCATCCTTCTCAAATGCAGCTTCTTTCTTTCACAGTGACCTCCTACATCTTGATTCCCAGTGCTCAGGCAGTGACAGACACTGGGAGAATCACAGGAAGAATCCGTAAGAACAACAAGACTGAGGAAAGACAAACCTCCTTTCAAGTTCCTCTGCCTTCACCATCACGTACTGGAGAAGTGATCCTTGGGAAGAGAGTGTCCCTCTCAAGTTTGTAGCAAGAGACTGCAAAGCTCTCAGTGGAAGTCTATGGGGGCTTGGGAGGGGAGATTTGCTCAGGATCTTATCCCCATTCCTTTGTTACTTAGCAATAGAAACCCAAACACTTCTCCAAGTGAAGAAGGCCTCCAGAAGTTTCAGCAAGAGCCCTGCAGGGAGTATTGAGTTTCATTCACTTCTTCACCAGCGACATGAATACCCATCCAGAAACTGTTGGCACAGTAAAGCTTGACCGTCCAGGCCTGCCTGCCATTAACAGTAACCCAAGCCTCATCCAGGCAGCAGCCTGGTTATGCTCTGCAATAATAGGAATTGCCTTGATTTCAAAGAATCTGGGACATGAACCTGATACCCTGCACTTTATGGAACAACCTCATCAAGACAGATGCTTGGTTTCCAAATGTCTCCACAACACAGCCCAGACAGCCCTACTGCCAATCCCACGTGAAGCTGCAGCAGAAGCCAGGGAGCTGGTTGGAAGCAGCAGGGATGTTTTGCAGAAAAGGTGGTCCCCTTTGGAGTCTCCAGCCCTTCAGAAAGACCTGGGTGAGAAGGCACTACGGATGGGACTTGCGTCATCAGCCAAGTCATAGAATCATAGAGTCATTACAGGCTGGAAAAGACCCTCAAGGTTGAGTCCAACAAGGTTTCCCACAACATGTGTTTCCCTGGGCTACCCTGAGGCTGACCCAAAGGTGTCGGAGCACCTCTCCTTGCTAGCAGGATCCTGAGGGGGTCCTACCAGCTGCCTCTTCTGGGTTACACACCTTGGCTGTGCCAACCAACCAGCTGCTGGAAGCCAGAGGAATAGACTGGTTCCACCAAGTCTGACACTTCCCTGAGTGAGGTCCAACTCATTAGTGGAAGCTCTTAATAAGTAATAACAACAAATAACAGATCAGATTTATGTCTAGAGCACAGAAGCCAAAAAGGCTCTGGATATCTTGAAACACAGTAAACAAAAGCAAGTCCAACTGTCTAGCCCCCTTTATCCCCCCCAAAGGTAACAAAACTGAATAGAAAAGCCTAGTAAAGACAATCTGAGCACCACTAGCAGCAAAACTACTCAGTGTCACTTTCTGGTCTGTTTTTGCCCTTTTCACTGCTGGATGTTGGTGGTCAATGAATTTCTGATTTCCAGATATAAACACCACTGACACAATACTCAGACCTACTTAGGTCATTATGGGATCTCAACATCCCAGAGGATCTCATGGGTTGGGTTGAGATTATCACCTACAAGCACACCACCACTTCAAGCATCATTCTGCTCTACCAGGGGTGTAATTATTAATGAAATCCTGTGCATTGTTCTGGTAGAGAAAGAAATGCTTGAAGGAAACACAAACCTTGAATTCATCCCAGACCTTTACCCATCTTTTGGATCTGAGTCCAAACAGTTTATGAGAACTGATTCAATTATTTCTCATTTCCTGTCTCCTGTCAAGGCCAAGCAAGGAAATGAGGACTAATCCCAAGGAGGCTTGAGATACCATCAATCCAACTGGACAGCAGAAACACTAGGACCTGCATAAGAATCACAGAATGTCAGGGATTGGAAGGGACCTCTGGAATCCAACCCTCACTGCCAGAGCAAGATCCTCTAGGACAGGTCATATAGGAACATCTAGGCAGGTTTTAATAGTCTCCTGAGAAGGAGACTCCACAATCTCCCTGGACAGCCTGCTCCAGGGCTCTGTCACCCTCACAGGAAATAAGTTTTTCTTGATGTTGAGGCAGAACCTCCTCTGCTCTAACTTGCACCCGTTGCTCCTTGTCATAGGGCACCACTGAAAAGAGACTGTCCCCTTCCTCTCGACACCCACCCCTCAGATATTTATAGACAGTAATTAGACCACTCTCAGCCTTCTCCAGGCTGAACATCCTCATGTCTCTCAGCCTTTCCTCATAGAAGAGGCATTCCAGTCCCCTCCATTGGACTATCTCCAGTAGTTCCCTGTCCCTCTTGAACTGTGGAGCCCAACACTGGACATGATAGTCCAGGTGTGGTCGCTTACCAGCAGTCTGCAGACTGCAGACTAAGTTCAGACAGGCAAGACATCCCAGATGGGCTGAAGGGTCTTGACTCCCAGATACCCATCTGGACTATTGGGATGAGAAGATTTTAAGCCCTATTTGTCTCTAATAATGATAAGGAATCAGCAACTGTGGGGAGGATCTGTGTTGTGAAACACCTGGCAAGAGGCCCTACAACACCAGTCCCACTGAACCCATGAACACTATTAGTGTTTCTACAGTCAGACATGGGCCCCAATCCAACCTGCCCTCGAGCCAGTATGAGGGCCTGGAGATGGGCTGTGAGCAGAGGTTTGATTCATTAACTGGGTCCCTACATTGAAAATGAATTGTTGATCAAGTGACTGAATTCCTGCCAGCTAGCAGCTCTTTCCTCCAGCCCAGCCACTGCGGGAAGAGACTGGTGACCACTATCCCCACATCTGTACCACATCACACCTCCCTAAGGACCATCCTCCATCAGCCATGCAGTCCTCAGCAAAGTTTCAGTCACCCCGAGGCTTTCCAGGGCCTCTCAGTGCAGAGTGAGGAGATCCTCTGACAAAGCCCCTTTCCCATCCCACTGCTTGTCCCCAGGGCATCTTCAGAGTCAGAACTTCTGGCTTTAGCAACTGAGAAAACGTTTGTGATTTCCCTCTTCTGCCATTGCCATGAAACCCCAGTCAGCCCAGCAAGAGGAGCTGGATCCTGTTCTCTCTTGCACTTAATCACCACAATGATTCCGGCAGCTCCAATCACACAGGCAGAGCAATTGAAGGAAACAGGGCAGCACTGGGGTAACTGGGGGTACAGCCTCCGTTACCCGTGATGATGTGTGAGGAGGCGAGCGGAGCCAAAGCTGTGCTCGCAGGCCCCGTGGTTCAAACCCCTCATCTTTTAACGTGGAACTGGAGCACATCAGATACCACAATTACTGAGGAAAAAAAAGTCTGGAAAAGCCATAATGCTGTTTTCCCAGTCACTTTTCTCAACTGAGCTTATTGAAAAAAAAAAAGAGTAAAACCTCTTCAGCATCTGCTCTTAGCTGGTGCATTAGATAATTGCTGTGCAGGAGTTCCAGGGTGTAATGACTATTATTCTAATAAAGTCCGATCATGCCCAGAGCTCACCCGGCCCATAGTTCTAGTGGTATCAGTGCCTGCCCTAAGGAATTCCTTTAGCAGTCCCTAAATATCCTCCAGCCACGGACAGTCTCATTTACATCCTGCTAGTTCATGTCTACAGATGCAGTTTTACTACTCCAGACATCAGATCTGTAACAGGCTGCTGTTTTCCTAAGCCCCAGTAGCACAGCGGTTCTCACGGGACCATCATCCAGCAAGAAAGGGCCAATGCAGGTCCCTCCACTCCAGCGGGAAGCCCCAACTTTCTGAGGCTGCACTGCATTCCTGGAGGACCACGGGATTGCATTGCTCCCTCTGTTCCCAGCCATTCTGCCCTGCTTGTGGGTGACATCGCAGGCACGAGCAGCTGGGAAATGGGAAAGGCAGGGATGCTCCCTGTGGGTCTCCAGCACGGAGACACACCGGCAGCGTGCAGTCCTCTGCAGAGGATGCAGAGCTGGTGGGAGGAGGAGACCAGCTCCCAAGACACCGATGGAAAATGCTGTGGAGCTGGCCGCCTCCCCTGTGGGTTGGAAAGGACTGTGGAATAATCCCTGCTTGGAAAGTTTCCCATGGAAATCCGGCAGAGATAACACAGAGAGGGAAAAACGTGCCAGTGGCTCTGTGTGCAAATGGTGGAAGATCATAAGGTCTGGGGGAGGGGGAGAGTGTTTAAACAGCATGAAAAATGTGTATGAAAAGGGTCCCCTGAGAGCCCCAAGGTCTGCTGATGACATTGAAGGGCTTTCACTTGGAGTCTCCAGTTCAACGGTCAGCCCAGCGCAGCAGAGGCTGAAAGCTGTCAGTGTGGCAGCTTCCTGGCAGCTTCCTGGCAGCTTGTAAGAGAAAGAGCTGGTGGCTGGAGCTGAGCTGCTCTGCATCATGTCTCTGTCCTGCAGACTGGCTGCTCCCCTCAGCTTCCCTTCACCAGTCAGATGGAGCCCTCTCCAGCCCTGTCAGCCCCTTGTCTGCACACAGTCTCTCTGATCCCCAGGGCTGCAGGTCCAGCACCCTGCTCACACCAAATGGGAAAGCTTTCCAAGACAAGAAACCTATTATTTGTCTTAACATGGTGCCCTCAAACACCATGGCACACCCAGGCAGTGCACACCCAACACGAAATGGTTTGTACCCTACAGAGGTCCTGTCCCAAGGATCCATGGAGCCAGCAGATGGACACTGGTGAATGGTAGGAGAAAGCACCAGGCGAAATTGGACAGGATGTTGTGCTGGAACAGCAGCAAAATGTTCCCATCATTTCTGTAGACATCGGTGAGTGCAGGTGAGTGGAAGCAGGATAAAGGGTGGCAGATGCTGCAGAGCTCTTTCCAAAGAGGAAGAAAAGTCTGAAACCAAAACACAGGGGGAGTGGGGAGCACTGGCACCATTGAGAGGCAGGAGACGAGAGTTTTGTAATGAAAGAGAGAACAGGCAGGTGCTGAGCTGTGGAGTCTTGTTAGTGACAGCAGTTGTGCCTAATGTGATGGGGAGGGAGCAGGTAGAGCATGAGGATACAGAAAGGGCTCTGTGTGGACAAAGTCCTGGGGAAATGACTTTTCCCTTCCATTTGGTGGAATGGGCTGAGACAGACCCAGATTGTGACTGTCAGTATGCAGAGAGCAAAGCAACTGGGTAAGCATCCAATGAATTCTGTCTGTGTATGGACAGGAGAGGTTGTATTCAAGAGCTGTGCATGAAGAGCTGCTATAGTGCAAAGGCAGCCCAAACACAGCAGGGAAGAGCCTTGCACAGATAGACCCCAGCCAGGTAACAGGAGAGACATGGGGTTCTCCAGTGCAACCATGCAAAGGTGCTGAGGACGGAACCTGCAGCACAAGACAGGATCACAGAATCTTTGAGGTTGGAAAGGACCTTCAAGATCAAGTCCAACCATGGACCCAACTGTCCCAACCCACCATTAAACCCGGTTCGTGAGCTCCAGATGTCCACGACTGTGAAACATGGCCAGGGATGGCTACTAAAGCACCTCCCTGGGCAGCCTGTTCCAAGGCCTGAGGGCCCTTTCCAGGAAGAATTTGGCATGTTTTTTCCAGGTTGAAGCTGATGCTTAGGGCAGGATTCTCCTAGTTTCTCCTTGGTTATCTCCAAGCTCCTGCTCAGGCCATGATGACAGGACTACTCTGATGGCATTGCCCTGTCCACAGCTGCTGGTTTTGCACGTGTTCCTCTGAGCAGGCTGCATCACCCATTCTGCCTTTCCACAGGGGACCAGTTCTGGGACAAGAACAAGCAGCTTGCAGCCTTCTCCTGCCACTGGAGAAGCTGTTGCCCACACAGCAGAAAGGCTGGAAGCCAAAATAACCCCCGAGGAACAGGGAAAAGATCTCTGGTCCTTGTTTGAGATGAGCTGTCACCTGGAAGCGGATCTTGACAAGCTCAACAGCCTGCCCTGCAGACAAGACCCAACCTGCTAAGTGAGCTCTATGCAGGGGAGTAAAACCCCTTCTCCATCTATTTCAGGAAACCCCTTTCTGCACTGACACTTTGGGACATTTCCCTTCCAAAGAAAAAGACTGAAACATCACCCAGAGCCCTGCCCAGAGTTCTTCCCTCTCTGTATTTTGTCTGTTTCCAGGCAGTCTCTCCAATGCACCAGTGCACTGTGCTCAGACCAAAATATCTCCATTTTTATCTCTGGGAAGCCCCAGAAACAACGAGCCCAGCTTATCCTACA
The DNA here is from genome assembly GCA_013400115.1 of Rhinopomastus cyanomelas. NCBI lineage: Eukaryota > Metazoa > Chordata > Aves > Bucerotiformes > Rhinopomastidae > Rhinopomastus > Rhinopomastus cyanomelas. The sequence goes on along the minus strand of VXBP01009263.1, from coordinate 329,753 downwards.
GCTGTGGCACTTTTCCCAAGGCAAGGAAGGACACGCAGGATTCTGGGGATCTCTCACGGACAGGACATGTGGGCTTGCTGCCAGCTAGCCTCTGCTGGAAGCGGGGCTGCTAGCTCGAGACAGGGTGACACCAAACCCTGAAAGAATCTGAGGTGACTCCTCTTCAAAACCACGCGTCTTCCCCTCTCTTAGATAAACATCATGTGGCAGGAGGCTGCCAACAACCGCCAGCACTCGTGGGATCACCATCCAGCTGGGAGTTCCCTCGATGGGGCCATCTGCAGAGCAACTCAAAGCCATCTGATCTCAGGCACAGTTCATGAACCCTCTGCTCCAGATGTGACCTCGCTCGGCTGCTGGCAGCTCTGGTGGTTCTGGTGACCCAACTCACACTTCTCAAGCCAGCAGGACGGCCACAGAGCCAGGCTGTGCTAAAACAACTGCTGACACGTCCTCTGCTCTGCAGCATGCCTGGGCTGGCCTGGGAAGGGAGAACTGAAAAGTCGTCCCCGAAGGAGGGGAGGCAGAGTTAGAAACTGTTTTATCTCACTGCTCTTTGCTGAAACAAATGAAAACTCCCTCAGCTTCGGCAGACAGACCTGAGCGTCTTCTGTGCCAGGGCACCCTGGGGAGCTGCTCTGCTGCACAGCAGTGATGCACTGCAACCGAGAGTCTCTTCCCTGGTAAAGTCAAGCTATGGACTGTGAATGTTCACCCTACAAGACTGGCAACTCCTAGAGCATTTCTGCTTCTACAGCCTGTGGCCACCTGCAAGTATCCGTCCAGAGAGACCCTGACAGCGTGGGGAACTCGACCTGTGCAAAATGCATGAGGTTCAACAAGTCCAAGCACAGGATCCTGCATCTGAGTGAGGGCAATCCCAAGCAACAATCCATGCTGGGTGGTGCATGGATTGAGAGAGCCCTGGGGAGAAGGACTTTGGGGTGTTGGTAGACAAGAAGCTCAGCATGAGCCAACAATGTGTGAGGGCAGCCCAGAAGCCTGCTGGTGTCCTGGGCTGGATCAAAAGCATCATCATCAGTGGGTCAAGGGAGATGATTCTTCCTCTCTTCTCTGCTCTTGTGAGACCTCATCTTGAGTCCTGCATTTAGTTCTGGAGTCCCAAATATAAGAAGGACATGGAACTGTTGGAGCAGGTCCAGAAGAGGATTTGAGGATGATCAGAGGGCTGGAGCCCCTCTGCTCTGGGGACAGGCTGAGGGAGATGGGGCTGTTCAGCCTGGAAAAGAGAAGGCTCCAGGGGGACCTTTCAGCAGCCTTCCAGTCCCTAAAGGGGCTAAAGGAAACTGGAGAGGGACTTTTTATGAAGGATTCTAGTGAGAGGACAGGGGGGCTGAGTTCAAGCGAAAAGAGGGGAGATTTAGAATAGATTTTTAGGAAGAAATTCCTCCCTATGAGGGTGCTGAGGCCCTGGAACAGGTTGCCCAGGAAGGCTGTGGCTGCTCCATCCCTGGCAGTGTTCAAGGCCAGGTTGGATGGGGCCCTGGGCAACCCGGTCTGGTGAGAGGTTCAATGGCAGAAGGTTGGGACTGGGTGATCTCTGAGGTTCCATCCAAACCAAACCATTCTATGATGATTCTATGACTACACCCTGTGCAGTGCAATATCAGTTCCTTAATTCACCATCAGCAATACCACTAGAGTCACAATCTTCTATCTTGGATGCTGCAAGTTTATTAAACTCACACAGTAACACCCACATAAAGGTCTGATTTGCTCAGGCACAAAGACCCCAAATACTCCTGCTTCTCGATGACCATGGTCAGCTCTGCCATTGGAAGACAAAGCCCTCTCTGAGTGATGAGGTTTCAGTTCAACAAATTTAGCTCAAGATTCAACACAGGAGCATGTGAATTCGTAATAAATTACTGTCATTGATACTTTGCCACAAAACCAGTGGGGTTCAGCAATTAACCTTAAAGCCAAGCACAACCTGGGTAAATAAACTCCTTATCCTGCTTCTGTACCCTGAGCCCACGTTCCCATGGCCACAAGAGATTTCACGGCAGTTCTCCACATCACACTGTTATGGGAAAGAAGGGAAACACCCACAAACCAAGGCAACAACAGAGCTGTGCACAGAAGAACTTCCCCTCGATGCCGGACAGGCCCTGAGTCAGCAGATGCCAAACATCACTTAACCTTTTGGAATTCTTGTGAAAAACTTAACAGTCTTCAGTCTAAACTCCTCAAGGCTCCCTGCTATCTACTGCATTGCCCCAGCAGCACCAGGACACAGGGACCCTCCCCAGTGACCAACTGCAATTACCTGACAGCCTCCAGATCTGTCACCTCACCACAGCCCCCCGGCCATACAGAGGGCTGTATTTTTAGCACTGAAGGTCTTTGCGGCAGTCACACTTTGGGAAAGTTCCTGTTATCAGTTTGCAGTACCAGTTTGCAGGCACAGGCTGCTCTGTGGAGGCTCTGCAGACAGCACCTTGCTTGGAAGAGCTCTTTGGTCTTGTGAGGGGACTGAAATCTGTGCCGCTGAACCTCAGCAGAGCGGTGTAAGTGCTCAGCCTCTCACAACCTTGGAAAAAACCACATAATTCTGCCATCAAATAGTTTGTTTAAATGAGAACGGCAAGAAATTCCCAAACATTGAAAACCACTGGTTTAACTCCTGATTGAAAACATCTGCAAGAAATATTTGCTCTTCGAAAGCTCTGCTACTGTGCTGTGACCCAACCGACTGCTACACGAACCAGTCCAAGCATGGCCAGGGTCTACAAGAAGTCAGAGAACCCAACAAACACCAAGGGTTGTAAAACTGGGCTATAAGTATCTGGTGATTCCCCTGTGTTTGACACCAGAAGTTGGGAATAAAGGGTAGAGACAAGAGCCCCCCTAGCATTCAGAGACACAGGAACTTCCACAGAACCTGCTGTGCAGAGATGCCAGATGAATATCACCAGGAGAATGGGCCAAGGGCCTGCATGGAATCATGGAATTGTTTAGGTTTGAACAGACCTTCAAGATCATGATGTCTGCTTCAAGGTTTTAAAAATCTTGTACTTCTTCAGTCTCATACCTACACCAGCACAAGCTACAGTACAGAGCAGCAGGAGTGTTGCAGGAAATAGCTTTGGCAGAGTGTTTGCTGAAGTCCTTCTCTCCTAAGGTTCTTAGGAACTTCTCCACAGAAAAGGTCATCAGGCCTTGGAACAGGCTGCCCAGGGAGGGGGCTGAATCGCCACCCCTGAATGTGTTTTCACAATCACAGAATCACAGAATCACAGAAAGACTGAGGCTGGAGAAGCCCTCTGAGCTCATCCTAATGTCACCCCATCAGCCAGATCAGAGCACTAAGGGCCACAGTCAGTCTGTCCTTCAACATCTCCAGAAACGGGGACTCCACCACTGCCCTGGGTAGTCCATTCCCATTATTGATCACCCTTTCAGTGAGGAATCTAACCTAGCCCTCCATCTGGAGCTCAGAAACAGGGTTTAGGGTGGGTTGGGACAGCTGGGTTAATGGTTGGACTTGATGATCTTGAAGGTCTTCTCAAACCTCATCTATCCTATGGTTCCTACAGTTCTAAGGGCTCATTGCCTTTTGTCTGAGGTTCTACCCACAGAGGAGCACCCAGCTACAGCTGGATTCATAGTTTTCAGCTCAAGCATGAATTTCTCACAGAGTTCTGAAGAGGACACTGCATTCCACCCTCCTGTTTCATTCAGCTGATTCTGTGGAACAGCAGCAAGTCCTTTAGGACAGGGAAATTACTTTAAACACTCACAGTGAGTAATCACAGCTTTTCCCCACTCCTCCATCTGGGAGAAACTGAGCTGGGCTGGCAGCTGCCCTCTAGCACTTCATGATCCAAAGATCATGGGACTCACATTGGCTACAGGTTTAAGAAGCATCTCCCTGCACCACATCCTCATGAGCTCCTCCTCAAAAAAAAGACTAAAACTAAAAAGCAGGTAAACAGGCTTTAGAATAAAAACCCCCTGGAATCATAACTTTCAAATAGTGAAAATAACTTGAGACGATGGAATATTTTTAAAAAAGAAGTTTCTGTGGAGCCCTGCCCACCACAGCCTTATAGCTGGATCCTGGCCTCCAGCAACTCGCTGGCTTCTGAGCAGCAGCAGACTCTGCCCATTCCCTCTGGTCCCACTGGTTTTCTTTCCATCTGCTCCTGCCACGTCCCACAGTCTCCCAAACATCCCCCCTTGAGCGAGCCCAGCAGCATCCCAGGAGAAGGAATGATCTCACCTTCCTTCCACAGCACTGCCCCTCCCTCTGCTGTGCTGATGAGCGATGAGACTCGCAACCATCAGAGATGCAGTTACATCATGGGCTACATCAGGACAAAGCACACAGGCTGGGCTGCTCTGCTTTCCAGCAGCAAACTGGGAAGAATTGGATAGTCCTTCCTCAGTGCAGAGCCTGGGTCTCACAGTTCCACTGCTTAAGGATGGAGCAGGCTTTGCTTGGTTCTCACAAGCACTGGCACTACCAGAGACTCAGGTGCTCCCCTCCAAACTGTGCAAAGAAAGTAAAACACTGCCAGAAGTAAAAGCTGGGAGAGGAGAGGCCTTAATTCCCAGTGTTGAGGACACAGCCCCTCTCTAGGTCAAGTACCTAGTCAGTGGATGGGTTTTAAAGGATCCAAAGGCATGAAAATACAATCCAGGGATTGTTTAGTCCTGCACCTCCAGCACATCTGTGATGCAGAATGCTCCCAACAATTCCACATCCCATCTGTCATCACCAGGATTCTCCGGTTATCAACAGTAAAGAGAATTGAAAACCAACTGCTACAACTGGAAAGATTCAACAAAACAAACAAACAAACAGGAATTAGACTAACATCCAGCTTGAAAAGAGACCAGTGTCCTCACCAGTACCATTTTCATCATTAGAAAGGGACACAAGAGGAAGCCCCAAAAGCCAGTTCTGGGTTCTGTTCTCAGAGCCATCTTCCTGCCATTTACCTACTGGAATAGGGATGGAGTCAGAGGCAGTCAGGTCCAGCTCTGTCTGTCTGAACATCAGGTTTCTAATTGATTGCACAGTACTTGGAATCTGTTAAAGGGCTTCCATAAATTACATTTCTGTATAGGACAGGCTGCCTAGATATGCAGATGTTAAGAACTGGCTAATCCTAAGAAAACCTGGTAAAAGCGTTTCCTTCTCAAATTTTCCGCCGCATTAATTGCAGAGATTGTGTCACTGAGTCAATAAAGTGAAAACCCTATAATCTTGATGTTTGCCATAAGCCCATAAACAGTCTGCTAACAGAGAGAGTTTATTATTCCAGACACTTGGCTGGTATCAAACAGCAGCTCAGAATAAGACATTGTGTCATGGCTGTGAATCCAAGACACAGAAGGACAGCCCAGGTGATCATGGACTTCACACAGATCCTTCTACATCATTGTTTTCAACCCCATGACCAAGAGAAGTGTCCACTTTGCCTTTCATCACACCAAAAAAACCCTTACTCTTGGTTAGAAACACCACTCGTGTTGAGAACCTGAGACCTGCACACACCCTTGACTCACACCAACCCCTGTGATCCATTGGTGAGGCTGGGCAAACCCAACTGGGAATGCTGGGCAAACTCCACTGGTAACGCTGGGCTCAGGATCAGCAACCAGCCATCCTCCTCCCAAGGAGTGTAACCATGGGAGCCCAAGGGCTGGCTGGTTGCTTATAGGGACCTTCACTTCAGAGGAAATAAATCCCTGTGGAAATGTATCCCACACAGGGTCAGACAGGAAACTGGAGATAACATTTTTTAATCACTGGCTGTGGGAAACCAGCATGGAGCTGTGTTGGCTGTGGGTGTCTGCCAGCAGGACTCATGGAGCAAGTGGGCTGTCTGCATGGGGAAAAAATATAGGAGAAATAATAAAGAAAAGCCAGACAAGGACGGAGACTAAATCCTTCTGTGTTTGTCAAATTTCCTGGGAAAACAGGAATAAGCTGCAAAATGAACCTGATTTGTCTGGTGAAGTGAGGAAATATTCAGGGCAGGAAACATTAGCAATCCCCACCGAGGAATATTAGGACAGTGTGAGGACTAACACAGTCAAGCTCAGCAGTAGGGGAGTTCCTGTGTCCCCTCTCACAGACAAGGAAACTGAAGGGTGGAGAGAACAATGACTTATCCAAGAGTCATGGTGAGTCATGAGTTCACCAGCCCAAGTCCCACTTCTCTGCTCTAACCACCATCATCCGCCCTCTCTGGGATCTGCTCGGGGGACCAGGGAACAGAATGTTCAGGAACTGCTCAGCACAAACACAGTTGGCACTGAAGGAAAGCTCCAGGCTGTGGGCACGTGGAGATAGCCTGCGATTCACCGCCAAGATGGGAGTAGGGCAAGGATGGCCAGTCATCTCCTCACCAGTCATCAGTGCAGGAAGAGCACTGGGGTCCATGTGTTGTGAATACTCTGTCATCCAGCTGCATCAGGGCTGGGATGGGAACTGAGAGTGGACTGGCCAAAACACAGGCAGGATTTAACAGGGTATTTGGTACCGTAGCCGTAAGGGGAGACCAAATGAGGTAACAAAGAGCAGACTGAACTCAAACGATGCCGATTCACACTGCCCAGAGCCTGGAGAACTATTCAGATATCAACCCACAGGCCATGGGCTGTTGAAAAACAAAATCCAAAGCACTTCAATCCCTGAAGATTTGGGACCTTGTGTGAAGCTCCACTAGTGGTTATGCAACCAGAAGCTGCTCCAACAGAAATTAATAACCTGTTTTAAAGTTAATAACCCAAGGTTACTTCTCTATTAGAAGAGGTTACTTACACAAGAGCTCTTGGCATGCAGCACCATCTGCTGAGTGGCAGCTCCAGGAACCAGCGCTGCTACGGAGCCATCCCACACTTTCCCTCTCGAGGGAATCTGTCAGCTCTCCCAGACACACCAGCTCTTATCTAACACATCGCACAGCAGCTCCCAGCTAGGACACAGGCTGAGGTGTCCAAAGCTGGAGTCAAGCAAGTGACACCTTAGCTCTGCTGCTCTCTGCACTGACTCCACCTTCAAACTTCGTACTGCCTGGCCATTTCTCACCTGCTGCTCCCAACACAAGAACACATTTCCTGAACCGATCGCTGAAAAGAACCAATTTTCCAATTTACCTACTGCCTGAGTTACCAGGGGAATTTTTATTTTAATTAAACTCAACATTAAAAATCCCAAACTTTCATGAAGAAAGGACAAAAAAGCATTTCCTTCACATTGAACCAAACCTTCCCTTCACATTAACTCTTGTTTTCAAGGGAGAAGGCCGTGCTTTCTGAAGCAGAGAACACATCTTCCTTCCATTTGGAAAATATGTTTTTCTCTAGCTGCTATTTTTCTCTGCTGCTATTCCTGAATGTGTGTTCGGAGCAGCCTTCCGCGCTGCCTGCAAACCTGTCTCTTCAAGCGATTCCTCCTTCATCTTGTCAGCACGGGCAGAATTCACAGAGAGGTCCTCCCTTCAGTTGCCACCCTGTGCCTTGTCTCCTTTGGATTGTTAAGTTTTTTAAGCAGAAAATATTCTTTATTCTGCTAGGAAGGGGGGAAAAAGAGAATAAATGTCTGGTGCTCAAAAGAGACCTGATGTTCTTCTAACGAGCATGAGAAAGGAGCTGTGTCCTTCCCTTCGCGTGGAGCATGAGTACAGATCCTGGTGAGTGCTGAGCATCGAGACCCTTCGGTTATGCCCTATGGACCATCAGAAACTGTCCTAACCTACTGCTAAATCACAGAATCACAGAGCATTAGGGATTGGAAAAGACCTTGAAAGATCATCTACTCCAATCTCCCTGCCACAGAAGGATCACCTAGACCAAGTCACACAGGAACACATCCAGGTGGGTTTTAAACATCTCCAGAGAAGGAGACTCCACAACTCCCCTGGGCAGCCCCTTTGAGTGCTCCATCACCCCCACTGGGAAGAAGTTCCTTCTGATATTTATATAGAACCTCCAATGTTTCAGCTCACACCCATTGCCCCTTGTCCTATCACTAGATGACACTGAGAAGAGCCTGGCTCCAGCCTCCTGACACCCACCCCTCACATACTTATAGACATAAATGAGGTCACTCCTGAGTCTCCTCTTCTCCAAGTGAAAGAGACCCAGCTCCCTCACCCTCTCCTCAGAAGGGAGGTGCTCCATCCCTCACCCAGTCCTCATCAACCAGAGCAAACTCCTCTCTTGTCTCAACTTCCTCTGGGGCCTCAGCAGTCTGGGGCTTGATACAGCCCTCAGAAGTACAGACAGAGGCAAAGACCCTGTCCCTGAGCTCCAGATCTCCATGACAGTGACACACAGCCAGGGATGGCTATTCAACCCCCTCCCTGGGCAGTTTGTTCCAAGGCCTGAGGGCCCTTTCCAGGAAGAAGTTTTCCCTCAAGGCCAACATAAACTTCCCTGGTGCAGCTTGAGGCCATTTCCTCTTGTCCTGTCCCTTGTTCTTTGTGAGAAGAGACCGACCCCTACCTCTCTACCTCCTCCCTTCAGGAAACACTTTCTTTTTGAAGATCCTTAGCAGAATCATGACAAATACCTGTGCACAAGCTGATCCTTGAAAATCACGTTTTGGATTGCTGCTTCCCACATGCAGGAGCAGATTTCCAGGGCTGAGCAGCCCCAGGGCTGCCCGCAGGGAGCACAGCAGTGCCTGCTCAGCACTTCTCAAGAACAGGGAAAATCCAGCAACCAAACCCCAGCAATCAACCAAATGCTCAGATTAACGTCGTGTGGTCAGCCTGGCACCGCGAGCCCTAAACAGGAACGTTTTCACACCAATTCCTCCCTTCTGCACAACACCGACAGCCTCAGGAAAACCCCTTTCACTTAAAAATGCAAATTACAGGGATTCTTTGCCTGTATCTGGGACCACAGCATGGAATAAAATTTAACGCCTTGCAGAGATGGATTCCCATGGCGAGGCCCTGCCCTTGGGCTGTGAAGTGGGGTCACTCCAGGATTCAAGCTGGTTTACAAGTAAATGAAGGAGCAGCAGCCACTGGCTCACACTGGTGGAGGACACAGCACCTGGATGTGCTGCATGGACTGGCTCCCATTCTCCCACTGCTGCCAACGTTCCCCCCCACGTTCGTGTCTCCGGGATGAAGTGACTCCTTTCAGAACAAACAGAGTGAATTCACAGAGCTCATCAAGCGGTGAAGGAAATCCCCTGAGCAATCTGGGTCTGACACAGGGATTTGGAGCTGAGAAATCTGCTGGTTTCGCAGAGAGCCTTTCTCTGGGGTAATAAAACTCTCCCACTGCTGTGCCAGGGAGTTTCCATTAGGTGTGTGTCAGCGTGAGGTGGGAGCTGCAGTTTCTGTGGCCGGTCATAGACATGGGGTGAGATCACCCCAGAGAAGCCAACCACAGATCCCAGTGAGCCCACAAAGGCAAGAACAGGGAAGTGAGCTAGGGGAAGGGAGGTCTGCTTGTCGATCCTTCTTGAGCTTCAAAGATACACTACGTTATACCACCATGGGTTCTTCTCACTCGTGTGGACTGGTACACATGGGATGGTGTGACGGGGAGGTATTTTTTAAGGGGTGACTGTGAGGACACCCAGACCTGCAGCCATAAAGTTCCAGCCATACTGTTTCCTTAAATAAGAAAAAAACTGAACAGTTTTCCAAAGAGTTTTCCTTTGGACACAGATTTCATTTTACATGAATTTGGGGTTCTTGGTTAAGGTTAGTGGTCTTAAACCTTCCATATCTCAGTATTGGTTTCCCTACTAATTGCAATCAACTGGTGCAATAAACCAACAGATGGGCCCCATAAAAACACAGTTTAGCTATGAAACAGAAGAGCAGGTATTGACCGTCACTACCCCACTGCTATTGGGTTTCCTGGTGGCAATGCTAATGCACAGTTTCCCTGACAAGCCCGTGATCGCATCCCAGCCCTCACCCTCCAGTCAGGTCGATACCCATCTACAGTTTCATGATGTAAGATTTCAGAATGGGCCCTGGTGCCTCCAAGTACCAGGGTGGATTGATGGAGGTGACAACCAAGGAACCACAGCACTTCTCTTGAAGCAGTGCTGGCCAGCTTGACCTTCAAAGGTTGTTTTCACTGCTCAAAATCACCACAATATCGCTGAGGAGAAGTCCATGGATATTTTTACCAGCTCCTTGAGGACTACAAACATTGACCTGGCTGCTTAATGCATGGGTCTCCCAAACACAATCTGACCAGACTGTGCAGCATCCAGCCTGCGCAGGGGACATTTAACAACTGCCACCTCCTTTGCAGTCAAGGGCACAGGGCGTGCTCAGGGGATGGACAGTGAACACTGGCTGCAGTGGAGCTTTATCCACAACAAGCCACTGCTGAAATTACTTGTGAAGGGACCTTGAGACTCGATCTTTATGCAGGAGCACAACAGAAAACCCTGTAGATCTCACCTGCATCTATGGGAAAGTCAAGGCAGAACAGTGCCCATCCTTCATGTGTATTTCCCAAGAAACCAGAGACACAACACAAAGGGATGACAAGTCCTCCTCGCAGGAGGCCAAGGGAGACAGATGCTGAAATGGCTGGGTAATTCAACAGGTGCTGAAGACCTCCACCACCCAGGTCTCCTTGACAGTCCCAGTGGCTGCTACTCCACACCCTGAGATGACACCCCAGTGGATGACTGACATCCTTCATAGAAAGAACGATGAGGGAAGAAACTGAGCCCAAACACACCACAGGCCTGGCTTTACTGAGCCTGGATCCTCAACTCAGGTACGGATGTACCCCAAGGCATCCTCAAGCTGCAGGTTCCAAAACACTTCCCAGTGGGTAAGGACAGGCAAAGCTACCACCCACCTCCCTGGCTAGGGAGGAGACATCTTCAAATGAGAGACTTGGCAAGGGAGGCCAAGCTGCCCCGCATGCTCCAAGAGCCTCTGGTGGGTCTATCAGTTTGTTCATTAAAATTGGGCAGTGGATTATGACCAAAGTATGAAATTTGGCTTTTCTGGTCTCCTCTGAAAGCCAAGAAATACAATGCTAGCAGGCAGGACGCATATCAGCAGGAAATGGCCAGAGCTGGCCCTGGCAGGGCAACACAGCAAGGGGGGAGAGCAGCTGTGAAGCTGGGGAAGCCAGAAGACTGGATAGAAGGAAAAGCAAGTGTTGAAAATAGCAGTGAGTAAGAAGAAATCAAATCTGAAGGGAAGAAGGAGCTAAGAGAGCTGCAGCAAGTTCACCTTTTGTGGGAACACTGGAATTTCTTTATAAATCTCTCTCCTTGATTGAGGCAACAAAGCATGGGATGGCTCCAAAAGGTTTCAAACGCACTGCATCCCACTGGAAGGATGGGTCTAGCCAGCAGCAGACCATGTGAAACCAATAAATAAGGTGGAAAATGAGACAAGGAGGAAATTTTTATGAGGGAAAAAAACCCAACCCAAAACAAAGCAATGAAATAATGTCCACGAAATAATACCACCAGGTATGGACTGAGCACCTCGGGAGAGCAGCCTGTCCTGCCTGAGCTCCCCACAGCACACACCACGTAATTCAGACATAAAATTTATCTCTGCAACCTGCTGCATTACATCAGTGCCTGTGCCTGGCATTAAACAGCCACTATATTCTGTCTCACAGCCAGAAGGATGGCTGCCGTAAGTCAGTGTTACAGGAGCATTAAAATAAAGCAGAACATACGTTCAGGGTGACTAATACGTTCCCCGATGCCGCCTTCCGCGGAACACGTTGGAAAAGTTGCTTGGTTTTGTGTCTGTCATTTAGAAAATGTGACTCCGCATCCGTTGTGCTGGGCTGGGAGACGCAGACAGAGCGGGGACGTGGAGACGCGGCTCATCTCAGTGGGGACAGCTGGGGAGCAGCCAGCACCAAGCACCCCCACGTCTCTCCCCAGAAGCCCTGCAGAGAGCTGCTCTGTAGGACAGGGTGATTTCCATTCCTGTTAACACTGAGCCTCTTTAATCGAGTCCAGAAAGCAGTCCAAGAATCCTCCTGAAATGGCTGCAGCTCCAAGACAACCCAGCTGGGGGAACAGGGGCTTCGAGGCAATAAAACCTGTTGCTCAGTTAGTCCCACAGGTCCTATCAGCTATAGGAAGGTGATGTCAGTGGACTGAACCCATTGTCTTTCTCAGCCTGCTGGTTTCTTGCCATTCCCTGGCTCCCTCACCCAATCACTTCAGGCCAAGACCAGCACAGGTGGTCACTGCTGCAGCTCCTTGCATTCACCACACGCCCTTAAGCCTGAGCTGGGCGAGAGGTGAGTTGTCATGAACATACACACAGGTTCCCTTCCCCAAAGCTCCCTTTTGCCCCTTTGGTAACTTAGTTTATCTGCTAATAAAACATTTTAAACTAAACGCAAACCTCAACTGGAAACAGCAGAAATCCAGAACCAGTGACTGACTGCAGCCTTTTCCTAACACACAAACCCAAGACCATTCGAAGGCAAGACCAGAAGCGAGAACCTCGACAGGGATTTCTTACATCTCCTCGTCCCCCTCTGCAACACACAGGATGATGCTCTTTAACCGTATCCCACAGACAAGACACTTATTAGCAAGGTTTTTACTTTTTAAAAGACAAACGATAGTTTCAGACCAGTGCCAAGTACTCAGGTACCTGGAGCTGAGAATTAAGGTATTAATCAAACATAGATCTTGCATTCATTCTGGTTTGAACTACTCTGGTTGGGTGGTGGTATGATCACACTGTATGATCCTTCTTTTCTCCCTCACCCCAGGATTTAGGAAAGATCTCCCCAGATCCTCCTTATCTTAGGAATAAGATAAGAATCTCCTCATCCTTAGGAATGACCATTAGGAAGATAATTTCCAGAGGAAGGCTCTGGAAAGATTCAGAAGATGTGGGGTACACCTCTGCCACACCAGAAACAGCTGCGAGATGTATTTGTGCTCTTCAGCCATCTTCCTCAACCACCCGCTCAGAAAAGAGATCGAGGGTCTTGCTAACTCAGAGGCAACCTTAAAAAAAGAACATTAATCCAGTCCAGAGCATCTCCTGATCTCAAAAGGCCAGGGTTTCACATCAGCTGCAGAGAGCAAGCCAAGATCCAGTCGTATCTGGCCTTCCGCTCACCTCCACACAGCACCTTCACTGTCTTGCCATCACCATGAACAGTAACTCCTACACAACTGTGACACAAAAAGAGAAATAAAACGAGAAACTTACCCTCCTTCAAAGATCTTGATCCTGACTGGCTCCCCTCTTTTGGTTACAAGAGCCTCTTCTTCTGATTTTCCTCTTTTATCCTCTTCCTTCTCAGCTCTAGTTATGTCTTTTCGACCTTCATTAGAAAGGAGCGAAGGCAAATGAACCTATCTCCCCAAAAGAGCAAAACAATCAATGATTACATACAAAAATCACTCTCAGACAGACACAGACCAAACAGCGTCCGAACAAGCCAGCAGCGTACTGCACACGCTGCTCCCGACAGCTAAGCGCAGTAATTAGGGCATTCGCTAACAAACAGGGCTCTGCTTCTGCATTTCAAGCCCTGTTGGTTATGTTCTAGTCATTGTGACCACTTACAAGCTTGTAAATCACCCCCTGCACATGGTGGCTCAGTATTATCCAGCTCTTGCCAACCAGAAAACTGAGGCATAAAGAGAAGTGTCCTGGTTGGGGTCATCCTGAGTGTGTGGTGGAGCCATGGGCCTCTGCTCCCAACCCACTGCTCTGCCCTTGGATAATCATCTCTCTCATATCTACATCTACATAGGTCTGGAGAGGAGGCGTCTGTCAAGTTCATGTATTTAACCTCAACCTTTGGGTTTCTCCCACATTCACACAAATCTGGACTTCAGCCTTCTAAACCTGATATAAATCACTTCCCAGTCACAGCTCTTGGGTTATTTCCTTTCACCAAAACCCCGCTGCCAACGGTGCAGCACAGAGAAAGCCACAAACCCAACAGAAGAAAATAATCCCCAACCTCCCCAAATGTTCTCAGGGTTAAATCTGCTTTTGCACCATTAAACTTGGCTTTAAACCTTGCTTAGACATGGCTTAGGTCAGGCACTGACATGTCTCCCCGTGTGTTTAATGGTATTTGTTATACAGGACCTGCACCTAGATGGTACAGCTGCCTCTCCAAGCTCTTGGGATGCAAGGGGAGCTCTCCACATCCAGAGTACATTTTGAGATGTTCCCCCCTGCAACCTGACATCCCAAATAAGAGGAGACTCCAAAGCAATGAAAGATGAAGGCAGATGCTTTTCATCCTCATTATTTTTTACACAAGTGCAAAAATATCTTTGAGGTTCTACTGAATTACCCAGATCCTCGCTTATAGAAACAGGCTGAAGGTATTGTGAGACCGGGGCTGTTAGAGCAGTTCTGGCCTGAACCCAGTCAATGAACTGGGTTGTAAAGAAGTGTAAAGAGGAGCTGGTCACCCGTGACCTTTTCCAGTTGTTGGAAAGAGTGGCAGCTCTCAAGGGTGATTCATCTGCCCTACCTTAGACAGTTCTCTTACACGGGATGAATCACCCAAGAGGTGCCTCTCTGTCTCCCGTGATTAGAGAGGAAGCCAGTGAGTAGTTCAATCCAAGACCTGCAGAAGTCAGTGGGCTATAGCCCAGCATGCTGCTGTTGCTGCTACCTTCTCAGCAGAAGGAGAGATGGATCCACTACAATTTCACATTTTCCCAGCATTTTCAGGGACTCAGCTTAGAGCATTAAATGCCTCCCTAACTGTTCTTCACCCTTGGGGCCAGCTCACACAGATTAGCCCAGGTCCACACCATCAGACCCACTCACCCTTCCTAGGTGCCTCCTGGGAATTATCCCTATCTTGTCCTATCTCCTTAAATGTGTGAAGGAATGGCTTGGAAGAGAGCTACCAGCCAGGAGACAACAGTGCCAGAAGCCACTTCAGTAATTTAACAGCAGCAACAGTCTCGAGCTGGTGTCTCTGGGCATGGAGATGTCTGTGCTTGAAGGAAATCAGTGGCAGGAGACACACTGAGCACCTTCACAAACTAAACCTTGCCCATCAAGACTTCAGCACTTGTAATGAGCTAGTGATAGCCTTCCCAGCTCAGCTCCTGATTTACTGAGGAATACAAAACAACTGACTTCTCTCGATGTAGCACGAGGTTTATTTATTGCAACTTTTGAAAGCACAAAACAGAGAACAGATGAAAGGCACCAGAGAGAGCCACAATCATACAGTCACTGCTATCCCCTTTTACAGTCTGGTTCCATTTACAACGTGTGCAAGCCCGGTACAGAGCAATGAGCCAGCCCTACATGCACGTTGGAGCCTACAGGCTCTTCGGAATTGAGCTGTTCAGTGCATCCCGCAGGGGATTTAAACACCAAGGCAGGTACGTAGCGAGTATTTACAGCGCTGCTGCTTGCCGGTGCCTGGCTGCATGCACAACCGTACAGGACAGAAGAACTACATCACAGTTGCTGCTGTGTGCACTGACAACTCAGAGTTACAGAGAGAAGAAAATATTCCAGGGAAATTCACTGGAGCAGAGTTAAGGGAAGGTTGAACTTCCAACCTTTGGGTGATGCCGCTGCCACGCAGCTCTTGCCTAATTGCACCTTCCTGAGTAACCAGCTACTTCCTCATCTGGGCTGGTTTGAAGACCAGACTGTGGATTTTGTTCCCACTGATTGTCTAATCAAAGATGATTTCTCTGCTTGGCCTGAGGTCAACCTATCCCCATTGAAATGAACAGAGTTTCTGCAAAACACGCTCCGCTCTGCAGCAGGGATTCACGTTGGATTTTGGCTGCCCCGTTTCCTAGGTGGATTTGGCAGGACAAACTCTCACGTTTGCAAATTGTCCCAAGGAAGTCTGAACTTCCACCTAGCACTCAGCTCGTAAGGTTTTGTCGGACAGGGCTTTGAGTCTTCTGAGCAAACACATGCAGTGAAATATGGATTGTGATGACTACAGGCTGAACCATTCCTGCCTAGAGCTTAACCTTTCACTGGGGGGTTATGAGAGTGTGGGGTTTCTCAAACACACTCGTGGTGTGCAGCTTAGCACCAGGACACAGAGCAATGCTCGGAGAAGCACAGGCACTTCTGTTGGAGAATGAACCCAGCGATGGCCTGACACCGTTCAGAGAAAATCCTTTGAAAAAGGAAGCATCTGTGGGGTTTTGCACTGCAGGGGTAACTGTCTGCCCCCATGGCCCTACACATCCTGTCTTTTGGAATTCTGCAGAAGAAAGATGGAAATGCTGACTGGAAAGAAGGATTTATTGAATCAAAGGGACTCGGCTGTGTATTTTAAGCCATATTTATAAGCAGCAGCTGCAGCAGCGATTATGATAAATTGAATATGCAGAGTTCATTTCATGATACAGAAATAAAATGAATAATCCATCAATATAAATTGACTCGAGATGAATATCAAACTGCAGAACCTTTAGAGCAGTTCCGTCGGCTAATCTACATGAACATGATCTGGATTAAAGGGATCTGTATGGTTCAGCATTAACCAAGAGGGGGAAAACATAGACACAGCACAATAGGCAGCTACCAGAAGTGTCATAAAGATTTCTGTGCCTGTATGGCCAACCCTGCCCCAGTGAAGCCCTTTGCCTTGCTCCCCTTATCTGTGAAGGCCAGGTCTAAGATGTCCATAGCTATCTGGAAAGCAGGTAGACAGCTCAGGACGTGACGTACATGGACTGAACCACAGGAGTGTTTTAACGAGGCTCCACACTGACCCTACTGGGGCCTTGTGCTTCTTTGGGGGCCTGAGCACACTTGCAAATCTCCCTTCAGTATTTTTAAATACGTTTAAGCATGCCTCTCCATGTTCATTAATGTGAGATCAGCAAATGCGCAACCAGACAGAATCCCATTTCCCCAAGGTAATCCTTTTCCATTTCCAACATGCAAAATGTAGGGAATTATAACAGCATTTAGAATGAAAGAAAAAATGTTGTAAAGCTGGTCGAAATATCAAGACAAATGCAAATCAAGTCTAATCCTTGGTGCTTGAGCAGTGGCGGTTCATGGTGCGGTGGTGATTCCTACATGCTCTTTGGACTACAAGGCAAGCAGAGAGTGGAGAACAGCAGTATGGCACAAGGCACACTGCCGTGCAGCAGGCTGGCCTTCCTTTCTCTTTATTTTATGAATTACAGTAGGTTTTAGCTTCTTCACTCTAAAAGGTTGACTGAGAACTTACCAAACTGAGAGACGGATGAATAAACTCCTATTAAACTAAGAACAGCAACTGCCCATCCCTCATCTCCCTCTTCCCATGTAGCCAAATGGATGAGGAGAAATATATAGGATTGCATTACCTCTGTCATTTTTGGCTTCCGGGAGCTGGACGGGACAAGCCTGCCTGCTTCTGGACGTGGAGCAGTAGCCATGGTGTAGGTTTCCTTGCTCACCTTCTGCTTGGACCTCAGGAGGGCCAGGGCTGCTTTAGTGGATATACCTGGAAGGTTAGGATTATACAAGCTAATACACCAGCTCGCGTACACCGAAGACCGTCGATCGACTTGCTGGGTATGATTTGGCTTTATGTAGTTTAAATAGCACCAACTGACATTAGTGGTTGTGTGGAGACTGGGGAACTGAAGTACCTTCTTCGTGTCTGTACCTTCTCGAGACTTCATTGCACTAGGAGTGACCTCAGACAGAGGCGTAGGGCTTGGAGGGGTTGGTGGAGACTGCTCCACCAGTTCTTTGGAGTCTTCTTTCTTCACGGGTTGCAAAGGTGCCTTTCTGAGGAACTGCTTGCCAGCTGGCTGCTTGTACTCTTCCAGTGCCTCAAAACTTGGAGAACCTGAATGAGACTCAGCTTGCTGCAAAGTACTTGGGATTTCCTTTGGCTCTGACTGCTCTAAGGACAAACTAGGTGGTGTTTCAACCTCGACCCTGCCTTGGCTTTCTGCAAGAAAGTGGGATTTATCCTGCTTTTTCCCTTCCTCTATTGCAC
The DNA here is from genome assembly GCA_013400115.1 of Rhinopomastus cyanomelas. NCBI lineage: Eukaryota > Metazoa > Chordata > Aves > Bucerotiformes > Rhinopomastidae > Rhinopomastus > Rhinopomastus cyanomelas. The sequence continues at coordinate 311,816 of VXBP01009263.1, read as the reverse complement.
TGGGTGGCTTCACCACTTCCAACTTCTCTTCTGCTTCAGATACTTCCTCCTCTTTCACTCTCTTCTGCTGTTGTGTTTCCATTGTTAGCTCCAAACTACCAGCTGGAGAGAGCATCCTCTTACTCCCACCAACAGTTGAAGGGCCTCCTTCAAGGCCGAGGACGCTGTCAGACGGGGAGGTGAGCGGCATATAGCCCTTCCTCTCTGGTAAGGGTAAGGGCACTCTCAGATAGGGGCTCTGGAAAAGGCTTCTTTGATCCTCTGTGATCATCTGTGCCAGATCGAAACCCAGCCCGTGAACATCAGCGCTACAGACCAGGGTACCCTTGGGTGGGCGATCATCAAATTTGGGGAGAACGACAGAAGAGGAGCTGCCCTGGGACTGAGTGACCAGGATCTGGGAAAGCGTCGTGTACATGGCGCTCCCGTAGGACGGCATGTTTGTCTGAATGCGGACGGGGACAACGAGCGACACCATTGGGTCTGACCGTGCAGGAACAAGCTGAGATGCAGATACAGACACTGAAGGACTTGTCGTGCGGGTTAGAGGATGCAACCTACTGTCCGAGTCATATTCTGTGCACGTGGAAAGACTGGAGCTTCCCACTGCTGGGAATAAACTGGATTTGATCGGCGCTAAATGTCCACCAGCTTCCCCTGGCAACTGGAGAGCAAACTGAGACTGCAGGGGCAGGAAAAAAGCTGAAGGGATCGGTGAGGAGACAGGGTAATGCACCGGTAGGAATGAAGGAGGATGCCTGAATGACACCTCGGCAGGGTGAGACATTAGTGGAGGAGCGATGTGGAGAGGGCTGGGGTGGATGAGCGTCTGTGGGAGAGGAAGCGGTGAGGTTTGAAATATGGAGGGAGGGATCTGAGGCATGGTGAACTGGGCAGAGAGGATGTCAGACATCGTGTGTGCGGCAAAGAGCTCTGCTGACTGCCCTGGCTGTGGCAGGAGGTGCTGGTAGGGAAAGATGGAAACTTGTGGGGCCATGAAATGCTTCTCATGCAGCGTTAGCTGGGGTACAGGGTGGTGGAACACCTGCAGAGCTTCTGTGTATGGCTGAGTGTAGGCTGGCTGAGGGCTGTCTTTTGGTTGGCTCTTGTCACTTGGGTAAGTGCCGTGAGAGGGCAAAGGGGGTGAAGAAGATGTTGGCTGATGGGGCAAACTTGTTGAAGGAGATTTACTGGAAGAAGGAATCGGATCTTCTGTCTCTGGGCGGCCTGTTGGGGCCGGGTCTGGCTCATGCTCTGGGTGCCTTGTGAGGGATGCCTGCCTGACTAGAAAGCATTTCCTTCTCTCCTGTGGAGCTGAGGACGTTGAGGGGCTGGAGGTTGAGGCAGGAGTGGATGACAAATTTCCATAGTCAAATGATTTACTGCGGGTCTCTGACATCTGGGAAGGATGGGACACATTCGGTGTCTGCTCCGAAGCAGACCTGCGCATTTCCCTGGCATGATGGTGGCTTGGTACCATCAACATATGAGAGCCGACACCAGGAGGCTTCGGGTGGGACTCAGAAGGCTGGCTTGTCGGCTCTGACTTGCCGTGTTCTTCACGATCAAACGAGACAGAGTGGCTGGAGCCATGGGATATGCTGCTTTCCTGACTTGGGCTTCGAGTGAGAGAGACTGATTCAAAACTGGACTCTCCGGAGGACTGAGCCATTTCTGCCAGCCGCAGACGCTTCTTTTTTGGTGGCAGTTTCTCTGCTGGGAGCTGAGAAAGGGTCTGGCTCCTCTGTGGCCATTGAAATTCCTCTGTTTTCTCTGGCTCTTTTGGAGGAGGCTCTGGCTCTGTTTCTGGTCTGTCAGGCTCTTCAGTGACCAGAATCTCTGGGACCTGGATGTTGGGCTGGCGAACCAGCTTGGGTTGCAGGGAGTGAGGTGGCCGGCTGTGCTGGGATGCGGGCTGAGATGAGTACTGTGACAAGGGTTTGTCTTCTTCCAGGCTGCTTGGCTGCTCGATAGAGTCAGACTTCTCAAAGGAGCTTGTGTGCTGGATGACAGAGATCTCCTTGGAGGTTGTTCTTCTCTCTTTGCCCTCTGCACTCGAAGTCAGTTTGGTATTCCTGGAATGAAAGCTGGCGCTGATATCAGAAGGTGCTGATTTACCCGGATCTGCTGGTGACTTAATGGATTCACGGGCTAGGTTTAAAGCGACATCAGAAGATGTCGGGTTTGCAAACTGGGTGGCTGGCCCAGTACTGGAGGAGGGAGTGTCAGACAACTCAAAGGCTGGAGGCTCCTCGTCATCACCAAGACTCTTTTCCTTCCGCCGTTTTCGCAGTGGGGTGAGCTCCAAAGTGCTGCCTAGCTTGTAATGCATCATCTGAGGCCACGGGTCAGGATCCGTGGCACTTTTCTCAGTCTCTGCTGAGGTATGGGAGGTGGAAGAACGAGGCTTTGAGAGCTGCAGTTCTGAGCAGTAGTATTTCTTATGGGCTTCGTAATTGTCCCTTTTCTTATACCGAGCACCACATATGTTACACTCATACATGAACCCTTTAACTTTGGGACCCTTCCGTGACTTTTTGGTAAGATCGCTTTCCTTGGTTTCAAGCTCCTCGGGAGGTTTGGAAACAGTTTCTTTGTTTGCAGAGCTAACCTCCTCCGAGATGTATTCGACTCCCAAAGGTAGCTCGATCGCTGGTTGTCGTTTTAGCATTCGAGGATGGGAAGAAAACGCTTGACTGCGGCTTAAGACTTCAGGCTCCATGATGTGATCATCAAATGAATAGCTACCTCGAAAGGTGTGTGGGGAGCTTATAGTGCAGGCAGCAGAAGGCATTGAGTGGCTTCTTAGGAGAGGCACTGTCTCTGTGGCACTGTGGGATTGCTGAAGTGACAACAATGATTGTTCAGGCTTAATTTTTTCACCGTGGGATGTCAACACTTTCGATGCATCCAACTGGCTACTGGAACCAGACTTGATATCAAACTGAAACGGTTCTCTATATACACCAGACTTTGGAGATTCAATGCTGCTACGTCTAGATAAAGAACTTCTTCTAGGCTTAACGCTATCTATTTCACTGGTATCTACAACAGCTTCATTAATTGTAATTAGCTTAGTGATGTGTTCAATAACCTGTGTTCTAGGCACAGATAATGGGACCATACTGGGTTTCTCTTCACTAGACAGGTGTGGAAACCCCTGGGTTGTGTTGGCAGATAATGCTGCAGTCCTTTGCCCAATTCTACCGCATTTCCCAAAAATAATTTCTGCATAAGATTTCGCATTAGTATTTGGTGGGCTGATCTGCTGCTCTGCACTTTCTGATCTGGAGAAGTAGCCGGACTCGGTGCTCCCTTTGCTCCCGGGGCTCAGGAAAGCCTGTTCATCTATGACCTTCTTCCTCTCGCTCAAGCGGAGTGCGAGCTTCTGCTTTATTGTGTGTGTATCTTCAGATTTATGGCTCAGAGCATGGTCTGACGATGGCTCTGCAAACTGGGTGCTGTCCTCAAGAGACTGGGACATACTGGAATGAGACAGTGAACAGCGGTCGTGGCTGGAGCCTTGGCTCCCTCCACTCAGCAAACTACTGGACAGCAGGGTGTGCTTCTGCCTGGGTGAGAGTTCTACTGAATGGCCTGACATCGCCCCCGTTTCCTCTTCCGAATCTGTGCTTTCCCCTTCCGTTGGCTCTTCAAAGTCCTCCCCACCGATCCTTTCCATTTCCAAGCTTGACGGATACATCTCGGCTCCGATCCCTGAGGCCAGCCCAGCTTTTATTCGATGAGCATGAGATTTCCTATGTTTATACAAATTACTCTTTGTCTTAAAAGAAAAGCCACATGGAATGCAAGGGTACGGCCTCTCACCCGTGTGTGACCTGATATGTTTTTGGAGCACACTTGGCTTCGCGCAAGGCCGGCTGCAGTACTGGCAAATGTACTTGCCTGGCTTCTGAGGTTTCTTCTCCTTCTTGTGCACTTCCTCAGTTTGCTTTAAGGAAACCTGCGAAGGACGAGGGATATAGACCTTTTGAACGGACGGCATGTCCTCTCCAGGAATGATTGGTGAATGGGAAGGTAAAAGCTGGCTGTGGTGAGAGTGAAGCGCAGGTGATGAAAAGGAACCAGAGGGACCTGGTCTTGCTGGGTCAACTAGCTGCCATGTGGGACCTTCGAGGACGTGCTCTGGCTTCCCAGGAGACATAAATGCTGGTGACAGTGCGTGCTGCGGAAGCTGTGAAACGTGGGAAGGATGTTCAAAAGAGGAAGGCTTAGGTTGTTTCTGATGCCCGGTCTTCTCCTGGGGCTCCTCTCTTGGAATCGGCAAAGAACCAGAAAAGTGCTGCTGCGATATGATATCTCGGAGAGGGGTTCCTTGCGAAGAAGCAGAGCTGCCCTGGTACGTAGCTGCAGATGAAATACTGGCTTGGAAAGCCTCTCCTTTGGGAAGCCTCTTTCTTGGACTTTCCTCAGCCTTTTTTGTGCTCTTCTGGCTTTGTTCAGGATCCATGACCTTAAAAGGGTCTTTGAATGCTATTTTGGGAAGGTTTTGGCAGCCTTCATTTACGAATAATAAAGGTCTCTTCTGTAGGTTCCCTGTTTCGCCTGCATTTGCTACGAAGCTGGAGCCGCCAGGAGATGGTTGTTGATTTAAGATTTGACTAAAGTGTCACTAGTTGCTATTCGATTAAAAAAAAAAATGTTTCAGGGTCAATAAAGTTCACATTGGTAACACATGACAAACTACTTCAAAGAGAGAAAACTTTCCAAAACTTTTAGTCCAAATATTTTCCTTGTGAACTTGGTTAAGGCTTTAAACCTTGCCATTTTATTTCAGTTGACAGTGGCAAGCCTTCAAAGTCAAGATGCAACCCACAATGTGTCTCTTGTTTGTTATGCAAACCTTTGAAAACTTGAGACGTTGGTGCTCATCTCATAATGATCTTTTTTTTCTGTGCAAGGAAAATAACACTGAGCGGTGTATGTCCCCCTGTGTCTTCCTTCTGTTCCACTTTGGAGTTCAAAAGCCTTGGAAAAGTATTCCCCACACTGCTGCAATTACATCCGAAAGAAAACAAACAGGAAAAAAAAGATTTTAGCATTTGTATTTGAGCCATTAAATGCTGCTACTTCTACAGAGGATAAAAATCAACATTTTGCACAAAATTCAGAATCATGGAATCACAAAACATGTTGGGTTGGAAGGGCCCTGCAGAGGTGATCCAGTCCAACCCCCCTGCAGTGAGCAGAAACATCCTCAGCTAGATCAGGTTGCCCAGAGCCTTGTCCAGCCTCACTTTGAATAGCTCCAGGGATGTGGCCTCAACTCCCTCCCTGGGCAACCTGTTCCAGTGTTCAACTCCCGCTCCTGCTAAACAACTTCCTCCTAACAGCCCATTTCCATCTGCCCTTCTCTAAAGTGAAGTCATTGTCCCTCATCCTATCACTCCAGGCCTTTGTAAAAAGTCCCCCTCCAGCCTTCTTGCAGGTTCCATCAGGTACTGGAACTATCAGGACCCCCGGGAGCGTTCCCTTCTCCAGGCTGAACAACCCCAGCTCCCTCAGCCTGTTCCCAAGGCAGAGGTCTTGCAGGCCCCTCATCATTTCTATGGTGTCCTCTGGACCCTCTCCATCAGGCCCATGTTCCTCCTGTGCTGAGAGCTCCAGCGCTGGATGCAGGACTCCAGATGAGGTCTCACCAGGGCAGAGTACAACTGTGTGTCTACCATCTGTTACTTCTAACAGCAACTCAAACATAAATCATAGAATCATTAGGGATTGGAAATGACCTCGAAAGATCATCTAGTCCAATCCCGCTGCCACAGCAGGATCATCTAGACTAAGTTGCAGAGGAACATGTCCAGGTGGTACAGAGTCAAACCTCACGGGCTCCTGCTCAGGTTAATGCACACGTAACTCAGCTCTGCAGCAGTAACCAACAGAGGTAACTCAAAACACAGGCAGGTTTGAAAAATGTATTAAAACGGTTTCAAACTCGAATTCCTTCTAATCTCCTGCAAACCCTTATTGTTTTACAGTTTTTTTATAATTATATTTCCCCTTCCAAACAGACTACAAAGTCGAGCCAGCTACATCGAAAACTCTGCCTAACAGAACCTACAGTCATGGACAAACGAAAAAGCAAGTCCTCTTTTGCCTAAAATCCAGCCTTGAGCTTGCAATCACCTTCCGTGTCCTCTACAACGGGGCAGGCAAAGAGAGATCACACAGGCTCTCCTGTATGGAAATGGTGCCTCTTGCATTTGCTGCCTTTTGATACCAAACAGTGGGGCAACCCCAACATCTACAGCTCATGTAGATTTCATACGGGTTGGGCTGCAGAAACGAGCTGTGAAGGGAACCCTCCCACGGCGAATTTCACCAAAGGGCTCTGCTAATCCTTGTCAGCTACTAATGAGACATTCAGGGTGGGTGAAATACTGTGATTCCATGGAAATAATATGGCATCACCAGGAGATGGAACAGGAGACAGTGGGATACTCCTCAAGAAAACAGGAACAGGGCTATTTAAGTGGCGCAAATCCATCCGTGTAATCAGCAATGAGAAAAGAACTGTCTTCCTTCTTCACGAGGCCACGGGGTGCAGTGCCCTGTTCTGATCGAAGTGCGTTGGTTTAATTAGGGGAAACGGCTCACAGCCCTGCTGCTGTCATCCTGCCCATGCAGGGGGAGCAGGTGTGGATGGGGCTGAATTGTGAATTCAGCATGAGGGACTAAGATTTGATCTGTACAATGGCCCATCCTAGTAACAGACTGGCTTAGGTTGGAAGGGACCACAGAGATCATCTCCTCCAACCCCCTGACAGGGACAGCAACAGCAATGCCTCTCAGCTAGACTTGGTTGCTTAAGGCCTCATCCAACATGGCCTTGAACACCTCCAGGGACAGGGCAGCCACAATCTCTCCGGAAATCAATTCCAGAGTCTCTCCATCTTTGCACCAAAGAACTTCTTCCTAAGATCTAGTGTGAAGCTCCTCTCATTCGGTTTCAAACCATTTCCCCTTGTCCTGTCATTGGATCTCCTTGGGAAAAGCCCCTCTTCAACCTTCCTTGAGGTTCCTTTCAGGTACTGGAAGGCAGCTCTGAGGTCCTCCCGGAGTCTTCTCTTCCCTAACATGAACAACCCCAGCTCCCTCGGCCTGTCCTCACAGCAAAGGTGCTCCAGCCCTTTGATCATCTCTCCTTGGATCATCCTCCTCTTAATCTTCAGGAGCACCACTGAAGTGCCACCAGAAGAGGTTGGTTGTGTTCAGCATGAAGCCCTCCAAAGGCTAACCACTCCTTATTCATTCCTACATCCCTGTGGACTCTTCATATTCAATAAGACATGTGCCCAGGACAGGGGGAGAATAACTCCCTAGTCCTGCTGGCCACACTATTGCTTATCCAAGCCAGGATGCCATTGGCCTTGTGGGTAACCTGGGCACCCCGCTGGCTCCTGTTCAGCTGGTTCCTCAGAAACAACTTCCTAAACTGTCACTGGGAGAGACTGGTGTTAGTGAAGGACCCAGTGGAGGCAATGCATCCCACTGCGAGGGCTCAGATTAGTGACACTGATTGCTCCAAGGTTCTCTCGTACTGACTGGAGTAATAGCTTACTTGCCCACTGGTGATACCTACATGTAGGTAAATGTACAGCATGTGCTGTCCTGGCCTTAAATTCACCTTCTTTTTCCCCAAATACAGGTTTTACCCCACTCCAGCATAAGCTTCCACCTTCTCAGGCCCTGCAGAACGCTGACACTTGACCAAACTTGCTAAGTAAGTTTCCTGTTTACAGGCTCATTGCTATGAGGAGTAACTAACTACATTTTGAAACCCCTCTTTAGAGACTGACGGCTCCTTGATGCAGACTAACACCAACCATGTTCTGGGCTCAACTGTCCTGACAGCGTAGGACACACTCGGAACCAAAGATAACTACTGAGCTGATTTATTGTGCTGCTCTCTGCTCATGACACTTTGCCCGACTCATGACACACAGAGTGTAGTAACTTGGAAGATGCAGAGACCTCTCCAGCAAGCACAAAGTGAATGCTGCCTCCCACAAGCTCAAGCAGTTCACACTGAACTGCCAACTGACAACTCCGGAATGCTGGAAAAATGTGTAAATACTCTGTTTTCTCCTATAGGCTCCATACCCACTCCTCAGTGTATAACAACCATAGCTGTGAAAAAGCTTCCTGAGATGATTCAGTATCATCCCAAATGTTCAGGCCATGCTCAGCCTCCTCTGAAGAACACATGGGCCCCATCTGATTTGCTCAGGAACTCGGAGAAGTCACCAAAGTCAACACTGAACGAATAGGTTCATGAAGAAGCCCACCTGCTGCGTGCAGGAGCACGGTCGCTCAGGGGCAAGGCAGCCCACTTCCCACATATGTTTTCCATTACTGGAAATGGTCTCTGGAATGGCAGAAGCTAATTCTCCTACCTGGATGCAGTTAACTCCAGGATGTTCCCTTCCAAGGAAAACTCACTTCACATAAAGCAGCAGAACAGCCAACAAAAAGTGACAGGAGGGCCTGTCCCCTACAAACTCAGTGGTGGGATAGAGGAAGGCAATGAGAGCTTCCCAAAAGCTGGTGTCAGATACCAAACGCTGCTGTGCCCCACTAAGATACAACCTAGGCTAGCTAAGGAGCATCTCCCTGCATGACATCAGACGAGAGACCTTGTTCTTGCTGCTGACAGTAGAGGAAGGGGGCTAGTGGGGGTCACTCCTTGACTTTGCTCCTCTGCGCCAATAGCTTCTCACCAGCTCTTCTGGGAAATCCCACTGGACTGAGGCGGGTGAGGAAACCTCATTTCTTTTTTTTTTTCCTCCTCATCTTCCTTCCAGTTTCTATTCTCTTTTACTCTGATCCAAAACTATCTTCAGCCTCTTTAATATTCATTGAGCTTTCCCAATCCTCCCTTTTTTTCTCAGAAAACGCGCATCTTTCGCTTTTGCTTCCATCCCCTCCTCCCCATGACCTCAGTAGCTGCTTCCCTCCGTCACGTGCTGTGTCTCTACTATTCCTGCTCCTCTCGTGTAGCATGTGCTGGGCACGGCGCTCGGCACAGAGCAGCCGCCAAGGCAGGACCTGGCACTGGTACCACAGCAGCAAATCTTTAGGCAAAGCGTCACGTGGACATCACAGCACACGGTTTCCAGCTGCTAACGTCGCCTGTCTGTGGCCAAATCCCAAGCGCAGGCTCTAAACCCGGGGATTCCGGCTGTTATTTCTATTCAGACGTAAGTTCTTAGGGTTTTACTTGAAATGCACCGGCGTGGGCAGGAACAGCAGCGCCTGCTCCGGTTGCAACGGTGCAGACAAAGGCAGCTGCCAAGCCCTGAAGGAAATCAGTGACCAAATCCCTTCTGATTCTAATGGCACCAGAATTTTACCCTGAAGTCTGAGATAAATCGCTCAGCAATGCCCCTGTCGAAAGTCACAGCTGCTGGAATTTTGAATTTCCTTATTAGGGCTGGAGCGAATTCCTGCCCAGAGGCCCAGGCAGTCTCTCCCGGTCCGAAACCTCACCTGAGGCCTCTGACAGGGTGTGAGGAAGAGCTGCCCAGAGTCAAGGCTGAGGTTGCCTGGGACTATCGCCATGTGTATGCAGTCAAGCACCCAAACGAGCTCTTGGTTGGTAGATTTGGGACTGAGTTTCCCCACCAGTGAGAAGAGAAATACTACAGGCACTTGAGCTCCAGGTGGGACCATCACTGAAAAGACATCTGAAAGCATCAGACCCTTTTCTACACTGTGGTTGGCTTCCAGGATACATTCGTGGGAAACTGGTGAAGCTTGGCTTTCCATCGCTTGCCTTTGGTTTCCAGGACACTGAAACATCCCCTTACAGTAGATCCTTAAAACCCTGTCGGTGGCAAAACTCTGCTGCCTGCAATTCTTAGGCAGATGGAAGGGTTTTCTCTGCTGCTTGATCCTGTCCCAGCCAGCTTGAGAGCCAGTGTGATTACTGGGAAGCAATCACAGCTCTGCCTTTCCTATGTTATTCCCATGAACCAGCATTTTCCCCTACACACCGAAACTCAGCCTGTCTCAAGGCTTAGGTGAGAATGTTTATGGTGCTTTTGCTCACCAGGCAAAAGCTTCTCAAATATACTGAGGAAAAGGTGAAATCAATTAGACAAACAGAAAAGTGGGTCCTGTTCCCAGGCTGAACCCACTGCAAAGGGCAGTGCTCCCAGGCAGGGTAGTGACCAGGGGAAAAACAGGGACTACTTACAGTGGACTCGGTAGTCTGTAACGTTGATGCTGTCGCTCTTTTCTTTGCCCAGGATTTGGTTCAGTCTGCAAAAGAAAGAGCACGTTGGAATCACAGTGTAGGCTCCTTAAACTGCCATCTCAGCACCAACCCCCCAGGTGCCCTGATGGGGAGGATTGCCTGGTAATCGAGCAGTACACAAACTCAGTCCCAACAGCTGGAGAAGCCCTTGGCGACTGCATTCACCTCCCTCAGCAGGGCTGCCCCGGTGCCCACATGGAGAAAACCAGTCACCACAGGGCAGTGATCTGAGGAGGGGGCTACAAGGGAAACCACAGCCCCCCTGAGGTTCAGATCAGCATGCAAGTGCTGCAGCCCTTCTTCCAAAACTGGTGTTCAGTTCTGGGTTTCATATTTAGAATTGTTTGGGTTGAAAGAGACCTCAGAGATCATCCAGTCCCAACCTCCTGCCATGGGCAATGACACCTCTCACCAGACCAAGTTGTCCAGAGCCCCACCCAATCTGGCATTGGACACTGCCAGGGATGGAGCATCCATGACCTCCCTGGGCAACCTGTTCCAGGGCCTCAGACCCTCACATGGAGGGATTTCTGCCTCAGATCTCATCTAACTCTACCCTTTTCCAGCCTGAAACCATTTCAGACCACATTCAGCTGTAAGTGAACCACGTGGGTCCTCCACACTCAGCTTCCACAAAGCTCCTAACACACCTGAATTAATGTGGACATTGGTTTGGTTTAGATAAAGGAAAGCATCACTCCACACACTCCACACAAGATCTACTTTAAAACTCAACTCCAAGTAAGAACTGTGTACTCAATACACTTAAATGCAAAGAAAAAGCTGTTTCCTTCACAGACAACAAGCCCTGCAATTCCCCAGGAGAGCGTGCAGGTCCTCCAGGGTGATGTTCCTCTCACAAACCCTGTGCTCAGTGGCACTGGCACAACCCACTCAGCAGCAGAGGGGTTTGGACCTGCCCTAAAGCTCAGCTCAGAGAGTAACACCATCAGGACTAAACAGCTCTCTCCGCCTTTCCTGTGTGGTCACAGGGTTCCTAATCCCCTGAGGATCAAAGAGTAACAGCTTATATTGCCGGTTAAATTCTGGCTGCACAGAAGCCCTGGTTTGCAGAAGTAGTTGGAGGTCTCTCAGATTTTGTGATGAATTTATCAAAGTTTCAAGGAGCTTTGTGCTCAGAGACAGCAAATTCCTTCTACATCTGGCTGCTGCAAGACAATCTCTGACTTCATGGCTCGCAGTCCCAAATATTTCCAAAGACCTGAGTTCACTCCTGGCACTTTCCTCAACCTGCCTTCAGCCCATTTACTGCCCACGTGCCTTTCCACTGTATCATGTCTGACTCTAGACTACACCTTCCTTATCACTCCAACTTCCTGCTACCACAGACCTGGTGACATTGGTCACACCTCCACATCCCCACTGTTTTCCTCTCCCTGAAAACATGGTGCTGCCAGCCCCTGTGCCACCTCCTTGTACCAACACCAGCTGTGTAAAGACAAGTGGCAGTGGGAAGACACCTCAGCAGCCCATTCTCCAGACCACATGTGAGGCCACATGTCCCTCTGCACAGCCACTAGTTCTGTCCTGGCATATAGGGAACTCATTCATTCCAGTTTTGCCACCCAGACTCCCAGAAGCTGTCAGTTCAGGGAGAACAAAGCAGTGGGCAGCGGCACTGTGGTGCCTGAGCACATCCCCATCCCCTCCTAGATGGCCAAGCTCAGTGCAGAAACCAGTTTGGCCAAATGCTGTAAACTCCATGAGAACCTTGTAGGCACCACAAAGAGCACTCACTGGGCTGGGCTGGAGGCTGAAATGCCAACCCCCTGGGGCCATGCTCTGAAAATCCAGCCAAGTCTCAAGCAACAGCTCAAACCACTGAACTCTGGTACCTGAGCTCAGCTGGTGCCTCCATGCTGTTATGAACACAGCACCCGTAAAAGGTGTCCCCTTTGCAGATACGAATCATGTGGTGATGACTTGACTCTCCTGACCCTTAGGGAACTGGATTCCACATCCTATATCCCAAGTTACTTCCCCAGTCCCATCACCAGCGTCTCCAGTAGGTAAGGAATGGAGAAGGTTGAGAGGTCAAGGCTGCAGGATGATCGGGCTCTGTCAGTGGGGATGGAGCATACAGTTACAAGGGTACGGGGATTCCTGTTCTGGGGAAACCCCTGCCATGGAACAAGCAGCACCACAGGGGCTGGATCTGCTCCAGAAGGAAGCTGCTGCCTCAGTGCTTCTGAACTTGGCTGACTGACCCACTCGGAACATTCAAATCCTGACTGACTGACGGGGCACCCGCCAGAGCCACCAGGACAGTTGCATATAGTGAGTTTGATTCTTTCTCAGTGGCAGCTGACTGTTGGAAAATCAATTATTATTTATTTTTATTATAGTTTTTTTAAGCAGCAGCAGCTTTTTGTTTCGAAGCTGCAAGGTCAGGCACCTACTGACACTATTCGCACGTTTGAATCTTAAACCAATCACACACAAGCCACATCTGCCAAGGTGCTGTGGAGCTGCTTGGCAGGGAGAAGGCAAATCCAGTGCACAACTCCAGCTACCAGGGCTCAATTCCCCCTCTGGTGACACGTTTCCTGTGTGAAACTGGGCAAGTCATATCACCGCCAGTCCGTGTCAGACCTCGTGTCTAAAACAAGGATAGTTCCCTATTTCACAGATGTGCTGTGAGTCATCCCTTAGAGTCTGAGAGGCCCTCGGATCCTACGGGAAGGGTGAGACACACAGAGATAAACAGGGATCCATGTAACTTGAAACAGATGGGGTGACATCCAGGAGACCTTCCCTACTCGTTGGAACTCCGGGATCGAATGCTGTGTCTATAAACTTTTATTTAAACCACACACGGTTCCAGCAGCTTCCCTTCTCACCATTCCAGGGCACCACAAGCAAAGCAGATGAATGAAAGCACAGCTAGCCCCTTTCCTGAGGGAGATAGGGCTGGACATGTTGACTCTAAGAGCCAAGTCCTAGAGAGAGCAAGTCCAAACATGGTAAAGGTTAGCAGCTAGAGCAAAGGTCTGAGCCCCAGCATGTTGCCAGCAAGGGGTGTGCAAAGGGTTAATCTATTTTCACAACTTAAATCAGTTTCTCTAGAAGATCATTTGATTATTGCAAAAGCTGAGTATTTTAGAGGCCAATATTCCCAGGGCCACCGGGATAAGAAGTTAAAATAAAAGCAACAAGCCCTGTGCAGCCCAGTGAGCATCCCCAACAGGTATGGAGCAAGGATGTCCATGAGCATCCCCACCAGTACAGTGGGGATGGAGCAGGGATACTTTTAAGCATCACCACCAGTACAGCAGGGATGAAGCAGGGATGCTCTCAAGCATCACCACCAGTACACAAGGGATAAAGCAGGAATGTCCACACCAAGACAGCAGGTGAGAGCTCCCTTCCTCCTGGTCACAGACCCCAAAATGCAGAAGAAACAGCACTTTTGTCCCATCTCAGGCCCAGCTCTGTCCACCCAGTGCAAAAACCTTGGTACCAGCTCAAAAACCAGGACTAGCTCACAGCTGCTCCACTTCCATCATTAAGTGCAACTGGGATTTGAAGTCAGGGTCCTGCAGAGGAAAGGCCTGACAACGTGCTGCTTGTATTCCAGAGGGTTTGTTAAGGTTTTTTGTTACACTGGTAATGAAACTGCTCCCGTTTTCTTGCAAACAAAACTCAAGAAAACCAACTTCTCTCACAATGTTTAAGATGACCCTCAGTAATCTCTAAACACTTGTGGCTGCGTGACTGTGCATCACCGTCACATCTCCCCCTAGGACTGTAGAAATCTGATGCTTTCCCTTCTCACACACTCCTAGATGTGAGGAAGTCATTAGAAAACTCTCATTTTGAAACTATGGGTGTGTAACGATTCCCTCAAAATTAATCTGAATCGAACACCCCAGCCCTGCCAAACCAGGAGAGGGAAGTCAGCTACTGGTGAGATGGAGATTCCTTCCAAGGTAATGTGTCTCACAGCTAACACAGTCACTGCCTCTCCCTCATAACAGGTTCACTCTGCTGGGACTTAAGGTTATCCTGGGATATTGAGAAACCCTCCAAAAAGTTTCTACATCATTTTCAAGCCACAGAAGTGGAAAAAAAGAAAAAAAGGAAGGGAAAACTCCAGTTCAGAGGCAGTTTATGATCTCTGCTCAATCTCATAATTGCAGGGTGAATTAGTGGGGACAGAGGGTTGAGTCCCCAGGCACTGGTCATGCAGTGAGTGAGTTTGTAGAGATCAGCTGAAAATGGTTTCCCTTGACCCTCCCTGACTTATTGATGAACCTCTCCCCATAGACTGCCATGTCCTTCTTCCAGTGCCGCACGCAGCCGTGTCTGGGCAGTGTCCCCACACTCTGCCCACTTCTCCTTCTGTCTCCTGCAAAACCATCCAGCATTGAACAGCGGAGGTAAAACACAAGATCCAGGAGATACAAGGAGTGTTCCAAATCATTCTGCTGTATGAGAAGCAGGACCTTCAGGGTGAAGCACCAGGGAGCGCACATAAAGCCTACAGGCACTGAGATGGAGCAGGATCCTTCCATGGCCCTGGCTCTCAGAATATGGATCCTTCCTCCTTTCCTTTACTGGCAGAAGCAGCCCCAGCTGCTCTGCAGTAGAAGGGTGGAGGTTGTATCTGCAGCTACTCACTACCCAGCAGCTCCTGCCCTGAGGAACTGAATTCTGTCACTGTCTGGTGACCTAAAGACTTGGGATGGAGCAGAAGGAAGTGAACCGAGGGAAGCTGAACAAAGACGGATGAACCACAGTGGAGGTCAGCCTGCAAAAATGCTCAGAAACAGCTTAAGAGGACAACCCCCAGACATCACACTCAAGGCTGTCTCACTCCATGGGTCTCACTCCAGCCTGAAAAACCAGTCAGCAGCTGCTGGGAAGAGGAGTGGGGACCCAGCCAAGCCCATTGCACCCTTGCAGCCAGGCTGATCCACAGACCTGCAGCAAGTCAGACAGAGCAGAGGCGACCGAGTTGCTGTTTTGCATAAGTAGGAGTCACAGCAGGGCTCACTGCAAACATCTCACCGAACCTCATGCAAACAACACACCAGTCTGAACCCACTGCACTGTGAGCAGAGTGCACCAGTGGTACCTGAGACCCAACATTAATATCCCAGTAACACGGCAGAGATTCCAGCACTCAAACAGACCCCAGATCATCGACTAAAATAGAAACAAGTTTGTCCCAGCACTTCTCTTATTTCATCTCACTCTGCAGGGATACCCAGTGAGTGCCCAGCCCTGCTCACACATCTGGACTGGGCTGTCCATAAGGGACAGTATGGAATGTCTTCCCTCACTGCCATCAGGAGAACAATTAATGGAGGAAGGGGTAAGCCAGCAGGCACCTAAATTAGATGATCAGTTAATCACTGTGCAGAGCAGCCCCGAATGCCAGGAAAGAGGCAGCAGTAGCAGTGAGGAAGTGGTGACTGTGCAATAAGGACATCAATTCCCATTCCTTGTAGAGTATTCCCCAGTGTTTCACACATACAGATTCTGCCACGCGTGATTCAGACCCCACACCAGACTAGGTAACTCCTGTATGGCTTCACTTCATAAGGGCACAGTGAAACCTCCACAAAAAGGCTGCAGCTAGGATGTTCTGAGACTACAGTGAGTAGTAACTCACTCAGCAACCAACACCTCTCCACAGCAGGGATAATGCCAGGCACAAGCCGGCACAGCCCAGCGTCTTGCATGATGCTCATCCACTGAATTAATGCAATTTTCTTTCCAGTTTAGTTTGTATTCCATGGGCTCCCTGAGAGCAGCATTCCCCTTGGGCTTCACTAAAGGAAAAAAAAAATAAGAAAAAAACCCCCAAAAACCAAACCCAAACCCCAAGCATCAGGGGCTTGTTTGGGATTTGATTCTGCCTCTGGTTTTCCAGCAGCAGGTCACTGCAGCAGTGGAGGCCGTTCCATAGTAGGAAAAATGAGGAGCTTTGGTGCATTTCAAAAATATAAGAATCTGCTTGTTGCTGATTGCAGAAGTGACCCCAAAAGAAGGACTGATGGTGCCTTCAGCCTTGATGGGCTATGAGTATTGGTTGAGCATCACCCTAATCCATGGAGAGCTCAGCCTTCATGGTCTGGATGATTGTCCCTAAGGATGTACTTGCAGGACCCAGACAGGGCAGTGATGGTACCTGCAGGGCACAGCAGGTTTGCAGGACTGAACAAACCAAATGAGGAGTTTGAAGGCAATGAAAACACTAAAAAGAGATTTTTAAAATGCAAATTCAATCTCTGCTCCTTGATAACTTCACTCCTCAAGCTATTGCACAAAGTGCTTTTTATCTCATTAACAATAAAGCTGAAGCAATTAAGCAAAACACAACAAAACTTAAGCAAAATAAAATTAAACCAGACTTCAAGATTATGGTATAACCTCCCTGAAATGACAAAGTGATCTTCAAGCTGACATCATAAAAAGGCTCCAATTTGCTTCAAAGAAAGAAGTGAGGTGAAGAAATGCTAGAGAAAACGTCTCTGTACAAGTGACCTCATTGAGAGTTCCAGACATCCCTATCCAGAGTTAAAGTCCAAGCCCATGGAAAGGCTCCCTCTCTGAGTTAATGGTTAGAATCACAGAATCATCAGGGATTGGAAGGGACCTTGAAAGATCATTTAGTTAGACCTCATGATCAAAAGAATTATGGACAGCAGGTTGAGGGAGGTGATCCTCCCCCTCTACTCCACTCTCATGAGACCCCATCTGGAGTACTGGGTACAATTCTGGAGCCCCCAGCACAAGAAGGACATAGACCTGATGGAGCGGATCCAGAGGAAGCCACAAAGATGATCAGAGGGCTGGAGCCCCTCTGCTATGGGGACAGACTGAGGGAGATGGGGTGGTTCAGCCTTGAGAAGAGAAGGCTCCAGGGAGATCTTATAACAGCTTCCAGTACCTGAAGGGGCTCCAGAAAAGCTGGAGAGTGACTTTTTACAAGAGTTGATAGTGATAGGATGAAGGGGAAATGGCTTTAAACTGGAAGAGGAGAAATAGAGATTAGGTATTAGGAGGTTGCCCAGGGAGGTTGTGGCTGCTCTGTCCCTGGATGTGTTCAAGGACAGGTTGGATGGGGCTCTGGGCAACCTGGTCTGATGAGAGGTGCTGCTGCCCATGGCAGGGGGTTGGAACGTGATGATCTTCAAGGTTCCTTCCAACCCAAACCATTCTGTGATGATGTTAATAATGATGACCTTGAAGGTCTTTTCCAACCTAAATAATTCTATAGTAGCAAAATGGGACAGTGGAGCAGACCCTCTGGAACGTTTTTACACCTTGGTTTCACCTACAAACACACTAAACCCTGGAACAACAGCCGGTGCTCAGTCATCTCACAGGATCAGAGAATCATAGAACCATAACGGTTGGAAGAGACCTCCAAAATCATCATGTCCAACTGTCAACCCACCATGGCCACTAAACCGTACCCTAAGTGCCAGGTCTACATGTTTCTGGAACACTCATTGCTTTAATCGACAAAACAGAGGATGGCTACAGTTTCACTGGTTTTGGTTTGCTCCCCTTTCCATGTCAGCACATCCAACCTCGTGTCCTGTTCTCCAGTTACTTAATTTTTCTCCCCCAATGAATTCATTCACACAACATTACACAGGAGTTTCAGTTTTACACCCTTCACACACACACAGGGTCTGAAAATCTGGGTCTCCTTTAAGCAACATGTTGAGGAGGGCTGGTAGAACTGGGCTACAAGCAGTGCCTTGTGCATTCACCATCCACTAGCCTGCAAGGTCGGCAGAGACCATGATCTACTACCTAAAGACCACACAACGGTCGTGAACCAGCCACCTCCACCCACCCTCACCTTCACCCATTTCCAAGTCCCTGCGGACAGACGGGCATCGGGGTTCTGCAGTCCGTTGCTGTCAGCAGATGGAGATGCTCTGACAGGGCTGACACATGGGAAACAAAGCAGAAACTAGCTGAGCTGGAAGCAGCAGCAGCTGCTGCCGCAGCAAAGGCTCTGCTGTTGGCAGCTGCAGCATCCCACATCCTGTCTGGATGGCACAGAGGGGACCTCTGCCATCAGTCACCCACCGAGGGGTGGCAGGTTCATGTCTGTAAGACACTACTGAGAGCCCAACCTCGCTGCCCGCACTTTGCATTGGCCAGCCACTACACTGTGACTCTCTTCTTTCCTTTGAATGTTCTCTGGTTTACGCTTTAGAAAAACAAATAAAAATCATTAAATATCTACAGGGTTTTGTCATTTCCTTCTCTGAGAAAACAAATAAATTTACAGGGCTTAGCAAACTCCCGGGATGTGCCAAGAGCTGCAGCCTTCCAGAGTGATGATGCCAGCCACTGGTAAAGGTGAGAGGTGCTGGAAAGGCAGCCAGGAAAATATGGAATATCACACTTGACACGGAACGATGCTGAAATAAGCCAAAAGCACTCAAGCCACAAACTCCCGAGCTCCTCGCAGAGGCGACCAACTGGCCTGTTCACCACAGCGTTCCCCCACGGCTTCAGCAGAACCAACATGTGCTCAGCAGAAAGTTTCCACAGAAAACATGAAAAGCTCTGCCCTCTCAGCTTGCTTGTTTTTTAACTCCCTTCTCAAGCAAAGAGAGAGATCAAGGCTGATAAAGTGCCCCTGCCATGAAGCCTCCTTTAGAAAACTCTGGTTTTAGAAAACACAGTGCTGACAGAGGACCAAAGCTGAGGAGCTCGTTGCTGACTCAACCCCACAGCCCTGCCTTGCTAAGCCACCAGTCCAGGAAGCTGCAAGCAAGGAGGCAGATGAAAAGCACAAAGGGAGCACAAAAAAGTCACTTTGGTCTGAAAAACCACAATATGAAGGCTTGTAAGAAAGATAGGGACAGACTTCTTAGCAGGGGCTGCTGCAAAAGGACAAAGGGTGATGGGTTAAACTAAAAGAGCGAAGATTTAGACAGGATATAAGAAAGACTTTTTTTTTTACAGTGAGAGTAGCGAGACCCTGGCCCAGGTTGTCCATAGAGGTGGGAGAAGCCTCATCCCTGGAAATATCCCAGGTCAGGTTGGACCTTGGGGCTCTGAGCAACCTGCTCTGGTTTGGTCGCTGCTCACTGCAGGGGGTGGGACTGGATGGGTCCCTTCCAACCCAATACTTGCTATGACTCTATGATTCTATATAGGGATGAACAGATCTGTCCTTAACTCTAGCCCACTCCCCTCACACAAACCTGAACACCAAAACCACTATAAGATAGAGGCAGTGCCCAGTCACACTGCACCCACACAACGTCCCTGGTGATGGCAGTGAGTAGGTTCCCATCTGCCCCACCTCAGTGAATGGGGTATACATCTATCTCCAGCACAAGGACTGAGCTGGAACCCAGTGGGCACGAGCCAGGCAGACCAGAGCTTTGCATTGCACGGTCTTGCTGTCTATTGCTGTCATAACCCTGGTAGGAGCCAATGTCTGAGCAGACCCCATGCTCATGCCCCCCGGCCCAAACTTGTGCTGCTCAGGGTGAGTTACTCAGAGCAGCTTGCCTGGAGGCTCAGAGCCAGAATAAAGCCGTTTTCTTCTCTACACAGCAGAAATGGATCTCATTTTTTGCCTCACAGACCGCAGCATGTGGGGTGGGTTATTCCTGCTGCCACAGAAGGTCTGGTCATGCCCTCACCAGATCTCACTGGCTACATCAGGATCTGGAAGACGTCAGCATTTTGCTGGGAGGTCTGCAGGGAAATCCAGGCAGAGATGCAGAGGGCAGCTGCCTTACCCACAAGGAGCAGTTTCACCAGTGCCCCAGGCTGGAGGGTGATGGAATTTTGTCACTGAAATCTGAGGACCCATCATTACTGATCCCAGAAACCCCTGTGGGCAACCACAGCCTGAAATTCCCACACTGTTGGACAAGAGATTTTTCTCTCTTTGCTTCCCTGGGTACCGTACAAGGATGCTCCACGCTGTCCCCCTGCTGCCCTCTCCTCATGCCCAGTATCCCAGCATGGGAAGTGATGCACAGAGTTTACCAAACTCCTGAGTGCTCTGATACCCAGTGAGGACAGAAGATGCTACAGAAATACAAATGCATTATGAATTCTCTGAATTAAGTGGGATGTAGATGGAGGAATTACTGTCCACAGCCCCCAATATGAAAAGAAAAACAAATAAATAGCATTGTCCTCAGTCATTGTTACTTACTAAGTTGGAAAAAGGCAGATTTAGGCCTGACATGAGGGAAAAATTGTTGAATCTGAGGGTGGTGGATCCCTCAAACAGGCTGCCCAGAGAGGTGTTGGAGGCCCCATCCCTGGAGCCATTCAAGGTCAGGCTGGATGGAGGTCTGGGCGATCTGGGCTGCTTAGAGATGACCCTGCTTGGTGTAGGGGGGGTTGGACTGAATGCTGTTTGGAGGTCCCTTCCAACCCAACCCATTCGATGACTCTATGAGTACCCAGTGGTCTCTTCTAACCCAGACTGACTGTGTGACTTGGTCTAGGTGATCCTGCTGTGGCAGGAGGATTGGACTAGATGGTCTTTCAAGGTCCCTTCCAATCCCTAATGATTCTATGATTCTATGATTTGATGCCGAAAGATTTCTGTTTAAGTGACAGAGAAAATAACCCCTGGAATCTCAGTGGAAATAGCTGAACAAGGAAGCTTCCCTCACCAATTCAGGGCCAAAGACAAAGGGGGTTTTCCTTTGTGAAAAGTGAAAAGAAAGAGGAGAAAATGGTCCTTTTATTCTCTGCTGCCAAAACCAGAGTCTCTGCTCCTATCACCAGGCTGGCAACCTCCCACTTACAGAAACAATCTCGACTGGCTGGGAGCGCTCACTGACGTTTGCTTATGGTTGGTCACATTAGGGAAACAGTGAAAAAATAAAATAATCCGTATTACACACAGTGAGCCTGTCCCCAAGGCCACCCTCGTGTCACAGACTTCCTCCACAAAGCCTGTGCTGTCTCTGTGTTACGTGGCAGGGGAATTGCTAGAAGAGTCAGTTTAATTATCACAACTTTTCTCAAGACAAATATTTGTTCAGGCAACGTGGAGCTGCCGCCACGCCACCAACACAGAACCAACTGCGATTTCTCCTTGCCAGGACCCTCTCACAAGCCTCCCTTTGCAGGGATGATCCCCCCACGGCGGTGTCTGTGCACACTCACACCTACAGGCACTTCAGGACTCCAAATTCCAACAGCTACAAAGAGTGTGAAGACACATCACCGCTGGAAGACTCTGGTGCTCCTCACACCAGTGGGTGGGGGTTCGAAGGGAAACATTACAGTTCAGAGCCCTGGGCCAACCAAGCCACGAGAAGTAGAGATTTTAAATCAAGACCTACATTTGTTTAACAGGGAAGAAAGAAAAAACATGATGGAGTTTGGAGGGAATGCTGCTGGCTTTGCAGGAAGAGAAGAATCGAGTCTGGACAGTGTTTGCTTCACTGTGTTTGCTGGACAGTGGTTGCTTCACAACCTCCACAAACTCCCCTTGTACATGCAGGCAGAAATGCACCCTGTGCCAGGGGAACGAGGCAGCATTTAATGGGAGCCAGGACATGTTTTGGTTCATTTCCAGGTGACTGGCCTCTCATTAACAGACACTTCTTGCAGATGACTGCAAATATTTATGTAGGGACCCCACCAGCTGTAGGTCCATCCATTCTGGTTTTTCCCCTCATAAACCTGTTCCTCAGGAATCCACAGCACTAGCACTCACTGGGGAAATGAGAGAAAACCCAGAGCAGCATTTTCCATATCACCACCACCCAAGACAGGATCTCCTCCGCACCATACAGTCTGCACCACTCTTTTAAATCCAATTGGATTAGAGCGTCAATCAGAAATTCCCCATCCTCACCTCCCACACAAGGACGCAGCGAGGCCAAACATTCACTCTCCTGTCTGCTGCTTCCAGTGGTCTGTGGTGGCTTTACTGGAGACCGGAGGTGATTTTGGATGAGAAAGTTGCTCTCAGCTTTGGTGGAACAAATTTAATGAGCATAGAGCAGTGTGGCAGGACAAACAGTTCACTACCAAAATGAAGACCTGGAGACTCTTGTCTGTGCCTCAGATCCAACAGGCATTCAACGTTCTAAAAGCCAAGAAGCCTGGTGCTATCTTGCTCTTTCCTTGCTCTGAGTCTCCAGGCTGCTTCAGATAAACGTCATTTCCTTACATTTTCCTTTCCTTTATCTCTGTAAAGGTTGGAGAGGTCCAAACAGATGCAGACCTGCAATCATAGAATCATTAAGGTTGCAAGAGACCTCCAAGATCATCAAGTCCAACCATAAATCCAGCCTCACCCTGCCCACTAAACCCTGTTTTCAATTGCCTGGTCTACAAGGTTTTTTAACCCCTCCAGGGATGGTGACTCTACCCCCTTCCTGGGCAGCCTGTTCCAACTCCTGACCACTCTGACAGAGACGAAATTCTTCCTGATGTCCAGCCTAACTCTCCCCTGACACAACTTGAGGCCATTTGCTCTTGTCCTATCATCAGTGACTTGGGAGAAGAGACCAACCTCCACCTCTGTACTTTCTTCCAGGTAGTTGTAAAGATCAATAAGGTCTCCTCTCAGCCTCCTTGGAGCACAAAGCCATATGAGTCCACCACAACTCCCAGTCTGACAGCTGTAGGTTATGTGCCAACTTGGAGTGAAGGCTGAGCAGGACAATCCACCCCAGAAGAATCTGCTCTAGGAGACTTCCAGCCTCACCCCACTCCAAACTAACTGTGCAAACACATCTAAACGTAGCGTAGGAATGGCCTTGGTGATCTTTGTTTGGGGCCACCTGACTACCTCAAAGGAAGAGCCAACACCTGAGATCTGTGTTTGCTATATCCACCTCTTAATTTTTGTAAGGCAGTCACTTGGACTCCACTGTGTTCATAGGAAGCAGCTCCATTACCAGTACTGAAATCAGCCTCTGAAATCTGTCTGGAGAAGGTACCTACAGCTAGAGCTGGTAAACTGAGAGGTGACCTTGAGAGCCACCATTTTTGTCCAAAGCAGCTGGGAAGTTAAGAGAATTCACCCCAAACCAAAGGGAAAAGGATCTTATTTGGAACATGGTGTCAAGAGAGGTAGTGGAGTCGTCATCCCTGGAAGGCTTCAAAAAATGCATAGATGTGGCCCTGGAGTCCGGGTTTAGTGGGCAGGATGAGGTTGGGTTGACAGTAGGACCAGATGAGGTTGGAGGTCCCTTCCCACCTTACTGATTCTATGATGCTATATATGGACTAACCTTCTAGCAGCAACCTGACAGAAGCAATAGAAGCTGCCATCATATCCACAGACCAGGAAAATCACCCCAATGCATCGAAGCCGTGAGCAAAATGACATCTTAATGGAGATCAGGAGAGTGCGACCACTTCGGTGACACAAAGCTCCACTTGCTAATCCTAACAGACTTACGGAATCTGTAATAGCTAATTAGGAATCAGCCAATTAGGTGTACATTTATTATTATTATGCTTCTGATGAATTAAAGTGCGAACGTGTGTTTAATGAGAAATGAGATCACACTTGTGACCACAGGCACCTTTCAAATACCCATGGGTACCCCACGACTGGGCTCATTGGGGATTTGAGTTGGAAGAGCATTAAGGAAATGCTATGGAAGTCAATTCCAGGGCAAGGAAGTACTTTTCACAGCCTGGTTGCACATCCATAACAAAGCAGGTGGATGGATCTGTGTGCACAGTCACCATCCAGGAAAGCAGATCATTTTCCTTCTGTTCAGCACACTTAGAAACCACCCGAGCTTCAAAATGTCTATTTGGTGACATTTTGCACAGGAATTCATAGAATCACAGAATCATGAAGATTAGAAGAACCTCCAACTCCATCCTGTCCAACGATCA
>VXBP01009263.1:254098-287653 GCA_013400115.1 Rhinopomastus cyanomelas | reverse complement strand
CCCCCCACCGCCCCCCCCCCCCCCCCCACCAACCCTGGTCCCCAGAGCCACATCTATTAATTTTTCTAACCCCTCCAGGGGGTTAAAACTCCTCCATCCCCCTGCCCCGGGGCACCCTGTTCCAACCCTTGACCACCGTGTCAGGGAAGAGATTTCTCCTGATGTCCAACCTAATCCTCCCCTGACACAGCTTGAGGCCCTTTCCTCTTGTCCTATTGCTGCTGACAACAGATAAACTCCCAGCTTTCTTTAACTTCCGAAAATCACTGTAAAGACCAATAAGGTCTCCCCTCAAGCTCCTTTCCTCTGGACTAAACAACTCCAGTTTTCTCAGTCCCTCCTCATCAGACCTGTCCTCCAGGCCCTAATTGAAATATCTTTGGTAAGAAAAAAAATGAACAAAGATTTTCATTAACACTTCTGACCTCACCATCTTCTTTTAAGCTTTCTCTAAGAAAGTAAAATAACAGATCTGAAACCTAAAGAGCCCCTTGATCCAGAAATGACTCATGTGCCTCAGCATCTGATGCAAAAAGCCTCAGCTCTGCAAAGCCTCAAAAGGAAGAATATTTCCAAAGCCCTCACCCAAGATGAAATCTCTGATTAAACAGCTAAGACAGCACAGACCCCTTTGTTATTTTAATACAAGCAAGAAATTCTTTGGACAAAGATCACAACTAGCTGCAGGTCTGAACTTTAGATTAAGTGGCTACTACTTCAAGAAAAATACTTCAACCCATCAAGTTGGCCTCTGTTGGTAAAATGGGTCCTCAGCCAGCCATCACCTCTCCACCGGACTGTGCTACATGAGAAAGCATCAAGACCCCAGTTTCTGTCCCGATGCTTTGGCTGGGTTTGTCACCCTCACTCCCGGATCTGCAGTCAGCTCTCCTCACATCCCCAGAGGAGCCAGAGTGTTTTGCAAAATAACCATCTACGAAGCACAGCACTAACCCTCTACCCATTGACTCACCAGCTTTAAAGGGCTATGGAAAACATCTACCTCCAACCTTGAGACCACTCGGCTCACTGGTCTCTAGCTCTTTCTGCTGGCTCCAGGTACAGCCAAGTGCCTGTTAAAAGCACCCTGCACAGAAGCATCAAGTGTTCTAAGAAGGGTTCAGCCTCTCTCCTCACCTTAACGTGCAAAACAGCATTTGTAGATGAGGCCAGACTGAAAGTGCCTCCAGCCTCTTTAAGAAAGGTTAAAACAAAACCTATATTAAAAAACCATAACTTATGAAGGGGCCAGCATTCCTGTGCTATCCTAAGCATCAGTGAGCAGGAATTAAACAATAAAGTAGCTACAGGCCTTGCCAGGAACGAAGCAGCCACCAGCAACATTTACTGGTGTAGCCCTGCTTTATGGCTGTCTCTGCAGACACTACGCGCTGGCGGCAGGCAGCAGATAGCAGGGGCTGCCTTGTGTCTGCTCAGCAGCTGGAGAGGACAGTGATGTCAGCACAAGTATAAAACAGTGGGAGACAGGTCCAGAAAAGGTGTTGGACAAGGTTCCTGCATGGCCTTGCACAGACGGCTCCAGTCACATCTTATTAAGGAGGGGAACTCGGAGATCTCTCGTTACGGTAACAAACAGCAGGGCCAGCTCTAGAGGAAGAGTTCCTGTCTTTAAATAGACCAAATCAACATAGCTGGAACCACCCAGATGAGTTTTCAGCCACACAGCCCTGCTACGGGTCAGTAACACACAACTGCTGCAAGAGAGAGTCATTAAAAGAAATAAGCGGCTCCCCCACTCCAGGCAGGAAAGGAGGTGCAGAAGAAGAGCCCCCACAGCACGGTGTGAAAGGGCAGGTAGCTGCTGCAGCCTCTACTTTCCCCATTGCTCAGCAGGTTGGTCTGCAAGACCAGTAATTCTCTGCACGCTTTCTTTCGGTTGCAGTCACTGGTGCTGGGGTGTGTCCCGCAGCAGGGAGCAGGATGTGGTCCCACACCTCCTGCACAACATCCAGCACCCCAGTCACAGCCCAGCATGCCAAGGGCTCGGAAACCCTGCAGAAAAACACAGCGTGATTTCCCCCTGGCCACCAGCCACCCAGGGGTTCCACTGCTCCCCTTCCAGGCTGCAGCTAGTGAGGAGCACCTCAACACCTGCTTGGTCCCCCATGGCTCCTCCACGGTGCAGACCAGAAGGTGGTGCTGCAAGAATGGTGTAGATGGAAGCACCTGAGCAGAGCTGAGGTGGAAGATGCTGACTCATCCTTTGAGCTTCATTAACTCCACTGCCTACCAGACCTGCTCTCAAGAAACCACGAGGGCCCAGTGCTGAAGGAACCCAAGCGATTGATTTGCCATCTGGGTAGGAGCCCTCTTCTGAGGACCCTGAAATTACAACCTTGGTTTTCTGCTTTGCAAAATTTCCCTCTCTGAGACTGTAACATTCATTCATGAACAGCAGGAGCGTGGGGGAGGAGAACCATGAATATGATCCTGCTCTGCTTGCAGAGAGGGTGCTGGGGCAGGCAAGCAGCAATCTGACCAGGCACCCCAAAAGTGAGAAATTACTCTTCTTCAAGCAAAAGTCAGTTTGGAAGCTGCTGTTCTTTTGTTCCTTCCCTCAGCACTCTTACAACCAAACCTCGACCTTAAAACCAGGTCTCACAATTTAAAAAAAAAAAAAAGGAAAAGCAAATAATCCAAAAAAGAGGGAAGTTCAAGCCTGGATGCAAACG
Source organism: Rhinopomastus cyanomelas (assembly GCA_013400115.1). NCBI lineage: Eukaryota > Metazoa > Chordata > Aves > Bucerotiformes > Rhinopomastidae > Rhinopomastus > Rhinopomastus cyanomelas. The sequence continues at coordinate 284,960 of VXBP01009263.1, read as the reverse complement.
TGTTAATGCAAACTACATGAACTGCATCACAATTGCACAAGGGCTTGTTTGTCTTCACAGTGAGCTGCTACACAGCTCACAGACCCAATCCTATGACCTGTGGGGACTCCATGGGCTGTTCTGTGATGCCAATTCATAACAGCAATGAACTGGTGTGCAGATAGCCCAGTGTTTGTCCTGGGAATTCCTACTCTTAGTCCTAGTCTGAAAAGCAAACATCCATGCTGACATTTATGGGGCACTGCAGATACTGTGAATTTCAGGAAAACTATTAACTGCAGTCGAGGGCCCTGATTTCATGGAATAAGCACTTTCAAGAAGATTAAAAGGTTGATTTTCAAAACATGATGTCACAAACTCACATGGTCTTCATTGAGTGGACGGTTGGACTCTATGATCTTGAAGGTCTTTTGCAGCCTTGATGATTCCATCATTCTATAATCCTCAAACATCAAGAGCAGGAGACAGCATGATAAATGATAAAGCCTGGCCTCCTGCCTAAGCACAGGCTGCAGAACCTCTCCGACATTTCTGCATGCTGAGGCAGGGAGACTGGACTACATGATCTTTTGGGGTCCCTTCCAATCCCTAATGATTCCATGATTCTATTCAACTTGTCCTTGAGCTTCAATATCTCTCATGAAAAGAGAAAACTTCTGATTTCAAGACTACTAGTGGCGATAGAGGAAGCTGTTCTCAGTTAAGATGTTCCAGTGATTGATTTCTCCTCTGCTAAGATTCTGTTCCTTTTTTTCTAGGCTCACTCTGTCGAGCTTCACTGCCCAAACCCTGCACTTCTAACATTCAACACCAGATTCTTCTTTGGTTTTGCTCTTTGAGGAGAAATACCCTGACTATCGCAAGCCAAGGACGCATCTTTGTGAGCTCTTCTTTTATGTTGTAACTCCCCACCTACAATTACTACTTGAGATCTATTTGGGTAGGAGAAACACTTCAGACCTTACGCAAACCAAAACAGTGAATTCTTGGAAATGGTCTTCTCTTCAACCAGCCTTCTATACATCTTACACTAACTTTCTAGCTGCAACTGGTTCTGCGGTCTGCAGAGGCTGCCTGGGACACTGTGGAATGACTTTTGACAAGCAGCAATGGTCAGGAGCCAGGAACCACCACAATTTTCCCTGGTCATGGAGATACTACGATGCTGAAGGTCAAAGGCAAAGAAAATATTTTAAAAATTGCAATTCTTTGCAAACTGGTTGCTGTTCCAGTATCACATCTGGCTGTTTGCCGACAACAAATTCCTCTTATTTTCTTCTTAGGCACTGAGATTTTAAAAATGTTCTTCTTAAATGCTACAAACAGGAAAAATAAGGCTTGTTGGGGGTTTCTTCTGAGCAACTGCAGGACTTCATAATCACAGAGCACTCAGTACCCAAGATTCAGACTTCAATGCAACCACCACGGGCTGCAGGCTCCCCATTAGCTCCCCAGTGCAGTGCTTGAGGACTGGGCACATGGGCTGTTAGCTTTACAGTTATGTTCCAGTTACTTAAAGCAACAATAAATCTGCAGGGCAATTACAGCAATTTAAAAAGTAAACCAAGCAGGGAAGCAAACTTGGTAGCTGGTCCATCTGGCCAGCAGATTGAGGAGAGCTGAGCTGCACTCGCTGGTTTAGGAGGGACCCAGAGCAAGGTCATCTGTTAAACCCAGCTCTGGAGCTGCTTCCCCAGCAACAAGGAGGAACTGGTTTACTAGAAGACGCTGTATAAATATTTTGCTGAGCTGCAAACGGAGGAAGCTTCGGCAGTCCCATGTTGACGTGGGTCACGATGAGTTCCCAGCAAACAGTCTTCTCCAAAGGGCTGTTTCCTCCGCGTTGCAGAGCGCTTGCCAGAACACACAATTACGAGTCTCACCCCACGGCCCCGCCGGCTGCCACCCCGAAACTCCTCCCAAAGAGAAACAAGACTGTTATGTTGGGATTGACTCACTCTGCACCGTTCCAACCCCTGACCAAGCAGCATTGGGGGCACAGACATCACCACTGGTGCTTTGCCACATCCCCGTGGGCTAATTAAAGCACTTCATCCCAGCACAGATAGGTGAGACTGGGGCCCTTCCCACTTCTTCACTGGTTTCATTATCTCAATGGCATGATGCTCTGCAGATGGTCTCATTCTCTCCACCACAAGGAACAAACTTGTCTGAAGGGGCTGCACTGTAGCGCTGGGAAGATCTAATCAACAGTCAAAGGGGTTTTATTTCCCTGGGGTCTTTCATTTTTCCCTCCACTGTCATTTTCTTAATGAAGACAAATGAAGGAAACACCGGGTTAAAAAGCCTCTGTCCTTGCAAGTGAAACCAGCACACTGCTGCTCACCCTCACCAAGGTCCTGCCTGCACTATTCTGCCTTGGTAACAGTTCCCATTTTAACTGGTTTTGGCACTGCGGTGGCTGCTGGTGGCCACAAGGCACCCCTTCCCAAAATGCACAGTAGAGAAGTTCAGAATTAGCCCTGATTTAACCCTCTGCCCCTGTCTCCACTGGTTTACTTGAAGACGCTGTACAAACATTTTGCTGAGCTGCAAACGGAGGAAGCTTCGGCAGCCTCCCATCTCCGCTGCCACTTTGGAACATCATGAATGTACTGAGCAGCACGATCCAGCCCAGGATCCTGATCCCACACCAGGGAATCCTGGACAGCCTCACAAAACCAGAACAGCACTGCTCCTGGACTATGGCTGAAGCACAGGCTCTGGAGTAGGGCTGCATGACAAGCCGGTGTCAGAGCTGAGCCCAGACCTCCTGTTTTGCCTCCTGTTTTCATGACAAGCTTCTCTTTTCCCATAGAGAATCACGCTGCAAGCAAACAGTGGCATTTTCCTCCCACTTCCCATGCAGCAATCTTTCCCTTGAACTGGGTGGTGGAGCCTCATCGCTTCTTCCAGGAGGGCAACAAGATCCCTGCCAACTCGCTGTGATTGTGCCAACTGCACTGAGAGGAGGCAAGAGGCCTCAAGGGTGCTATCAAGCTCTCAAGGCACCATGTGCCTTGTGAGAAGAGGAGGAGGTGAAGATTACAGATTAGCACCCAATCCACTGACACCAAGAGCGCTTTGACATCAAAAAGGATTGGACTCTGAGTTTAGGTACATTGACACCTTCTCATATGGAGAAAGGACAGAGACGTGCACACCTACCTCCACACGGCCAGAGCTGTTTGTCCATCTGTGATACATAGGGATACCAGTTCAGTCATCACTTTGAGTAATAACTCCCCTGTGTGTCTCCTCATGGGGCTTTTTCTTTAAGAAAGAGATTGAGGGGCTGGAGCGGGTCCAAAGGAGCAACGAGGCTGGGGAAGGGACTGGAGAAAAAGTCTGGTGAGGAGAGGCTGAGGGAGTTGGGGGTGTTTAGCCTGGAGAAGACTCAGGGGGGACCTTCTCCCTCTCTCCAGCTCCCTGAAGGGAGGTTGTGGTCAGGTGGGGGTCAGGCTCTTCTACCAGGCAACCAGCGCCAGGCCGAGAGGGCAGGGCCTAAAGCTGCCAGGGGAGGGTTAGGTTGGATGTTAGGAAGCCCTTCCTCACAGAAAGGGGGATCAGAGCCTGGACTGGACTGCCCAGGGCAGTGGTGGTGTCCCCATCCCTAGAGGTGTTGAAGGCCAGCCTGGCTGTGGCCCTTGGTGCCCTGGTCTGTCCACTGGGGTGATGTTAGGTCCTGGGCTGGGCTGGCTGAGCTCAGAGGGCTTTTCTACCCTCAATCATTCTGCGATTAACAATTTGCTTCATATTAGAGACCAGGAGGAGAAGAACAGTTGCACCTGCAACTTCTGCTGCATGCACCAAGTGTGGTGGGCTCTCCTCTTGTGGGCACCGAGTCTGGTACAACCACACTCTGAAACACAACTGGGCATCTCAAGTGCAAACAGGTCTTCAACTTGTGTTTCCCTTTGCCATGGTGCACCATCGAGAGAACGGGACACACCGGCTGATTTTTGCAAGGGGAAGGCGCCAAGTACAACCTGGCTTCTATCAGGGAGTTTGTTAGTGCTGGACGCTTTGCTGGAAGCACAACAGCAAGTTTTCTGGGTGGAGTAAAGGCAACCACACAATCCTTCCTTCCACAACCATGTGAACACCCTACAGGAAGCAGCACTTTCTCTGTTGTCTCCTGAAGCTGTTAAGCTCATGGCGGCAAATTCACAGCCATTGGGTCACTGCTGCTTCAGAAATCTGCTGACATGGACCACAACCAGACACAGCCAAGCCTGCTGCTAAGCTGCAAATCTACAAGAATTTGCCTTCAGCATGGCAAACATTTGTTCAGTATTGCCATCCCAAAGCTGGTAGATCACAGTTCTATAGGTACTAGAGCCTTCAAAGACACTGGAGTTTGAGGCAACAACCTGGAGAGCCTGCGACGCTCACGAACATACAAGAACCACCGTTACTCAGCCATTTGCACCGTCTGCTCAGGGTACTTGAGCCATTTCTGCTCCCTTCAGTTCTTTCAGTTCTTTCTCCTTGTTTCACACTAACCTCTACATCATCTCCAGTTGTGCACTAACTCCAGGAGATGACACATCTCGATGTCCGAGCTGTTTGCATGGTTGGCTGGGCAAGAGTGACCACAAAGTACCTCAGCAAAGACGACTCATTGTTCTTAATGCTGAAAAGAGTAAACCTGTTCCACATGCTGGGAGCTACACTGAGGAAGCTGTTCTCCAACAAGATGTTGAGATATTCAGTGACAGTGTGGGATGGCAAAGCCGGCTTCTGCTCTCTAGACACTTCTGCAATGCCTTCCTCTGTTTCACCAAGTATCTCTGCCTCTTATATGTTCTCCCTGTAGCTCTGGGCAGATGCCACAAGTTTTAAATCTCCACCTTATTTCCCCAGAGGAACCATCTCTTTCCTCGTTACTTCCCATAGTTGTTATTTCTCATTTGATGTGACAACACCATCAGCTCTCCAGAGCACTGTGGGATGCTGCCCACATACAGAACGGGCTGTATCTGCTACCAGACACCTCCAGGAGAAAGAGCTTGTCCAGTGTTTAACACGACTCTTCAGCCTTAGGGGAAAAGCCAGCAACCATAAGGCTAATCAGAAAAGCTGAGTAGACCTTCATGTGCAACCAGCACCTCACCTACGTGGTTTCGCCCCAGGGTAAAACTGGTGAGGTTCATCCCCTTTCTATGAATCATCTGAAGAAAAACAGCCCCAATTAAAACGTGAACCTTTGCTGACACACCAGCAGCTTGTGTGGGGATTTATTTTCAGAAGCAGTTTAAAATAGACCGAGTGTTCCCCTGCTAAAGCATCACCTCTGTTCTGGGGAAGGATGACACAGGAGCAGTGATATCCACTGCTGTGTGGAAAGGACTTCACACCCTGCCCCAGGACCTCTGCCTGCACCCACTGAGAGAAAACATTGAGAAACAGGGAGAGGAAGTCCAAAGCTGCTCTGAACACCTCACTACTGGCGCAATAGACCACCAGGGCTTAGGGAGAGAGACGTCAAGGGATGAGACAAAGATTACTTGGAAAAAACAGCATATTGCCTGCTAAGGAAAAGTTGCAGTTAACTTTGGGGAAAGGGTTTGGTTTGTGACAGCCAGCCCTGGGTCAGAAACAGACCGTGATGCAGCATGGACTCTTGATTTGAAATTACTGCTGTGAAACCAGGCAAAGACTTGGGGATGTATCCTGATCCAGCACCTCCACTACAGCCTTCTGCACCAGTAAAGTAGTGGAAAATGAAAGGAAAAGAGCCCTTGGCAGGAGCACATCTCCAACGCTGGGGTCAGCTCTGGGCCACCCCACTCAGGACCAGAAAGACACTGAGGGGCTGCAGTGGGTCCAGAGAAATGAATGGAGCTGGGGAAGGGGCTGGAACACCTGAGGAGCAGCTGAAGGAACTAAGGCAGGGGTTTAAATGGAGAAAAGGAGGCTCAGGGGAGACCTTCTCACTCTCAACAGCCCCAGTGATGGGGCCAGGCAGTGGCACACACCGGGGAGAAAAGATAGGGCTTTGGGTGAGACACATGAGTGGAAAATTACAGGACTGACCCAGAAGGAAGAAGCCCCATGTGAGATGGGGCAAGGATGCTTCGCCAACAGGGGTTTAGCCATAGCAGATGTTCAAGAGCAGAACCAGGCTGCTGTCAAGAGCGGAGATCTGGTACAGGTCTCCAAAAATGAAGCTGCGAGAAAAGCACAAACACATCTGAAGACATTAGCGCCACAGCTGGGCCTCCTGTGGATGTGGGAAAGGTGATAGGAGATGGATTTACTGGCAACAAAAGATCAAAGAGGAGATGGAGAACTAATGGCTGGCTCTGAATGGTGGGTGCAATAGATTTCTCCCTAAAAGCCAAACCAGCCAGAGATTTATACACTCCACCTTGTGAAACGAGTCAGAAACATTTACTGAAACTCATAAAGGCTTTGAACAAAACTCCTTAGGCGTGTTTTCATTTCACACAAAAAAGGCAGACAGCTAAATTAATTCTAATTAATCTGATTAGGATTATTGCCACGTTAAGAATCATTAACTGGTACCATAAGCCTTTTTTTCCTCCCTCTCTCCAAAAAGAATCCCCTTTGTGCAAATGCTTTTAACACCCCCGTGCTAGCCAGTCCATCCAAACACAATTCCATTACGGTCAGGAGAGATTTCATCCACTCAGGGAAACGCAATGAGTAAACACAGAATCGTCCCCATTATGTCCTCTCTGCAGGGGTATTTAAGGCTTTTTCTTTCCCCACAAGTAAATCAGTTTTATGTAAAGTCCTTGAAAATACCAAACTGTGAGATTTTGCTCACAGAACTTCATTTCTTTGCAAATTCTTGTAACTTATAGGAGAGATTCACAGGTCACAGAGGAGTGGATAAGTACCAGCATTTCTCATCCCATCTCACCCAATCCTGGCTTCCTGTGCTTCAGTCTCCCCCTTCGCATCACGGGAATAGGATTTTCAGGCTCTAGAAAGCCTAACTCACTCTCACATTTATGATGTCTGAGGCAAAAGGCAGGCAGAAATTATTTATTCCCTGTTTAAACTTAAATTTTCAGAAAGAGCAGATGCCACAAAGAAGAGGACGTCTGAAACCAAGGGCTGCTGTGACTAGCACAGGACCCTTCAGTGCAGCTAACGACAAAACCCAGCTTTATGCTCCTCCTGAGAGAGAAACAAGAAACTAATTCTCGTCTGAGTTCATTTGCAACTGATTTCCTTTGGGGTCTCTCCACCGGTTTTGTTTTCATTTTTTATTTGTCCAACCCTGACAGTTATGAGGACACAGACAAGGGCTGCCCACTGCATTTTTGGTCTCTGTAGGCAGCACCTGGCTCTGCTCCTTTCTCAATACGAGCTTGAGCTATAAAGTTTCATTTATCAGACCCCATGGAAGTTCATAAATTGTGAAATGCTGCACCCGTCACCATCTCCACCAAAACGAACCTGCGTGACAGCACAGACCTGCAGTGTCTGAGCCAGGGGACAAATCTCCAAGTGAAGGGGACAGACATTCCACTGGGACACAGACCTGCTGCCACTCCCAGCAGGTCCAGCACAGACCCACCAGCACCCAAAACTGCCTCCTGGATTTGCAAGTCATGAAACAAAGTGCATTTGCTTTCCCTCTCTTTGGGTCTCAGAATTTCTGAAGGGCAGCTACAAGGTGTGAACTGACAGTGGGTTTTCCAGTGAGAACAAAGGAAAAAAGAAAACTGAAATAAACAGATGGGGAAGCACTGGCTTGCTGATTTTCCATGAAGGTTCACAGAATTATGGCATTGTTTAGGGCGGAAAAGACCTTTAAGACCATCGAGTCCAACCCTGAACCCAACTGTCCCAAACCACCCCTAAACCCTGTCCCTGAGCTCCAGATCACCATGACTGTGAAACACAGCCAGGGATAGTGATTCAACCCCTGAGAGCCCTTTCCAGGAAGAAGTTTGTCTTCATAGCCAACCTAAACTTCCCCTGGGGTGGCTTGGGGCCATTTCCTCTTGTCCTGTCAGTTGTTCCCTGGGAGAAGAGACCAACCCCCACCACTTTCCACTCTCCTTTTAGGTAGTTGCAGGCAGCCATAAGGTCTCCCCTCAGCCTCTTCTTCTCCAGACTAACCAGCCCCATCTCCCTCAGCTGCTCCTCACAAGGTTTGTTCTCCAGACCCCTCCCTAGCCTTGTTGCCCTTCTTTATTCTTGCAGACTCCAGCTCCTGCACACTACTGGTCTTGTTCCAGGCACCAAAATGACAAGTAACCTTATTTCTCATCACAAGTCTTCAACAACCTCTTGCCTTGGGATACACATCTCCTCCCTACAGGGAGTCACATTGTCTTTTGTACCTTTTGCAAGACAAATGCAGGGATGCCAAAGGGAAAGACACCCTGCAAGGATGTCCTGGCTCTAGCACAGTTCAGAATCTTTAGAATTGCTTGAAATAACAGAAGATGATTTGCTTACTGAAATTGCTGCTGGTACCAGGCTGGGACAGGCTGCGAGTGCTTCGGAGGCCAGGATTAGGATTCAAAATGATCCTGATAAATTGTAGAAATGGTCTGGAAAAAAAATCAACAAAAGAGAAAAAGAGAGCTCAGGAATGATGAGTGATCAGTGCCAGGAATAATCAGTGATATTGATCACAAGGGAAGAAATATCAGCTCATAAGGGTTGTATTTTGGAGGAAAGGATTTCAGGATTCCACTGATGACAAAGTGAGCAGGAGCTGAGCACAGTCACATTGCTGCAAGGAAACCAAACATCACGCTGTTCACAGAGAGATCCAACCCCCTGCTCCCTGGGGCACAGAGGGAACTTCTCACTTATGCAGTACAAATGAAGTTTGGATATTAGACACTGCAGTCTAGAGTTGGACAGAAAGTCCTGGTGCAGACAGCAAGCATGACCAGAGATAGAGAAGCACAGCCTGGAAATACTACATTCAACTGGAATAAAAAGATGACATAATGGTCTTCAAACACATCTAAAGGACCACAACTGCCAAGAATCAACTACCTTCTTGACTTTCCCAGAGTTGCACAAGTTTTAAACTGCACCAAGGAGCACAGGTTAGACACCAGCAAGAGTTCCCTGGCTAAGGGAAGGGAAGCAGCGAGACACAAATTCAGGGTGGGCTCCCAACACTTGCAGCAGAAAAGTTAAGGCAATGCCCATCAGGAAGAGCCAGAGGAGGTGGCTCCACCTTGAAGTCTTAATTTTCTTCATTTCAGTGGATAAGAACCTACATAACCCAACTGTTAATCAGTTAACTACATCACGGCAGTTGAGGCCATGACCCCATCCGCCGTATGTCCCACACAGGCAGCCGATCTTCCCCAACTGCTGTCTATCTACTGAGATCAGGTAGGAGAAAGGAGTGCTGTTAAGTCAATCTCATGTGGAAGAAACAGAGACCAAGTCCATGCCAACATGATACAGAGGATCTGCCAGCTTTAAAGAGCAGCCATGTCCCGTGGTGCCATCTCCAAGTGACCCTTCTGCTTTATAAAGAAACCAAATATTCTTCATTGTAGACTATCTGCAATAAAAAATATTGAAGCTTATTGCACAGAGGTCTCGCACAAGTGTTTGCAGACACCCTGCTTTTGGCAGAACATGACAGAGCCTCAGACCGGGTTTATTTCTGCACAAACCTGCCTTCCCCCACGGCACGCAAAGCGTTCGTTCGCAGGTGAAAGGCGGCAGCAGAAACGCTCAGAGCACTGATTTCTCATTAGGAGTAACCTGCGCAGAATAATGATGGGGCTGGGGGGCAGGAGTTTGATGGCTGATGACTGAAAGCAAATATTTTTAGCAATTTTCATTGAGTGCAAAAATAGATTTATAATAACCCAACGTGACGGGTTGCTGACAGCCGCGCTGGAGGCTGCGACAGGCACCTCACCTGGGCTGGCAAAGTGTCTCGCAGCTTCCTTCAAGGGGCAGGGGACACTTGGGAGCAGCCTCATCACCAAGCAACAGAATCTTCCCAGTTGTTCCTCTATGCAGGTTTTTCACCAACAATCTTGGGAGAGGAAAACAGGCTCCTTGAAGCCAGAGAGTCTGCAGCACCACCGAGCCCTCACTGCCAGCTGGCTGTAGGTGAGCCAGGGAACTTCAGTGCCAGAACAGGCATTACAGATGCTTTTAACAGAAGTGAATTTCCATTTTAATAGGAAAAGCCAAAAAAACAAGAGTGTTTCAGAAGCTCTCAGCGATGCTGGGCACTGCACAACTGCCCTGGTGTTAGCAGAGCATTTGTTTTGCAGCCCTCCTGCACCTCTGATGCTCCTCCAGGGCCACTCTAATCACAAAGAGCAGCTGAAATGCCAGTGGCAATGACTGAGTGAAGATTGGCTGGGCCACCTACCTGCTGCACAGACATCTCAAGAGATTTCCTTCCACACTCCCTGTGACAAGCTAGAGGTCCAGTTTTTACCCCAGTTGAGTCCAGGAGTGATTTATGGAAGAGCAGGGAGACTTCTACGGACAAACTGCATCAATCTTGACTGGGAGGCATCTGCCCTTTCTGGGTTTTCAGCAAAGATTATCAGATTAAAAGGAAAAAAGGGGTGGGGGGCAGGGAAGCAGCAGTCCAGGCTCTTGAGATAACGCAGCTTTATCACTATCTTTAGGAGGCTGCAGGTTGCTGTCTGCTGGCAGTGACTGTGAAAATAGGTTGAACACAAATTAAAAATTCCCACCATAGCCTCTGGGTCAGGGGCAGAGGGGCAGAGCTCTTGTGAGCTGCAACTGCACATAGAATCATAGAACGACAGAATCATCAGGTTACAAAAGACTTTCAAGATCATCAAGACCAACCACTAACCCAACTGTGCCAACCCAGCGCTAAACCCTGTCTGTGAGCTCCAGATCTCCATAACACGGCCAAGGATGGCAATTCAACTCCTTCCCTGGACAGCCTGTCCCAAGGCATGAGGGCCCTTTCCAGGAAGTTTCTCCTGATGTCCAACCTAAACTTCCTCTGAGGCAGCTTGAGACCATTTGCTCTGGTCCTGTTGCTTGTTACTTGGGAGAAGAAACTAGCATTTCTGGAAGTCAATGGCACTACCAAATCTACCAGCATGACCTGCTCACTCATGGTTTCAGCCACTCTCTTCACCAGGAAAGGACCTTGCTGCTTCTCCTTTCTTGTTGGAAAAAAACAGCTTGGATGAAAGAAATCTCTATTTTGGATTGGAAACAACTCTGGAAATCACACTACTAGTCCAGCATGGGGATATGTGGGAAGTCTCTCTTGCAGTGCCTCTGAACAGGGTGATAACAGGGTTTGCTCTGCCCCTGAAGAAGCAAGTGGGTTTCTGCAGGCAGGATTCACCCCTCTCCCCCAAACAGACTTGAAGGACAAGATGCAGCCAAGGAATGAGTGACCAGAAGCACCCAGGTTCTGGGTCCAGCAGCTGAGAACAGGTACTAGCAAATCAGAGGTTCTCAGGAGGAACTAAATGTCTGTAGTGGCTATTGACTCACTAGGAAGCAGGAAAAAAAAAGTAAAATCCACCATTTCTGTGCTGTTTCACCCTGCTGACAGGAAAGATCTGGAAAGGGCCACTGCTTCTGAGCTTAATTACATCCGATGCTTCTGAGGGTGAGGGAAAAGGGTATTTCATGAGCCAAAGCCAAAAAGGTTCGCCTATTTTATTGCAGCAAGAACATAGCATCTTCAAAGCTCTTGCTCCCCACACCCTGAAGTGTGAAATCAGAGATTTTCTCATGGTTTTTCTCTCCATAATGCTGTTTGCACATTTCCTGCCTGGCCTCATGCTCTTAAAACAATGAATCAGGATTAATTAACATCAATGTCAAGATTATGATCAAGCCCAACCCGGACTTCCTTGTCATCTGCTGGGGAATTAAACTCAAGCCCAAGGTAACGAAGGACCGAGCACACTGCCAGGCTGGGCGCTCTCCCATCACCCACGGGTTACTGGTGCTTTCAGGTGAAACCAGCCTGTCACCAAGCACAACCTCTTGATTTGGGGAAAGTCAGATCGTCTCCCCAGGCTGGTTCTTTGCATTCCAGGCACCTCTCCTAGACCCACCACAACCATTTATCTCCACACTCTCAGGCAGGCAACAGGAAGACCTGCAGAAGCCTGACGCTGTGGTCTGAGGTGAATGAGATGCATTTTAGCATAAGATGCTACAAACCACAAACAGGCATGGAAAGCAAAAACAAGTCCAGCAGTCCATGGTGCTCTGAAATCAGTGATCAGCAGCTGACAAGGACATTTCTCTGGACTCTCTTCCGGTACAACCCTCCTGCCCTGATCAGGCTCCATATTCCTGCAAGGTCTCTTACTATCAGTTACTCTGTGGATGTCCAGGCTGCTTGTTCTGTAAAACTGAGCAGACTAGAAAGCCTGATCCTTCCTGTCTTCTGGACATTCAGTCAGCAGCCTACTGCAAGTTCAAACCCAGGTGAGATGGTACTGGTCAGGGGTTACAACAGGCTACCCAGGGAGGGGGGAGTCACCATTCCTGGAGGGGTTCAAACAACAAGTAGATGTGGCCCTGGGGAAGAGGGTTTAGTGGGCAGGGTGGGGCTGGAGTGATGGTTGGACTGGATGAGGCTGGAGGTCTCTTCCAATCTTACTGATTTTGTGATTCTATGAAAGAGTGGGATGCACCCCTAATAGTCACCTCCCCGCAGGGAACAGGACCTGCCTCCTAGGAGGGGCTGCTCCAACCTCTGCAGCCTGGCAGGGGTCCACCAAACAGCCCCTCCAGCCCAGGCGATGCAGTGGATAACTGCAGCACCAAAAGCACGGCCACGTTTTGACTTGAAGACCCTCAGGAGATTTGCAGCTCCCCTCTATCTCCCCAGGTTTGGGATCCACATTACAAATACCATGTTCTCTACAGAAACGTGCTGTCAGGCATGACAGTGTCTATGGCAGCCTCTGCAGCAACCATTCACCTTCCCCTCAGCGTATGGAGAACGACAGAACAATTATTCATGTGGCTCGTCTTGGTTGCTCCCTGGCTGCCTTTCACTTCACTCTGCCACTTCAGAAGTTTGTCAAGATGTTAAAAAGCATGACCCGCAGCATCAGGAGAAGCCAAGAGACACCTCACAGGTCTGAGGAGGCACTTCTGCTTTTTGACATGTGGGTAGAGCACAAGTCCTCAGATGAACTAAAAGGAGGTGAAGAAGGCTCTGAGCTGGGACTGAACCAGCACTTCATGACACAAAGTTTAGGATGTAAGAGAAGAGTGTAAAAATGAACAGGGTTTCTGCAGAGCACTGGCCTCCTGAGCAGAAAGCATCACATAGACAGTTGGTGCAGTAAATAAGGGGATAGTCAGACATGTACTAATGGCTCATTAAAATCAAACTCTTTGATTAGTCTTCTCAGCAGAGCAAAATTTCACTTTCTAGCCTCCAAACTCTGAATATCCAGGCTCCTCCTGTGAGCCAGCAACCAAAAAGCTCACACCACCCTTCCCACCCCATCAGCAGTGAAGGGACAGATCACCCCTCTTGCGGTTCTCTGTGATGACTTCAGTGGTCACACCAAGTCCAAAGCTGAAACCAGAACCTTCTGCAGGATTTAAGGCATCAACAGCTGATGAAGCTACCCCAGGACAAGATCACAGAAGCACAGAATCACCGGTGTGTTGGAAGGGAGCTCCAAAGGTCATCTACTCCAACACCCCTACAACAAGCAGAGCCATTTCTAACCAGGACAGACTGCCCAGAGCCCCATCCAGCCTGAATCACAGAATCCCAGACTGGTGGGAGTTGAGTCCAACCCCCCTGTCAGAGCAGGATCCCTTAGAGCAGATCCTACAGAAAAACATCCAGTGAGGTTCAGAACGTCCTTCGAGCAGGAGGCTCCACAACCTCTCTGGACAGCCTGAGCAAGGGCTCTAGGACCCTCATAGTACCTTAGATGAGCTCTCTTTGCCGCAGCAAGGCCAACACAGGTGCTTTTCCACTCTGCACATGCTGAAATGCCCCTGTATTTTCATCTCACTGGTGAAGGGGCTCCACATACCGGTAATTTCTATGCAATCACTCAACATTCCCATCCAAAGAGCAACACAAAAGCCCAACCTTGAGCACAGCATCCAGGACTAAAAGTAATTTTCAAATTCTACTCATGTCACAGACCCAATCTGTACAAAGTACAGCTGGATGGGTTTTTTTTTTCTGTTGCCTTATGAGGGAGAACACGAACAAAAGGAGCAATTCTCCAGTGTGCACAGAAGTTCTGCTGCACTTCTGCTGGATGACACACCACAAGTGCTCAGCCCAAAGGAGACAAACGGCTGATGCAAACGGAAAACAAAGCAGCAAAAGGAAGTCATTCTGTAGGGCAATTGCTTTGTTCTTGCAGGGGCTCTTTGGGGTATCTTCTTCCCATACAAAGTTTCCACTACAGTTATTTAAACAAAACTCATCTTTACTTTTGTCCTCAGGCCTAACAGGCTGCAGAGCAGGAGCTCAGTGGAAAATCAGTCAAGCAGCACACAAGTGTGCGGAAGTCTAGGATCTTTGGTGAGAAACATTGAGAAAACACGAGGAATGTCCCAAAACAATCCATGAGTCATTTTCTTAAATTAAAACATGGAAAGACCTCAAGATATCATTTAGACCACAAGAGCTCATTTAGTGAAACCACTGGAGACGTTTTAGGGGGCACAAAACTGCCTGCAAGTATATGAGAAACCCAAAGGTACTGGCACATCAGCCTTCCTGGGATGGGGCAAAATGGGGAAAAGAAGAGCTGAATGAACATGAGAACATCCCTGCACCAAGCACCATTCCATCATCTGAAATAGCTCAACATTTCCACGCTATCAGGTTGGAAGCAGTCCCTTCCAGGATGCAGATTTACTCTGAGGAGGAGGACTTGGGGATGTCGGTAGATTAGAAGCTCAACACAAGCCAGCAATGTGTGAGGGCACCACAGAAGGCAAATCATATCATGGGCTGGATCACAAGAAATGTTGTCAGCAGGTCAGACTCTGTTCCTTTACTCTGCTCTTCTGAGACCTCACCTGGAGTCCTGCTTCCAGCTCTGCAGTCCCAAATATAAGGACATGGAACTATTGAAGCAGGTCCAGAGGATGGTCAGAGGGCTGGAGCCCCTCTGCTATGAAAACAGTATGAGAGAATTAGGGCTGCTCAGACTGGAGAAGAGAAGGCTCATGGGGGAGTGCATAGCAACTTCCAGTATTTGAAGGGGCTACAGGGAAGCTGGAGAGGGACTTTCTATGAGAGACTAATGGTAGGACAAGTGGGCTGGGTTCAAGCTAAAAGAGGGGAGATTTAGATTAGATTTGAGCAAGAAATTCCTCCCTGTGAGGGTGATGAGGCCCTGGAACAGGCTGCCCAGGGAGGGTGTGGCTGTTCCATCCCTGAAAGGGTTCAAGGCCAGGGTGGATGTGACTCTGGGCAACCTGCTCTGATGAGAGGTGTCCCTCCCCATGGTTTAAAGATCACTAGGTGATCTTTAAGGTCCATTTCATCTCAAACCAGTCCAGGATTCATTTTAGGCTCTGCTGGACCCAGACATGGGAAAAGACATCTTAACAAATCACTGCACTGGGTCAGAGCTTCAAACCCAGGCCTGAACCTCCACGTGACTTTGGGACATCTGTGCCACCCTCAGACAGTCTGCTGGCCATTCCCTGAGTGAGTGTATGGCAGAAGCCTAAAGCAGCTTTTGCTTCCTGTCCTTGCACAGCAGCACCAACCCAGCCTCAATGAGCCCATTTCTGCACAGGATGTACCCTCCACCTCCCAACCCTCCAAAGGGGTTAAACACCACAGCAGCATACCAGGTTCTTGTGGAAAAATGACTCACAGGAAGGATGGCAGCAACACGCTGCCATAAAATATTAAAGGTAATAAGTCTCTCTGCTCTGGACTTGAAGAATAAACCCCAAGGTAAGTGGACCCGTGTTTTTCTCCGGGTTCTCAAAGTCACTAATGGCTCTCTGGGTGGGGGAACAGATGTCGGCAGCGTCCTGCAGGTACCGCAATTTACTTGCTGCAAATTATTGCCTGGCATTTAATTAAAATTTCATTGTGGCGATTCCCATCAGCTCCCTCCACCCAACGGAACGGGCTGGGGAGAAAAGTAGATCTTTCAGAGCAAACGAGCTCAGTTCATCAATAAAGTACTGCAGGGCTGAAAGAGGAAAGGAAAGTGTGTGGTAAGAGGTTTGGTTACCCAACAATTTTTCCTAGCGCTGACGCCCAATATTAACCAGGCTCCAGTCGACTGTGGGACAAGGGCAGCAGAGGGCACATGGGTTTTTTCTGGGCTCATGAAGGGTCACACAGGATCCCTTTAGGGGCAGAAGGTGGAAGAATCAGACTCAACAGTCTTACTCTATTCTAGTCCGTTCCATTCAATTCTATCAGAAGGCTGGGGAAGACTGTTCCCAAGGGCAGGGAACAATAGGATGAGGGGTCATGGTTTGAAGCTGGAAAAGGGCAGATTGAGGCTGGACAGGAGGAAAATATTCTTGAATCTGAGGGTGGGGGATCCCTGGAACAGGCTGCCCAAAGAGGTGGCGGAAGCCCCATCCCTGGAGCTATTCAGGGTCAGGCTGGATAGGGCTCTGGACAACCTACTCTGATGAGTGGTTGCCCTGCTAGGTGTAGGGGATTTGGACTGGGTGCCCTTTGGAAGTCCTTTCCAACCCAACACATTCTGATTTTAACAGTTCCCTTGTCCCACTTTAGAGCAAGGAACATTCACTGAACAAAGCTCCTCATTCACCAGAGAGTAAGAAACCAACTTTCCTCTGTCCACAGCTGAAGGAAATGCAGACAGCAGCTACAGGGTCAGGATGGAGTAACACTATCATCTGCCCTTACAGTACTGGGGAAAACACAGCTCCTTGGGCATAAAACTAAGGTACCTCAAGACCCGAAACACCCAGGATCAAAGCAGATATCAGGACCTTTCTGGAGTGTCAGGGGTTAACACAGGCACAGCTGAGCTGCTCTAGACAAAGCTGCAAAGCACCTCACCCCACCCCCCCCAGAAGTATCTGTTGATGCTTTACCTCCCCATGCAACTGCTCTGGGAAGTCAGGGGAGACAGAGCCAGAATGATGGATGCAAAATTAAAAGCTCAATAAATATTTAATCACTGAGGTCATCAAATTGTACGGTTCTGCCCATCTCTCTCTCCACTCTCCTGTTAATCAGGGAAGTCTCTGTTTCAACGGTGGGTGAAGTGGTCCTGGAAGAACCATAATTCGTCTACCCGCTGCCATGAACTGGGTGCCACATCAATCCATGCTAATAAATCACCTACCCAGTGCTGAAAGCCTTTCAGATGTTAAGCAAACAGGATCCCTCCAGAGATCCCAAAATACAGTGAGAGGCGAGTTTGAGCAACTTATTAAGGTAATTATTTAGATGCATAATCACAAAACATCAGATGTGTAACAGCACAGACTAAACCTCCTCCGTTCCTCCTTCTGGCATCCACAAGTGCCAGTAAAAGAGACAACTCACGTATCACCAGTAAAACGCAGTGCACACACGGCGGCCAGTGAAACCACCCCACTGCCTGGCCACCATAACCTCTCCTCTTTTCTAGCTTCTCCCTCCAAACTTTGCCTTCAATGTAAGTTCCTTCAACCTAGGACCATGCGGCCAGTTTTGATGACACGTATGATTTCCAGTTTGTGATGGTCAATGACAGTGGATATAAACATCCAGAACTGAAAAAGTTTATCCCATGCGTGATGGGTTGCAAAGCTTGCAGCATCCTCCAGAGTCAGGCTGTTGAGAAATAGGAACTCACAGGATCCAGGTTGTCAGGTCCTTGTCAGGTCTGACCAGCAGCTATGGGATGATCCAGTCACGGGACTGGTACAGATCAGCTACTTGGCACAGAATAAGGACACACACCCCAGGACATGAAGTAGAGAGGAGAAATATTAAGGGTTTTTTCTACATCTAAGGAGAAATTGGGGAAATTGAACACCTCAGACTGTGGTTTACTGAGGCTTTGCACAGAGTACCAGTGTGTCACAGCCTTAGCAAGGGCTCAGGACCTATCTGTGCTGTGCTGGTCCCACAACACGAGATTTGAAAGTTCTGCAGAAGTTTCTGTCTGATTTGTGAACAGTGTTGTCACCACATCATTGCTCTAAGAGAACATGCTCTAGCAGGGGGGGTTGGACTAGGTGATCTCCAGAGATCCTTTCCAACCCCTCCTGTCTGATTCTATGATTCTATGCAGGAATATCTAATTATCCAAGAGAAGAATGATGCTACTCGGCTGAACACAGCTTGTGCTTATTGATCTAACACATACAGCAGGAAAACACTGCCCAGCACTGACTGCAGCAGGTCAATGTCCTCACTGTAGTCTTGAGCACAGCACAGCCACAGCCTTGGATCCATGGACTGCACAGAGTAGGAAGTGCACACTTCATCCTCTCCCTACAGTTCACAGTGTCTCCTGTGCCCCCCAAACCCCTCCTGCACACCAGGTGGGCTTTGCCACACACAAATTTGTAGCACAGGATCTCCAGAGTGAGACCCGATGAACCCAGTCCTGGCTGGATTTGGCAGCTCACAGTGATGGGTCCCACCCACCCCAAGTCCTTGCCCTGGCCATGGCACACAGGAGATGTTCCCACACCTCAGCACATAGCATATGGGCATCCCAAATCCAGCTTTGGCTATGCTGTGAAGCCACACTGATCTTTGTGGCCATAGCAGAGTAGGACACCCATCTATCCCTATCTTGAAACTTTTATGCTCATCAAAATAATCACAGAATCACAGAATGATTGAGGGTAGAAAAGCCCTCTGAGCTCAGCCAGCCCAGACCAGGAACTAACATCACCCCAGTGGACAGACCAGGGCACCAAGGGCCACAGCCAGGCTGGCCTTCAACACCTCTAGGGATGGGGACACCACCACTGCCCTGGGCAGTCCAGTCCAGGCTCTGATCACCCTTTCTGTGAGGAAGGGCTTCCAAACATCCAGCCTGACCCTCCCCTGGCAGCTGCAGGCCCTGTCCTCTCGGCCTGGCCCTGGTTGCCTGGGAGAAGAGCCTGACTCCCACCTGACTACAACCTCCCTTCAGGGAGTTGGAAAGAGGGAGAAGATCCCCTCTGAGTCTCCTCTTTTCCAGGCTAAACACCCCCAACTCCCTCAGCCTCTCCTCACCTTTCCTCCAGTCCCTTCCCCAGCCTTGTTGCTCCTCTGGACCTGCTCCAGCCCCTCCAATCTCTTTCTTGAAGTCAGAGGCCCAGCACTGCCCCCAGTACTCGAGGGGAGGCCTCACCAGCGGCCAGTACAGGGGGAGAGTGACGTCCCTAGTCCTGTTGGCCACACTATCACTGATCCAAGCCAGGATGCCATCGGCCTGTTACCTTTTATCCTGAGACCCCATCGCACGATGCAGCACCAGAGTCCAAACCCAAACGGCCCCTTTTCCAGCCTTCTGGAGGCTCTTCCGCCATTTCAGTTTATCTGTTTCCCGACCCCACTGAAAGCACAGCCAGTCAAAACCTCCTGAAAACACTGTTCCCAATTAAAGTGAGCCCTTATGAAACCAGTATCACAGCCACTTGCTTAACATATTTCTCCCTAGAAGAACTTACAGTATTTCCTTGATGAACCCCCAAGCATAACAGTTTCCACAGCGATTACAGAAAAAGCAGCGGCGCCAGAAATAACAGTTCAATGGAAAACATCCCCTGCACTCACACCCACCCACCGAGCACACATGGGCACTGGGGACGATTCCTGACAGGGACAGCCCAACCAGCCAGCAGCTACCCAGTGCAAATGCCACTGGAGATGGATACCAAGTCAAAGATACCAGTTTTTAAGTGGCTGTCGTGGTGGTGGCTCATGGCAGCCCATGGTGGCAAGTGCTCTCTGCACACACAGAATACAGGAGGACCCTGAATAGTGACAGGATCCATGACCATATCCCAAAAGCACCTTCCTGGGTATAATGTTCAAAACGTTTTATCTCACAAGGTGGGAGAAAATTACACCCCCCCCAACCCAAGACCACTGCCCCAGAACAGTGGTAATAGGAGTTCTACCCCAGACCTGATGCAGAAGCAGGAAAGACAAGTACCAAGTGCCAGAGCTTCCCTGACCCACCCTCTCTCCTCAGCATTCCCCTTCACTCAGTTATTTGAGCTCTGAAGTTTCCATTCACACGGATCTGTGTTTTAATTTCAGGATGCTGCTGCTGCAGCCTGCTAGGCAGATGGAGGCTTCAGCACTGCTGTGACTCAATGGACATCTCTGACCATCACAGCAGAGTTTAGGTTGGAAAAGACCTTCAAGATTATCAAGCCCTACCCTGAACCCAAGTGTCCCATCCCACTGCTAAACCTTGTCCCCGAGCCCCAGATCTCCATGACTGTGAAACACGGCCAGGGATGGCAATTCAACCCCCTCCCTCGGCAACCTGTTCCAAGGGCTGAGGACACTTTCCAGGAAGACGTTTTTCCCAACATCTGCCCACAGATAGAAGCAAACACTCTGCCACAGCTATATTCTGCAACAGGTGCCCTCACCAGCTTCAGACTCTTCTGATCTATTCTTGCAAGAAAAGAATAAAATTAACTTTCTTAAGGTTTTCTTAAACCTAAACTTTTGCTCATCACCAGGGCACCTGCTCCTGTCCCATCCCCCCATCCCTCACAAGCATATTCTTTCCAGAGACCTCACCAGCCAGGAGCCTGGTTTCACCTGGGAAGAACTAAACACACTTCTCTGTGTGAAAAGAGACCACCTCTGTCACCTGGATTTGCATGACAAATTAATTACTGAAACACAGGGAGAACAGGTCTGATGGGGAGAGGCTGAGGCAGTTTGGACTGTTCAGCCTGAAGAAGAGGAGGCTGAGAGGAGACTTTTTTGCTCTTTACTTTATTGTTCTCCCTAACATCTGCTGACAGGACCCGAGGAAATGGCCACCAGTTGCTCCAGGGGAAGTTCAGACTGGAAATTAGGAAAAATGTCTTTAGTGTAAGAGCAGCTGAATAGTGGAACAGGCTTCCCAGGGCAGTGGTGTAGTCCCCATCCCTGGAGAGGTTCAAAAAGCAGTAGATGTGGTGCTGTGGGACACGGTCTGGTGCTCATGGAAGTGTTGGGCTGAAGGTTGGACTTGATCTCGGAGAACCTTTCCAACCTTAATGATTCTATGATCAACCCACTGCTCACCTAGAGCTTCACTCTAATCCAAAACAGAAAAAGAGTGTAAAAAAGAAACAAACAAACAAAAAACAAGCACATCCAGCTCAAAGGTTTCTTTGTGATGAATTTGTGCTTGACATGACTGACTCATCTATGGCCAGAAGCCTGCCAGAATGGGTCAGATGCCCCCTTGACTGCCAGTGAAGATTTATTTCCAAGACTTGTGGGTTCCTGGTAAACTCACACTCTCGATTACACAGAACATCACAGAATCACAGAACATTATGGATTGGAAGGGACCTCAAAAGATCATCTAGTCCAATGCCCCTGCCAGAGCAGGATCACCTAGACCAAGTCACACAGGAACACATCCAGGAGGGCTCCTGCCTTTATACCTGGTTACTTGATTAAAAAAACAAATTCAACTGCTGGTCCAGCGTTTTGGCATCGCATCTCGTGAATAATTCCCAGTTCTGATCAACACAAACACTAACACCCAGTATTTTCTAACTGTGTGGTAAATCCCCACAGGTGAAGGGCAGATCAACCCCTGAGGGCAGCAGCCCGTGTCTACAGCAAAGTACTGCAGGCACCGTCAGAAAGCAACTGTGTTCCACAGGGACTCTAAGGCAGCCAACACCTCATCTGGGACTTTCCCTTAACTTCTTTAAAGCCCAAAAGCCTCTGCATAATGCATCATAAACCCAACACTGCAGGATTTTTCTCAGTGCAGAAACAGCACAGCACTGCTGTAGAGTTATGAAAAGATTCTTCAGCTTGGCACTGGTGGCTCCAGCCTTCCTCCCTTCACTGTGTCTGAATGCAAATGGCCCCATTCAAAGCAGTTTTGCAAACGGGTTTGGCTCTAACAAACTGAATTCAAAAGGATTATCCCTGTAACAATACAGACCCCAGCAATAAACTCATCAGAGGGTGCTGCAGGATGCTCTCAGCTGTGAAGATCCAGCCCACTGCTCCTAGTGGATCTACTGGTATGAGGTGATTCTTGAATGTCTTACCCATTTCAGCAGATTCGTTTGGCAGCTGCTGGGCCACCAGAGCTAGAAAGCAGTATCTACTCTGTCCTAGAGTGCCCGTGACCCGCAACCATCAATATTTACCATAAGATGTTTTTGCAGTTATTTGTAGTCACCCACTGCCTCGTGAAACCCTTCAGAATATTATTTAAAACAGAATCAATTTACGTCTACTTAGCATTTGTCACACTGGTGGAAAAAAACCCCTCTGCGGTGTTCGACAAACTGCTGCGGAGGGAGTGTGGCAATGCCCCCGGGACGGAGGGAGAGTATTTTTAACCCCAGTTTACAGAAGTGGGAACTGAGGCACACACTTTTCCACAGAAGGAGACTGGCCAGAAACACTTCTGAATTCTTGCAAGGTAACTTCCAGCAGAGATCCTCACTGCCAGAAGAAACCTGCACTTATTCCTGACTACAGGGCTCACACTGTGGCGTCCTGGCCAATTCTCTCACGTAAACAGAGCGGTGAAACAGTGTAGCAGGGTGGTTTCTCGTCAGGTTTTGTTAATTTTAGCCTGAGAAAGTCACGAAGGAAATACCTGAGCACGATGGGCGAGTTTGTGGGAGGTAATTAAACACCCATCTCCACTTCCCTTCCATCAGACAAGCTGCACAGTCCTGGGTAAATATCTACAACTTTATTTCTGCACTTGGTTCAAGGCTGACCTCTCCCTGCACTGTTTTGCCCCTAAGTCAAACCCTCCACGTCTTCCAAATGAAGGCACTTTTCCTCTAAACACCACCAATCCTTTATTTTCCTCTTTAAAATGCACAAAGCCTCTAAACAGTCTTGGTGGGTTCAAATAACACGCAACACCACTTTGTCCTGCCCCTGCCAGCCCTTATATCCCCCGCAACAGAAACCTCCCAGTTCAGAGCAGCACTCCAGCTGGGATGCCAAGAGACCTCACATTTGAGCGCAGAAGTCCCTCGGCTGTTCTCCCATGTACAAGGAAAAACTGCTGTGAACAGCTCTTCTATGGGGAACCATCCCTGAAACACCACTCTGTGCTCAACCTCCTGAGGGATGCAGCTCCCTTTCCATCCGTCTTCAGGCCAAACCCAGTGATCACCCAGAACTTGTTCCTCACCAGCTAGAGGTGGCTGGAGTGACTCCAAGGGACTTTATCAGATCAATACCCTTATGGCAATAGGGTGGCAACTGGAAATCACCAGCCTGTTACACCTGACTCAGCCTAGCAGCAGCTCTTTACAGGTGGCAGGTGCCATCTCAGAGCTTTCTGAACCATGTGAACTTCATTAAACTTTCTTGTCTTTAATTTCAACTCATTCTGGCTGCATCTTCAGTTTTTCTCCAGCTCTAATTTCTGTTAGTAAATGTCCTCGAGAGGGAACAAACCAAAAAAAAAAGAGAGAGAAAATGAATAAAAGGCAGGAGGGAAGACAGGAAACCCGTGGGCAGCTATTTAAAGAGTCAGCGATGCCTCATGGAAAACTCTGAAACACATTCCCGTTAGTGACAAACCTGCTCCTTTGGCCCCTTGGGGTCCACACTGCTGCACCTTGAAATCAGGAAACGAGGAGAACCCCTCCACCCAACACCCTTTCCTGGGCATCCCCCAGGAGCTTGGGGTAAGAGGAACCAGCCACAGGAGCAGGGTCCAGGGTGTTCCTCCTTGAAACCCTTTGAAAGCTCCTAGAAGCTCTCCAAGTTTCACAACCCATTTTGTGAGCTCTGTTCCCCATTGCCTTAAACAACCACCACTCATTCACCATCACCACAGGAATGGGGAACACAACCACTTCACCATACAACATCCCCTGGGTCCCTCTGTCACTGCTGGCTCACGGGTCATGACATCGATGACACACAGGGCTGTCAATAGATAATCAAGCAGGTGAAGATGAAGGCCAGTCCATGTACAGCCTGGACTCAAATTGGCTTGTAATTAGAATTATAGAATCACAGAATGTATTGGGTTGAGACGGACCTCCACAGGTCATCTAGTCCAAACCACCTACGCCAAGCAGGGCCATCTCTAACTAGACCAGGTTGCCCAGAGCCCCAGCCAGCCTGACCTTGAATGGCTCCAGGGATGGGGCCTCCACCACCTCCCTGGGCAGCCTGTTCCAGGGATCCCCCACCCTCAGAGTCAACAATTTTTATCTCCTGTCCAGCCTCAATCTTCAAACCATGACCCCTTGTCCAATCATTCCCTGCCCTTGAGAACAGCTCTCCCCAGCCTTCTGACAGCCCTTTTCAGGGATTAGAAGGTCACTATAATTCTTACCAAGAATGACAGTAGGAGGTCACAGAGTCAGCTGCTGGGTCTGGTTTGTGCCCAGAGAGCTGCCCTTCAGGAAAGGCCATTGAAGCAATGTGGAACTTGGATTTCCATCTGGATGTAGGAGTATGGTGGGAAAGACTTCAGGGAACTACTACTAACACTTGAAACCAGCTTTGCTGGGAAAAGGGCCAGGCTCAATTTTATTGGATTCTCTTTAGGTTTCCCCTCCAAACTTCCCAGCAAACCCCTCCAGGTCTCGATGCATCTGAAAGCAACATTAGCGGAGAAACCCAAACCCCACATGTGGACTTAGCTGGATCCTGCCAAGTTTTGACCCTCCTTCCCTTCCTGCCTAAAATCTGTAGGTCTGATGGAGAATCAGAGCAAAATAACTGAAACCCCCAATCCTCCCAGGGCTACAAAGTCTGAGTAAGGGCTTAATGAGCAGCCGACCCTCCAAAATCCAAGGAAAGATCAAGGGAAGGTCTGGATAACTGGTGTGGAAAGAGACAACTTAGGAGCTAGAGGCTGAGGAGCTGCTGAAACTGAAAACCTCATTGGCATGAATAAAGCTTTGATATCGCCAATGCATAACAACATGTAATTTCCCATGAGGATGAAGGCTGAAGGTGCTCTGCTCCCAGTTTACACCAGTGGTGACCCATCTGCTCACTCCCACTACAATGCCCTACAAGCACCTTGTTCCTACCCAAGATGACAGACGGGCTTCAAGGCAGTGAGAAGTAGCCGCTTACAGCACATCCATTCTGGGAAGGCAGGAAGACTTGATCTCACTCACTTTTTCCTTGTAATTATCCTGGCTTACAAATCCCTGAGCAGTTCCTGGAAGGAAAGTGCCCCCAGACCGAATTTTTCATACAACTGAAAAAATAAAACTACCCTGTCCCAGTGTATTTAAGTGGGATTGTCCTGTCTCTCTTAGGGGAAATGCTTCTCAGAATATTTCCATGCAGTGACCACCCAGGGACATCTCTGCTCGGCTGATCTCTTCACCTTGTCCTAGTGCCTGTGCAGCCTCATTCACCCATAACAGAGCTCAGAGCAAGCAGAGAGGGAAGTCCAGTGCAGGGAGGGGAGCTGGTCACAGCCTGGCCTTCCCAGGGAGGGGGGCACTGGGCTCCGTGCACGTTACTCACACCGAGTGTTATTTGAATGACTGAACAATCCCGCAGTCCCTTTAACACGGGCCCTCCCTGACACACGATGCGACTCTGGCTGCTCATTAAGAGGGTCACCCTATGCAGGCGACGTAATGAGAGCCGAGCAGCATCCAAATCTCTACTCTGATCACTGCACCGATCGCAGAGCCCCAGATCCCTGCTGACCAGGCAGAGCTGCCTGGGAAAGTCCATTTTCTTCAGTTCCAGTCCTGGCACAGCGGGAACTCTCATCACCAGCATCCTCTCGCAAGGTGGTCTCGGCAGAGCCCAGGAGAGGGAGCACCAGTGAGCAACCAGCTCGCGTTAACAAGCGAAAGGTGGGAAGAATTCAGCAAGTGTAATGGGCAGGACGGAAAACTGAATAAATATTTCCCCCGCACCCCAACCAGCCCTGCAGATCCCAGCCCAGCTATAAACCCTCCTAACAAGCAACCTTTTTAAAAGGCACAGACAATGCTGCTGAATGTATATTTGAAATAAATTACTTTCCTTTCCAGAGGGTTGGGGGTGGGTTTCCCCCCTAAAGTTCGAGCCCCCTTGCCAAGAACTGAACGCGTTAAAGCACTTTAGCAACGGGGCGTCTGCTGAAAGGCTCTTTGCATTCACCATGTGCAGCCAAATGTGGCCAGAAGTGATGACGGCAGAGCTGCTCCGAGCACAGAGTCAGCAGGATCCTCGGTGATGAGGGGAGCCGGAGGAAATCCAGCTCTCTTAACGCACGACGAGCTGCCCGGCGCGGCCATGGGACTTTGCCAGTGACGTACGTTGCGCAAGGGAGTTCCCTGGAGCCCCTCGGTAATGACCTGCCACCCAATCGCCAGGGTGGCCGCGGTGATTTCCCCAGCCAGGATACACTTCCCCGCTCTCTCCGGTTACTGCTCAACCGCCCGTGTCAGCGGTGCCTTATCCCCGCAGCCCGGCAGAGATTTCTCAACGGCGCTTTTGTCGTTAACTTCAGAACAAATATTATTTTCAAAACCGGTTACTCCGGGGACTCACCCCACCGGATCCCCATAGTAGTCCCCCACATCCGATCGCGCTCGCACACGCTGCAAACTGCCCGAGCTGAACACTGAGCTCTTCTATTGACGCCGCTGTATATTTTCCCAGAGCAAACTGCAAACATTTCTGGGTTTGCTCAGCACCCCCCTCCCCAGGCTGCTCTCCCCTCCGCCCCAGCTGCGAGAACGTGCTTGTGCTCAGGGGGGTAAACCAAACGAGCAGCGCCTGCGGTCCCAGCGCTGCTTTCTCTGCCACTCATGCACCTGGGCAACCGCTCATCAGGGCAGGGGGAAAGAAATCTTCTGAGGGTCCCTTGTTCAGGTGCTAAACGAGCAGTAGAGAAGCTGCAGCAGGGACGAATAAGCGTTTCTGAAATGGGCAATGTCCAGCATGGAACTCGGAAGGACTCAGACAAAAATGGTCGGTCCCAGTGAGTAAGTCCCTTCCTTCATGCTGCAAGAGCTACCCCCCAGAGAGCAGAGGGATCCTCACAGGCATTTCTCAGGGGCTGCACTTGTGCGTGTGCAGAGCGCATCCCAGAGGACACAAAGCCCAGACCTGCTGCAGGCATTTGGTAGTAACATCCATTCATTAACCAACGAGTAACTTCTGGGGGATTTCAGTTTGATGCAAAGTTTCTACAAGTCCCCTACAGATTTTATTTTTCCTTTCTTTCATAAAGACTGCAGTGAACCCTCCACCAGTCCCAGAAGCCCAACAGCAAGCCTTGGAGACTTTTCTGCTCAAATGCAAGTCAGGACAGCACACATCAACCCTCACCATGTCCTACACCAGAACCTCTGTGGCTTCCACTGCAGGATCCGATTTCCAGGACCCTTTTGGTTAGGCCTGTCTGCTAAGAAGAGGATGGGAACAACAAGACGCTTCTCAACAGACTTCAGAACCTCCTGCTCCCTGTCAGCCAAGTGAGAAGCACAATGTCCCACCCCACACAACTCCCACCTGTTCTTACTGGGAAACCACACTCAGATAACAGTGTGAACGTTTTCCTTCAAGAAGCAGAACGAAAAGTTCCTGAAGCACTGAGACTGTGAGAGAAGCATGACTGTCCCCAGCAAACACCAACAGCTTCCTAGGGCATCACTGAAGCCAAATAAAATAGGAGAGATGGGAGTTATGAGGCAGAGGCTGTCGGGACATCCACACAGTGAGAGCTAAAACTGGCTCTGCACACTGACACCAATAATCTTTCAACACCAAGGAAACGAAAAGCCTGTAAGCTACAGGTTATCCTCCAGCAGCAGAGCAGGGGTTGGATTGTATTGCTCACACCATAAATCACTGTGTCAGCTGCCCCAGCCACTTCCACTCGCCTGAGCATGGCTGCGTAGAAGTGCCAGGCGCCTTCACCATGGTCAGCCAAGTAGTTAACAAACAACGAGGGCGGGGGGGGGAAGATAAAATAACACATAGAGCCTTTTTTTTCCAGAATAACGATCCCCACATTTGCATGGAGCAGCTCAGCACGTGTCTGCATTTCTGATCACACCTCTGGGTGCATCAAACACGTTATTAATTTCCATCGAGGAGGATTAAACAGCTTAAATCATTAGCGCTCATTTACTCAGCCTTCATGCTTTTTTATTGCTATTTTAAAGCTGCTTCCTTGTCTGCTGATGTGCAGGTGCTGAGCAATGGGGAGAAACACTTGAAAGGGATTAACCCCCCACAAAGGGTCAGCCCCAGGTACCTGCTTCTTCTTCCCTGCATCCAGCAGGTCCAACCTCCTCCCCTGCCTGCAGAAGCCTCAACAGGTATTTTGGGCTGGGAAAAACCAGTTTTCTGGGAGCCCACGCAGGGGGTTTTTTACACATCCCGTGTGACCCGAGAACAACCCTCTGCTCCCCACTTGCTTTCCTGCCCCAGTGATAGGGAGGAAATCCGTTCCAGACAGACTGACAGACAGACTGACAGCAATCCCCTGCCACTCACTGCAGTCCTCAACTCAGCTCACAGCACCTTCATTAGAGGTGGCCGACAATTAGTGAAGGTGCTGGGGGAAGAGGGGGGTGGATCCTGGAGTAGTAAAGAGGAAGCCCCTCCTGTGTGCCCAGTGTGCCAGCATGACCCCTCCCGGGTCACTCACTGCAGCGGAAGATACCCGAGTGCTACAAGTGCCCTTAACTACGACAAATAAAGCAACTACAATATAGAAAGAGCCCCCCCCAGCAGTGCCCGGGATGCAGCTATGCCCCCCTGTACCTGCACATCCCCCCCTCGGTATCCACACAACCCCCACTCAGCCCCCGCACACAGCCCGGTACCCGTGCATCACTTCCCACGATGCCTGCACCCCCCCCCCCGATACCTACGCATCCCCCCGGTACCTGTGCACTCCCTCCCCAGGTACCTGGGCATCCTCTTCTCATTACCTACGCATCCCCCCCGGTACCTGCTCATCCTCGGTACCCGCGCAACCCCTCCCAATGCCTGCATATTGCCCTCTCCCCTCATACCTGCGCACCACCCCCCCCCCCCCCCCCCCCCCNTCCGGCGGGGCTGGCCCGGGGTTGCCGGAGCCGCTGCCCCTCCGCGGGGAGGGGGGGATGGTCCCGTACAGCCCCCTCCGCCCCGCAGACGATTTCCATNGGGGGGGGTGTTGGGGTAGGGCGGCGACACGGGAGCCCCCGTCCCGGCGCTGCCCTCCCCGCCGCCTCCATCCTTGCCCTGCTGCCTTCCTCGCCCCGCATCCTCCTCCTCAGCCCCTCGTCATCAGCCCCGACAACCCCCACCTCTTGCGCATGGCGGGAACAACCCGACACCCCCTCTGAGGAAGTGAACACGACCTCCCCGCCGTGGGGTGCGAGGGGGATGCTGTTCCGGAGGGAGACCCCGAGCATCCCCCCGCGGCTGTGGGAAGGGTCCTTTTCTGTTTTCTCTTGTTCTATTTATTGATTTTTCGTCTTTTTCTTCCTTGTCCTATTTTCTTTTGGTTCTTTTCCTGTTTCATTTTGACCTTTTTGACTTTAGACTTTATAGTTTTTCTTCTTTTTCTTAGTTATCTTTCACTTCGTTTTAACCTGTTTTCTCTTTTTCTTGTTCTCCTATTTTCCTTCCTTTTTTCCCTCTTTATTTTTCTTTCTCACTTTTTCTCCTTTTTAATTTTCATTTTCCCTTTTTCTTCTTGTCTTTGTTTAAGGTTTTTTTTTTGTCCCTTTTTTGTTTTCAAGTTCTCACCACTGTAATGAACTGAAAGCCTGAGCCTTTGCACTGAAAGAGGGAGACAAAGTTCTTCACCCAGCTGCGGGCAAAGGAAAACAATCCTCAGGCCAGTAAGATCTGCAGTGTCCCCCATTCCACGCTGTGATGGCAAAGGGGCTCCAGCTGGGCAAGGGGACAGAGCGACATAACCATAGAGCTTCAGTCAGGCAGCTGGGAAGCAGCAGGTTGGGGGGGAGCTGGTTTTAGGAGAAAGCAGAGTTTTTAAGAGAAAATGGGGTTTTAGGGTGCACTGCCTTGCCCCCAGGCAGTGTTTATATTTGAAATCCACGTGTGTGTTTAGCAAAATGTCTCCTGCTTCTTCTGTTGCCCTTAGAAGTTGCTGTAGACAGGGTTTTCCAGGCAAAATGACAACCTTTGGCGAGATGAGTTATCCTGCTCAGCTCTGGTCTGTCCTGCTAACTGATGGCTGCTGTGTGGTGCCTCTGGTAGAATATTCCATGGTGAAAGCAGCGGCACCCCAGAGCTGCTCTGCCCATCCTATGTCCCAGCTCTGCTTTTGTAATGCTACACATGAATAACCAGTTAAAAAGAAAACAACATCCAACACCATAAAAGTCAGCTCTGTTACCAAACTTGTGATCCTCATCTGACTCCAGACTTCACAAAGTCAGGGTTAAGCAAAAAAAAATTAACCTAACACTTAAAGACAGTGATGTGCAGTCCCTGTGATGGGAAGGTTTACCCCAGCAGCAAAACAAGAAATTTCATGATAAAAATGAGCTTTTTGGGGTGAAAGTGGTCCTTTGCATGTGGCTTTTCAGAAGAATTAATGATGGGGAGATCTGCTATGGAATCACCAGCCTGTCCCACCTCCAGCCAGCCCCAGAGACAACTTCATGAGGGATCTGNTGGGCAGTGATGTCAGGGGAAGTCGGCGGGGCCGTCCCTCCCCCTTTTCCATTCACTCCGCTGTTTCCTGTTGTCTCGCAGCCGCCGCTGGGCCGGGAACCCTCCGGCGGGGCTGGCCCGGGGTTGCCGGAGCCGCTGCCCCTC
>VXBP01009263.1:173329-253973 GCA_013400115.1 Rhinopomastus cyanomelas | reverse complement strand
TTTTTTTTTTGTCCCTTTTTTGTTTTCAAGTTCTCACCACTGTAATGAACTGAAAGCCTGAGCCTTTGCACTGAAAGAGGGAGACAAAGTTCTTCACCCAGCTGCGGGCAAAGGAAAACAATCCTCAGGCCAGTAAGATCTGCAGTGTCCCCCATTCCACGCTGTGATGGCAAAGGGGCTCCAGCTGGGCAAGGGGACAGAGCGACATAACCATAGAGCTTCAGTCAGGCAGCTGGGAAGCAGCAGGTTGGGGGGGAGCTGGTTTTAGGAGAAAGCAGAGTTTTTAAGAGAAAATGGGGTTTTAGGGTGCACTGCCTTGCCCCCAGGCAGTGTTTATATTTGAAATCCACGTGTGTGTTTAGCAAAATGTCTCCTGCTTCTTCTGTTGCCCTTAGAAGTTGCTGTAGACAGGGTTTTCCAGGCAAAATGACAACCTTTGGCGAGATGAGTTATCCTGCTCAGCTCTGGTCTGTCCTGCTAACTGATGGCTGCTGTGTGGTGCCTCTGGTAGAATATTCCATGGTGAAAGCAGCGGCACCCCAGAGCTGCTCTGCCCATCCTATGTCCCAGCTCTGCTTTTGTAATGCTACACATGAATAACCAGTTAAAAAGAAAACAACATCCAACACCATAAAAGTCAGCTCTGTTACCAAACTTGTGATCCTCATCTGACTCCAGACTTCACAAAGTCAGGGTTAAGCAAAAAAAAATTAACCTAACACTTAAAGACAGTGATGTGCAGTCCCTGTGATGGGAAGGTTTACCCCAGCAGCAAAACAAGAAATTTCATGATAAAAATGAGCTTTTTGGGGTGAAAGTGGTCCTTTGCATGTGGCTTTTCAGAAGAATTAATGATGGGGAGATCTGCTATGGAATCACCAGCCTGTCCCACCTCCAGCCAGCCCCAGAGACAACTTCATGAGGGATCTGGGCCTGGAGGAGACTCAGGGGGGACCTTCTCCCTCTCTACAACTCTCTGAAGGGAGGTTGTAGTCAGGTAGGGGTCTTGGCAACTAGTAACATGCCAAGAGGGCAGGGCCTGAAGTGGCCAAGGGAGAGTTAGGTTGGCTCTTAGGATGATCCTGAGAAAATACTGTATAACCCGTGTGAGTGCCACAAGCACATTATTTCCTCAATAGAGCAGTTTCCCACCCAATTTCAGCTTCTCTCATTCTGGTCAGAATGGAATTGGAGCATGATGTAAAAAACTGCCTCTGAGTTTGATTTGTTTAATTTTGCTCCCTTGCTGCCACAGGCTCCCCCTTCCCTCCCTCCCTGCCTGAGTCACTAGTACAAGCAGGTGCAGCTGCGTGAGGTCCTTCAGGAGTCGCACGGATGCAGCCAGACACTGGATATGCTAATAGCCCCTCTAGGACTCTCAGCCAGTGCACGTGGAGCAGCCTCTGCCCTCCCAAACCTCACTTGGATAAACACTGAGACTGGGTGTGTTTCCTCCTAGAGCAAATTTCCATGGGCTGGCTGTGGTTACAGAGCTGCTCCATCCCAGTGGGGTCCCAGGCTGAGCTGCATACCCAGTTTGCTCCTGGCTGCAGAGAGCAGATCACACCCAGAGCTCAGACCGGACCAAATCTGATGGGCCAAAAGCAGCAGATGCAGATTTGTCACTTGAAGGACAGCTAAAGCGCAGAAGGGGCTGGAGACAGCAAAGCATCCACTAACTTATCAGACTGGGCTTGAGCACTTAGGCTGGCACATCACAGACACAGTGCAGCTCACAGAAGCAGGGACAGGAACACAAAGACCCCTGATCAGAAGCAGAAGCAGCCACCAAAATTCTCATTTACCCCCTGCTGCGACTGGGAAAAAACCCCCAGTTACATCCCAGTTACTGTGTGAGCACCTCAGGTTCCAGCAGCACCTTCACCACGTTATGATTTCACCGAGCCAGGCACACAGATCATCTCCTGATGTTTCCACAACCCTTCTTCCTGTCTTCAGGCAGGGGGGATGAAGCAAGAAGTGGCTGTGAGAAGCACTCAATAAAACATCACCTTCCAGTCGGGAAAGGTGAGGGCACCCAGCGCCTGCAAAAGGCTCCAGCACCTCTGCTGGGGGAAGACAGAACCCCAGGAATTCAGGAGAAGAGTAGTGAGGTGTTAGCATTGCTTTGAAACTATACACAGGCACATTAGCACATTGAAGATTTTCATCCCCTCCAAAAAGTAGGGGTTTACATTTTCATTTCTTTTCACCCTCTTCCCAGTTGTGAGGGTGAAAAAAAGGGCAAAGTATTTTTCCCCCCGAATGGCACAAACAAGCCCATTCAGGGTGATTGCCACAAAGGTGTTTGCCCAGTGGCCATGGCTTTTCTTGGGTGGAAGAGCTTGTTTTTGCTCAAATGGGAAAACAACAGGTCAGGCTCCCCCGATGCCCCTCTTCCACTGTGAGGTCAGGGACACTCAGGGTTAAGTTCAGGTCACAGTGGGCAGGTTTGTGGAAATCCTGTGTTAGCAACCAGCATTTAGTCAGGAAAGGGACAGTCCTCAGGTCAGGATGGTTAAGCCAACCACATCTCACTCCCCATTTAAAGCTTAGGCTCTTCCCTCAGTGTTTAGACTGGTTGTGCTGCATCCTCATCCTTTGCTCCCCCTGTCCACCCCAGGGTACACAAATTCCCCACTGCCTCAAAAGGCTCTTGGAAACTCTTCCCACCTCTCTCCTTCCCATTTCTTTTTCCCAAGCACTGTTAGTTTTTCCACAGTCCCCACTGAGCTCCCAGTGCCTCACTTGCTCCTCCTTGGAGCACCTGCCCCAGTGCTCCATGAGCTTCCAGCTGACCCCTACCCCATCTGTCTCCTCCCCACTGCTAAAATGCCTTAAGAGAAGGCAGAATCAGGGCTTAAGCTTTTCCATACAGGTGCCTGCTAGAGCTGCAGGTTGAGTAGCAGAGTGGAAAAAGAGGTTCTCCCTGAAGAAGCCCTTCACTACAGTGTAAGAATCCAGAGGGTCCTATCAGTTCTGCTGCTGATTTGCTGTGGAACCATCAACCAGTCACTTCACCTTTCCGTGTCAAAATCTTCCCATCTGGGAAAACTGTCTGGAGACTTAAGAAATGCTGTTGGAGGGGTGGGGTTTTAAGCCCCTCTGTCCAAATATTAGCAATCACAGTCCTGGCTGAAGAGAGGACCAGGAATATGGTTTCTGTGACATTCATCCCCTGGGGAAAGCTGGAGCGGCAGAAACCTGCGAAGCAAACACGCTTCAGACACATTTAACAACCTTTCACAACCTGAGCTGTAAATCCCTAAAAGAGAAACGAGATCTTCAGAAGTTTTAGGCTCTGTCAGCACCAGCAGCAAGCCCTGAGCTTCCCCTGTGCTTGGAAATCTCACCAGGCACCTTTCCTGAGGTTTTCTCATTTATTTCTGAGCTGACCTCACAAGCCCAAGCCCTTTCAACCATCCCACAGCAGCCAGGCCAGGAGCTTAGTGCCCATGACGGGCAGAGTCAGTTCTGCCTCTAGGAACCAACCTCCATCCATCTCCCAACCTGTGACTCAGCCCACTCTGGTCCTGGATCTCCAGCACCACATCTCCCTTTTCACATTGACGAACAGGGATAACACAGACAGAGACACTGATCATTAGGGGTTGGAAGGGACATCTAGAGGTCATCAAGTCCAACCCCCCTGCTTGAGCAGGATCATAGAGTCTACGACAGGGCACACAGGAATGCATCCAGGGCACACAGGAATCCATCCACATCTGAAAAGTCTCCAGAGAAGGAGACCCCACAGCCTCCCTGGGCAGCCCGTTCCAGTGCTCTGTAACCCTTACAGTAAAGAGGTTCTTCTTCGTGTTGAGGTGGAACTTCTGTGCTCCAGCTTATACCCACTGCCTCTTGTCCTATCACAGGGTGCAAGGGAAAAAAGATTGTCTCTTTTTTCTTGACACCCAGCCCTCATGGATTTACAGATAGCAATTAAATCCCCTCATAACACTCTCCTCTCCAGACTAAAAAGCCCCAGGTCTCTCAGTCTTTCCTCATAAGGTAGGTGCTCCAGTCCCTTCATCATCCTCATGGTCCTCAGTTGGACTCTCTCAACAGCTTTCCTGAACTCATAGGGTCCCTGTACTCAATAAACATTTCCAAACCATGCAGGAGAGTCTTCAGTTACCCCCCCCCCCCAAAAAAAAAGCAAAAATTGCTGCAAAATTCCGTTATTATTCCAAGGCTTCCATTAAAGCCACATGTCCTGGGAAGTAGCAGGCACGAGGAATCATTATGCTAATTTTAGACTGAGCATCTGCTCAATGTTAAATCTGAAAACTTCGTCTCGAAGAAATAATTTAAATTATTTTTCTTCCGAATTGACATTTGTCAAACAATATGTTGTGAACAGGAATCGCAGCCAGCTCTGAGTAATGTGAGGGGGCACATGTGCTCCGCCGGGGAGAGACGCTGCTGCGTGTTGGCATGGCAGGAATTCACGAGGGAAAGAGCTGGGCTGAGGCGCTTCCTGCCTCCCAGCCCTCCCTGCCAGCTCCTGCCATGGCACAGACCCCCCGACAGTGGGGTTCTGCCTTCTTAGAATCATCTTGGCTAAAGAGGACCTCCAGGATCATCAAGTCCAGCCCTCATCCCAACATCTCCCTAACCCCTAGACCACGGCTCTAGCTACTCATTTTTTAAACACCTCCAGGGGTGGGGACTCCACCACCTCTCTGGGCAGCCTGTTCCAGTGTCCAATCACTCTCTCAGGAAAGAACTTCTTCCTAAGATCCAATCTAAACCTCCTGTGACACAACTTGAGGCCATTTCCTCTCATTCTATCATTAGTAATTTGGGAGAAGAGACCAGCAGCAGCCTCACTACAACCTCCTTTTAGGCAGTTGTAGAGAGCAACAAGGTCTCTTCTCAGCCTCCTCTTCTCTAGGCTAAATAACCCCAGTTCCCTCAGCCACTCTTCACAGAGACTGTTCTCCAGACCTCTCTCCAGCCTGATCTTAGCCTCCTCTGGACCCGCTCCAGCACCTCAATATCCTTCTTCTATTTCCTTCTACCTTCACCCATCATCCAGCGTCCTGTCTAGCATCTCCCAGGGAGAAGGTCCAACAACAGCCCAGGACCTTTCCCTCCATCCCCTCAGCCAAGCATGAGCCTACGGAGAGCAAACAGTCTTCCGCACCGCTAGAATAAACCACAGACATGGCCTTGAGCACCACTTTACCAGCTCCCAGTCACCTAACCCAGCAGTGCAAAGTACCAGGGGACAGAAGGTGATGATCCCATCTTCAGGAGGTCACGATCCCATCCCCAGAAGGTCACGATCCCATCTCCGGTGCTGCTCTCACAGCTGCCAGCCCCATTTGCACTGGGTACCTTCCTACACTGGTTTTTTCCTTCTGTTTTTAAACTTTTCTGTGCAACCCTCATGTTCATTTCAGGGCAGTTGTTTCCAGCCTAGGGAGCTCTGGGGATCTGGAGGCAGCTTTGCAGCGTTCTGTGAGTTATAACTAAGAAAAGCAAAGCCAGCACCTGGAAGCTTAAACTTTGCTCTGCAAATGGCTGCACCCCACTGTAGAAATGTAAGATTTACAAACAGAAAAGGAAAAGGATTGGAAACCACTGACATAGACCCGATATAGGGTAAACACCCCAATAACCACAGCAGCACATGTGGAAACAGGGTACTGCAGAGTAACCCCACATCTCAACCAATGAGTGTCTATAAAGAACAAGTTAATTTAAAAATGAAATAAGCATCTTCACCAGATATTTTGAATTACCCTGAGCACATGGGAGTCACCTCCTCCCTCCCTCCAAAAGCAGTGCAGAAATAAATGTTCTATTTTACTTTCAAGAACTGAAATTAAATCACAGAATCACAGAACATTAGGGATTGGAAGGGACCTTAAAAGATCATCTAGTCCAATCTCCCTGCCACAGCAGGATCACCTAGACCAAGTCACACAGGAACATGTCCAGGTGAGTTATAAACATCTCCAGAGAAGGAAACTCCACAACCCCCCTTGGGCAGCCTGTTCCAATGCTCCATCACCCTCACTGTGAAGTTCCTTCTGATATCTATATGGAACCTCCTCCATACCCATTGCCCCTTGTGCTGAGCAGATGTCACTGAGCAGAGCCTGGCTCCATCCTCCTGACACCTACCCTTCACATTTTTATAGACATTAATGAGGTCACCTCTCAGTCTCCTCCAAACTAAATGGTCACGAATCACCACTGTTGTATCTCCTGATAAAGTTTTTTGAATTCTACCTACTAGAGCTCCTAAGGTCCTACCCCTCTTCTCAAATATCATAGAATCACAGAATCACCTGGGCTGGAAGAGCCCATCTAGTCCAACCCCCGCTGTGGTGAACAGGAACATCCTCAACTCGATCAGGTTGCCCAGAGCCTTGTCCAGCCTTCCCTTTCATATCTCCAGGGATGGGGCTTTAACTCCCTCCCTGGGCAACCTGTTCCAGTGTTCAACCTCCCTTCTGCTAAACAACTTCTTAACATCCCATTTCAATCTGCTCTTCTCTCATTTGAAACCACTGCGCCCCATCCTATCTCTCCAGGCCTTTGTACACAGACCCTCTTCAGCCTTCTGACAGCCCCTTTCAGGTACTGGAAGGTCACTAGCAGGTTCCCCTGGAGCCTTCTCTTCTCCAGGCCGAACAACCCCAGCTCCCTCAGCCTGTCCTCGTAGCAGAGGGGCTCCAGACCCCTGATCATTTCCATGGCCTCCTCTGGACCCGCTCCATCAGGTCTCTGTCCTTCCTGTATTGGGGGTCCAGAGCTGGACGCAGGACTCCACGTAAGGTCTCAGCAGGGCAGAGCAAAAGGACAGAATCCTCTCAATCTGCTGGCCACACCGGTTCTGATGCAGCCCAGTATGTGATTGGCC
This sequence comes from Rhinopomastus cyanomelas, assembly GCA_013400115.1. NCBI lineage: Eukaryota > Metazoa > Chordata > Aves > Bucerotiformes > Rhinopomastidae > Rhinopomastus > Rhinopomastus cyanomelas. Next base: position 247,096 of record VXBP01009263.1, on the reverse strand, counting down.
TTCTGGGCTGCTAGCACACACTGTCTGCTCATGGCCAGCTTCTTCACCACCAGCACTCCAACCCCTTCTCCTCAAGGCTGCTTTCTATCCCCTCCTCCCCCATCCTGTGTTGATAGTGAGGATTGTCCTGGCTCAGGGGCAGGACCCTGCACTTGGCCTTGTTGAGCCTCATGAGGTTCACCTGGGCCCACCTCTCCAGCCTGTCCAGGTCCTTCTGGATGACCTCCTGTCCCTCCAGCTTATCGACAGCACCACTCAGTTGGTGTTACCTGCAAACCTGCTGATACCCTAAAAACCTGTTTGCAAAATCAGCCACTGACCCCTGGGCCATCTCCCTTTAGGCAGCACCACATGTCCACGAGTGCTAGTCTGCCTTTTGGACAAAAGATGCCATAGAAACCGCCACCAAAACATAGTCCTGCTGCCTAGAACCTAATTTTCCTTAATTTTGACCCTGACGACACCGTGTGAGTGATCCCAAATAACGTCTGATTGTGAAATTATCCACTGTTCCATGCAAATATCCTGCTTACACTGATTTTCCCTTAAGCATGGTGTGGCACAGGATGGGCAGAATGTGATGCCCAGACTTAGAGCAACCAGCAGTGGGATGGGGCTTCTAAGCACCAAACAGGAAACCAAGCGAAAGAAATTAATAACTAACAAAAGTATAAATAAAACACTCAAAGCAGGGAGAGAGGGTAACAGAGGGAAAACAAACAGCACACGCCCTGGAGAAAGCCTGGGCCTGACTGGAAACACAGGGCTTGACCTTCCACCAGTGTCAGTCCCTTCACTCCCAGTTTAGTCCAGTGCAAGTGAGAACAGAGTAACAACAAAACCCTTTTGGTTCCATCCTCCCTCATAATATACAACTACCTGAGAGGAGGGTGTAGAGAGGTAGGGGGTGGTCTCTTCTCACAAGGAACAACAGACAGGACAAGAGGAGATGGCCTCAAGCTGCTCCAGGGGAGTTTAGGTTGGCTCTGAGGAGAAACTTCTTCCTGGAAAGAGCTCTCAGCCCTTGGAATAGGCTGCTCAGAGAGGGGGTTGAATCACCATCGCTGGCTGTGTTTCACAGTCGTGGAGATCTGGAGCTCAGGGACAGGCTTTAGCAGGGGGTTGTGACAGTTGGGTTCAAGGTTGGACTCCGTGATCTCAAAGGACTTTTCCAACCTAAACAATTCTGTGATTCTTTGCCTGGTGACACCAAACCATCACCAGCCACAGAGTGGTCCAGCCAAGGCAGCCTGAGGCAAGAAGTCTGTGCCCTTTGGGGCATGCAGAGTGACTCATCCCAGAGCTGCTGGAGTGACCAAAGCAAAGGCAGTGCCTCTCAGCTGGAGCTCAGCATTGCTGGGTGAGCTGCACTGCCTGAGCCCTAGCACAAGGGACTTTGGATTGTTGGATGAGCTCTGGGTTTAAGTCCCACATCCCAGCCCACCATGCTCAGAGGTGGATCCTCCACTGGCAGTGCCCAGGCCTTGGTGCGCCCAACGATTGCCAAGTGCCATTCATGTGCAGTGCTGTCATCACGGGCAGCTTAACCCACGTGCTGCCATCAGTAGTAATTTAGACAAAAACCCTCTGCAAAGTAACAGCCAGCATCACCTTCCACACATCCCAGGCTTGAACGGTGCCGGAGCAGAGGCAGAGGAGGAGGTGGCAGCTGTGGGCACTGAGCCCTGTCTTGGATCTCTGGCGACTGCTCACAGGCTGCTCCTGTAACCGTCTGCTCTTGGGTTACCCCTCACAGCCCAATGTTACCTCACTGGCACCTGAGCCGGGGGCAAGCTAGGGACTGCCTGGAGACCATGAGGGGCTCCCAGTTCAGATGGAGGATTTTTTCATGAGCTCCAGTTGAACTGACTGGGGGTGGGGGTTGCTATTTATGAAAACAGCCCCTGGCCACCCAGACCCCTGCGCCAAAACTCTTCCAGTGTGGTGGGTACAAGCATGGGCACACAGGGGAGTTTTCCCACAATTTGCCCATTCACTTCACTGGAGAGATTCTGAGGTTCCATTTGGCCCCAGATGTTCAGTGGGGTTTAAATAGGACTGATTTTGCTGCACATGGCCCTGTACTCACCCAGCAAGAAATAAAATAAGAAAAGCATTGAAGAAGCCTTGACTATCGCATCCTCATTTCAGAGAACTCCTGAAGCACAGTCTTAAACACAACAACATCATGAGATAGACAGGTACAGAGTCTGGATGGGGTGGACAGTGACATTTTTTCTAGACACTAACCCCTCAAGCACTCCCTGAAACTGCCCCTCTGCTAGGACCTACAGCTCAACAACCTGCAATGCTGTTCTCCCAACTCCACCATCTTGAACAGCAGTTAGAAACCCTTAAATGTTTGAGGCAGCACCACTGGCAGCGCATTTGGGATGGAACTCCACCGACAACGCCATGGTGTGAAGCCAGGTGGTAACACATCTATGGATTTTCTTGGAGAATTCGCTCCCATGGCAAGAGCCCTACCTCATGGCAAGAGCTCCTGCTGCTTGTTGCATCAACTGCACTACTTCAGCTCTGCTCCCTGCTGAAGAAACATGCAAGCTTTTCTCAGCTCCTATTTGCTCTTTCAAGTCAGAATTGGCCATGGAAAACCAAAATAGTTTTATTAGTGGACTGTGTCCTTTTAACAAACTTCAGTAATAAACCATCATAAGTTTTACATCTGCAGCTAAACACGAGACCTTGGTGGGGGGGTTGGCCACTAACAGGCAGCAGCATCTTTTGATGGAAGCTCACGGGAGAGCAGGCAGCAGCCTGACACCACTGAGAAAGGGGGGAAAAAAGACATCATTCAGGCAACAACCATAACTTTATAGTTAAGAGTCGATTGAGGGGGGTTTTTTTGCATTTCTGAAGCTGGAATTTCGATCCTTTGATGTGCAAGAAAACGCACGCAGCGCAGCTTCTCCAAATGGGCAGCGTTTGTTCTTCAGCCCTAGAAATATGGATCCACTGAATAATGAATAATGCTGGAACTGGTGCAGAAGTCCTGCCTGCAGCACGTTGTCTTCGTCCTAAGCCACCTCATAGCCCACTAGCGTGAAATACTTTGCATGGAGTTAAGATCATTGAAATCTTCAACATAGACCACACTGAGAAAAATATAATTAATCAAAACTCCTAATTCTTGCTTCACTTAATGTGCTCCCCCACGCTACACCGGCTGCTTCACAGAGCATCCAGGGAGCTAGGCTGATGCAAGACAAGAACTAACAAATTGGATTCACTGGTGGCTGGGACAAGGGGGCAGTGGCGCGGGGCTGCAGCTCTGCAGCCCTCACTGAGGACTTGGCCAGTGCTCGTTAAAAACTTTGTGGCTACTTGTCGTTGGAACCCTGGGGACTCAGAGGCTCCCAGCAGCTCTGCCCCTTTGTCTGGCGTCTTTGCGTGCTGCTGCGAAGTACAAAGGGAGCCTTTAAAACGCAGAGAGAAAGGGGGCTGGGGGGGTTAACCCCACACACCTTTTCCCAATCTGCTGTTCTTGGCAGCACAGGGCTCCGAGCCATGGCTAATAAAAATATATTAATGCCTGTCTCCTGCAGCACGCTTCCTGGCTGCGATTTATCTCACCCAACTGCAGAACTCTACAGAGTAAATACCTCCACACCTCCTTTTATGGAGGAAGTCCTCCGTTGATTCACTTGGTTGCAAGATACCCGTCTCAAGTAGTGGCTGAACCATGCCCTGGAGTATTTTTTTCCTCACTGCTGGATTTAAAGGGCGAGCGGGTGACTTCTGAGCTGGAGAGAGATGAGAGGAGCCCCAGCGCTGCCGCTCGCGCTGCCCTGAAGCCCCGGCAGCGTGAGTGAGTGCATGAGTGTGCATTACTTTACACTTCATCAGACCACTTGATATGTCACTGACTGCCCTCGCTGCGGTTACTCTGCGTTACTCACACACTCAGGTGGACATAACCCGCTAATGAAGACTGCATTAAGCAAAATATACATGGTAGACAAGCACATTTGTCAAAAACACCCTTCAAAATAAGATGTGGAAACACAGAACTTGGAAACTTAGGAAATTAAGACTTCAGGTCAGACACAAAAATAAATTCAAATAAAAACATGTGAAATGAAGGGATCAAAAAACGCCAGACCCTAACACTGAGCTATGTTTGTGGTTCCAGAAGCTGATCTGTCATTCTTGCTCAGTCCAAGGTCTACCTACTCCTGTTTCCCTTCTGCACAGGTGGCCAGAAGGTCCATGGCTGTACCACCACACTGCACACAAGAAGAGACAGGAAGGGAAGATAAAGACAGGTCTTCACCAGTTGATTAAACTTCACTGGTCTCGTGATGAGAACCCACAACTGCAAACAGTTTGCACAAACTGGGCCGTGGACATAAACTGGAAAACAAGAGGTTCCACCTAAACATAAGGAGAAGCATCTTTATCTTCAGGGTGGCAGAGCCCTGGCCCAGGCTGTCCAGAGAGGTTGTGAATGAGTCTCCTTCTCTGGAGACATTTAAAACCTGCCTGGATATGTTCCTGTGTGACTTGGTCTAGGTGAACCTGCTGTGGCAGGGGGATTGGACTAGATGATCTTTGAGGTCCCTTCCAATTCCTAACGTTCTGTGATTCTATGAAGTCTCTATATGTGGAGACATTCAAAACCCACCTGGACTGTTCCTGCGTGACCTGCTCTAGAAGAACCTGCTCTGGTCTGGATGATCTCCAGAAGCCCCTTCCAGCCCCTTCCAGACTGTGAAACAAGGAAAAACAGCTGCAAAGTGCTTAGGCCTCTTGGAAGACCATGTGCAGCCAGCACTTACTGGACACATGCCCACACGGCCAAGTAACAACCAAGCCCCTCGTAGGGGATGGAGTATTTTCAGGTGAGGTTCATCCTCCAGCTGATCCCTTCACATAGTGTTCAGGCTACTCTGGCACTGAGGGGTGGATCTGACCCATGTGTGGATGACTCCTCCTTCCAGGGCAAGTCCGGGGACTAGGCAGGACATTTCTAATTTAGCCAATGGCTGGCAAATGTCCTTCCAAACTTCAAGTTTTGACAACTTGAAGGGAAACAGTCCACAGAAAGAATCCCAGCTCTCTTAATACAACAGTTTATGGGGGTTTTATTGGCCGGGTGTCCTATAAACAACGTGGCCACACATGTTGTTAAGGACTAAGGAGTTTTCCATAACCACCAGCCCCTGATCGGTGCTCAGGAGGGTACAGCCACGCTCTCCTCTGGGCATGTGAACATCCTGAGTGTCCTGCCCTCCATGCTCGCTGTACAACAAGGGAAATGTTCAGAACTGTGATAGTTCTCTGAAGGAGTTTTGTTTCACACCACTTCAAGTTCAGTCTCGGGCGCAGCCCTGTGCCGAGGGTATGAAATCAGCTGCAGGGTTATCTTTGGTTATTTCCTGAGCAGAGAAAGAGAAATTAAACACTTGGCAGTGGTCTCTCTCTGTTGCTAGACTGCCTCTGTCAGTGAGGTAAGGAGGACAAACCTTCTACAACTACCTCAAAGGAGGGTATAGTGAGGTGAGAGTTGGTCTGTTCTTCCAAGGAACAAGGGACAGGACAAGAGGAAATAGCCTCAAGCTGCACCCGAGGAAGTTTAGGTTGGCCCTGAGGAGAAACTTCCCTGCAAAGGACCCTCAGGCCTTGGAACAGACTGCCCAGGGCAGGGGCTGAATTGCCATCCCTGGCCGTGTTTCATAGCCGTAGTGATCTAGAGCTCAGGGACAGGTTTTAGAGGTGGGTTGGGACAGTTAGGTTCACGGTTGGACTTGATGATCTTGAAGGTCTTTTCCAACCAAAACAGTTCTATGATTCTAAGAGAAGAGTCTGAGCTGAGTGCAGCTGGACGCAGACTGGACACAGGCAGCTCTGCCCAAGCAGGACACAACTGCAGGGACTGGTGGATGCACTTCTGGGCTCAAAACTCCTTTCTCTGGGACAAGAACCCAGAGCTGTCCAGCCTCCCACTGCCTGTTGCCAAAGACGGTGCCATGCTGGGGATCACTGAGAGCCACCAGAGGTGTCTGGGAGACTCTGGAGAACTCCCTGGACAGATGGGCCACAGCTCTTGGGGAGCAGCAGCACCAGGCTGGGCTGCCCAACACAGGGGTAGGATGGAGTCTCCTTCACCAGAGACAGCCCTGGATTTCAGCCTGGTGGAGTCAGAGGAGGGGCCACCTTCAACTTCAGGGGGCCATCCAGGACCTGGGGATGCCCATCAGGCTTCTTACAAGAAGTCCAGGGACCCCGCTGTCAGAGCCCAATTCCAGGAGCTTTGCAAGAAGATCAGCACAGCCTCAGCCCTCTCCTTCCTGGAAAAGCTCTGGCGAGTGGTCAGCAGCCCCTACTTGCGCTCCATCTGGTGGGGCAACAACAGCCGCTGTGTGGTCATTGCCACAAAGCTGTTCAGGAGGGAGGTGCTGGGGAGAAGCAGCTCTGAGAAGATCTTTGATACCACCTCCAAGAGATGCTTCACCCAGCAGACGACCACTTATGGCTTCTGCAGGGTGAAGGGATCTCTGACAGTGTCCAGCTCCATCAAGCAGCTGCAGGAAATAGCAGCAGTGGGGCTGGATCTGGGCAAGGTGGGTGGGTTCCTTCACATAGAAAAGGTTCATGGTCAGACCAAATCAGCCTTCACCTGGGAGGAGATGGGGATTAGAGCAAATTCCCCCATGGGGTCTCACAGGGCATTTCCAGACCTCCTCAGGGCAGGGGCTTGGAGAAGCAGAAATGCTGATAGAAGAGATCTGGCTGCTTGCTGCTGCCTCTGAACCCAGCACCAGAGAGCTCTTCCCATCCCTTGTGCTGCCTCTGCAGCTGCCTTCACCAAACCTTTCAGGCTCCTGCTGGCAGCTGGTTTGTGCTGACAAGATCCCTGCCAGCATCACCGTATTCCCCAACTGAACCTTGCACTGGGAAGGGGCCTGGAAACTGGTGGGGTTTGGGTTCCTCCAGCTGTTGTGAGGCTTTTGAAAACTTGACCCTTCTCTGCTTCCAAGTGCCGCAAACAAAAGCGGGGGTCATTCGTGACCAGAGCCCCCCTCCACCTTGTGTTCAGCCAGACCTGCAGCGGGAAAACGCCCCAGGGAGGCCTTTGTAGAACCCGTCTGGGCTGCAGCAAATGCTGACTGATGGGATCTGGGTCTTAGTCGTCCTTGCAGTGATAGCAACTAACTGCTGTCCTTTGCATTTTGCAGCTGCTCTTCTACCAGGGCCCCATCTTCAGGAGAGACTGCCCCAGCCTGCTGAAGATGCTCAGGAGGAGCCCTGGGGCTGTGCAGAAGCTACCACAGCCCTGCAGGAGATGTCGAGCTGATACTCTGCAGAGTGTAGGAGCTGAGGAGTTTCAGTGTCCACTTTATTGTGTGTGTGAAGTGGAAAGAGAGAAAAACATGTCCTGTGTCTGAGCTCGCCTGACCTGGGCAAAACTAGAGCCAGCCTGGACCAACACAGCAGCTGAGTGATGCCCAACAGCAGCTCTTGCACTGGCTTTTGCATTCATCCGGCTCATGTATTCATCCCTCACGCTACTCATTCTGTAGGGTGAAGGTTTTAAAACACTGCTAAGTGTTACAATTCCACCAACCAGCTTGTGAAATCTGAAGGACCTGCTGCTGTCCCCTTCTGCAACCCCTTGGAGACCCTGACCAAGGCAAAAATCTCAAAGCCCAGATATATAATCAATGCTTTGAACTCGGGGTCTGGAGGAGAAACAGGGAGAGGCAGCGCTGCATGAAGAAGTGCGTTTGAGCTGTCAAGCACACACGTTGGTCAAATGAAAGGGTGCATTTCTCTGAGCACATTTCTGAAGCCCTTGATGATTTATTTCTCGATGCAGAGAGACAGAGCAGGCACACAGTGAATTCCATGGCAGAACAGGGCTGCTGTAAATCACGTTGTCACTTCCCCCCATCTTCTATAAAGAATCCCAGAGAGGTTAATTTAAACAGCGAGGTAAGAGTTTCCCACTCTCTCAATTTCCTTCTCTCCCTCGTGGCTCTATGGCAGAAGTTCTGTTATTGCTTAGCTCCAAGGCAGGAGGACAGCAAAGGACATCTGCTGGCCATCAGCCAATGCTCTGTGCTGGGTATCAGCAGAAGATGGAGAAAATTTTTGAGCTTTAGGTGATGTCCAGATGTTTTTGCATCTGCTTTGGCATCTTTGACTGGCTTTGCCATCTGATGTGGTGTGTGCATTCAAGAAAGCAATCCAAGCATGCCAGGCTCCAAGCTGCTTAGCCCTGCAGATACCTGAGCTTGACTGGAGGCTGTGGAGCACCTGAAATACCGCTGTGTGCTCACATTCAGGCACCCCCACGTGCTGAGAAACACCCCAAGCCTGGAGCTGGACACTTGCGCTTATATTTCACTTGTGGCTTCACCCAAAGGGATCTGCTTGAACACCATCTACAGAATCACACAATCACAGAAAGACTGAGGCTGGAAAAGCCCTCTGAGCTCATCCAGATCAGCCCAGGACCTAACATCACCACACTGACCACACCAGGACACTAAGGGCCACAGTCAGCCTGTCCTTCAACACCTCCAAGGATGGGGACACCCCAGTGCCCTGGGCAGTCCATTCCAGTGTCTGACAAGCCTTTCCATGAGAAAGGGCTTCCTAACATCCAACCTAACCCTCCCCTGGCATCTTCAGGTCCTGCCCTCTTGGCCTGTTAGTAGTTGTCTTGGAGAAGGCAACTAGCAACCCCCACTGACTACTACCTGATTACAACCTCTCTTCAGGGAGCTGGAGAGAGGGAGAAGGTCCCCTACAGTCTCCCCTTCTCCAGGCTAAACACCCCCAGATCCCTCAGCCTCTCCCCATCAGCCTTTCCCTCCAGTCCCTTCCCCAGCCTCAGCAAGCTGGACTAGTTGGGAAGTAGGTGAAGGTCCTAGGAGCCCGGGGTCTGTGTATGTGTCAGATGAGACCACAGAAAAAAATGACTACTGGAGTGATTGGGGTGTCTTGGCCAGCTGCGGGAGAAGGTTGAGTGGGGAGATGCTGGTGTGTCAATGAGTCAGTACCAACACCTGGAGTTGCTGCAGCTGAAGTAGGACCACTGTCAGCTGCAATGTCTGAGCATTGGCGTTTCTTTTGCTTTCAGGACAGGAAAACCGGTTTGGAACCTCTGTGTCACCCACTGCAACCAACAGCTATGAGAGAGTGACATCAAAATTACTTCCTCTGTCATCCATCCAAGAGATCCAAGCCCATCACCTCCTCTGGAAAGGTGCATTTTGCCACCAGCTCCCGAGTGCCGAGCTTCCTTCCCTGGGTCTGCTCAGTTTCACGTAGAGCTTGGGCGTTTGTCTTCGATATATATTATTTTACAGTTTCAGTGCAGCAGAGAAAACTCCTAAAATTTTCCTTCAAGGGCTTAAATCAAAGTAATTATGGGCTGCAACCACACGGTATTCTCTGGCTGGTAGAGCTCTCTTCACTGCCAGGAAAGCAGGTCAATTATAAGAAATGAACCCACATTACCAGGAGAGAAAGCTGGTTTGAATTCTGGTCAATTAGTGCTGAAACTGCCGTGGAAGAGGAAGGCAAATTGAGCTAATAGAGCTATGCAGTGAGACCTACAGATCGCGGCACCGGCCCAGCACAGGCAGCCGAGGCGTTCGTTTCCAAGATGGCAGAAATTAGTGACGTTTTGGCAGAACATCAACTTCAGATCTGCAGGGTGAAGTTAGTGAGGTTCCCATCCTGTCTTTTCTCACCTCCAGCTTCAGGTCTTGATTCAAAAACAGTCCCTGCTTAGGGAGGGTGCTGAGACGTGTAATTTACGGTAAGGATGTTCTTGCTTTCTGCTCCCTGACCATGACTCGCGACAAGGTGTAGAGAGCTGCAGCGTGTAAGGGCTTGCTGGGTTCCTGCCATTGCCCTGACTGCCACAGCCAGAGAGGAAGAGGAGGAGGAGCAAGCATGAAGCAGCCTTCATCAGGTACTCCTTGCAGAGAGCTGGCTCTCAAGTAGCCCAAAGACTTGGGACCAGCAGGCCGAGTCAAGGGGTTTGTGGTAAACCTCCTCCAGCACCCCTGTTCTGAGCAAGCATTGCTGGCAGCACCACAGGCTTCAAGGAAAATGTTAAAAAGAGATCATCAGCTTGGAAACGTTCTTTTCTTCAGCTGGTGGAACTGCACATCAACTCCCAGAGGCCACGTTGGTAGAAAGTGAGAACCAGGCATCTCCCAGGTTCACTGTTGTTGCCCTCTCACAGTTTATCATCCAAGGTGGTTGCAACCAGTGAGATGCAGGAGCACAGCCAAGCCCAGAGGGATGAGCAAGATGGGAAACTGAGTAGGCAGTTCCCAGGACACGGTGGGAAAGCAGCAGATGGGAAGCTGAGACTTCACTGCCCCACATTGCCTCCAGCACTGCAGCTCCAGTGCTCCTCATGCGCTGTTCCTTGTCACAGCAGGAGCAGGAGAAGCAGACACGAGGAGCCCAGCTCTCAATGCTTTGCACCAGTGCCAGGGGCACTGACATTTAGTCCCTGACTTGCCCAGGTATGAGGACAATATCTTTCACTGGCACAATAATGTAGAAGAGTTGAGATGAGAGGGGACTTCTGGTGATCATCTGACCCAACTCCTTGTAGAAGTAGGGTCACCTGGACCAGCTTGCCCAGGGCTGTTATCAGACAGTTAACAGCTCCAGGGCTTCCTTGTCCCAGAGTTTGCTGGTACTGGGCATGTCTGAGCATCACAAAACACCCAGCACAGACATGGAGAATCTGGTCTGAGTCACCCATCCCTGTGCTCTGAAATGCATCTCACTCTGTCATCATGTAAGTGTGGCTATGTCCTCACCTCCATCCCTCCAGTGCTGGAATCAGGAGAGGCTGTCATGGGCCAGACCAAGGAAAGCCTGAGATCAGAGGCAAGAAGCACATAGTGGGTCCACCACATCCCAAGGCTGTCCCAAACGCAGCACAGCTGTAAGAGAAGGTGCTGCTGTGGCTCTAGGTCCCAGCAAGTGTCCCCAGGCAGAGATGCAGACAGCACAGCTAGGCTCCACCTGCAACACCGGCACAGGTTGCCTCTGCCTCCCTTCCAACAGTGCAGGACAGGACCCAGCCATGCGCAGCATCACCAGGCACGAGGCATTAAAGCCCACCGGGTCATGGAGTGGCAGGACAGAAACTTCCAACAGGTCACTGCACATCACCTCACAGATTTACCGTGGCATCAAGCTGATTAAGAAAGAAGGGACTCAGGGAGCAAAGCTCTGCCTGGACTCAAAGTTCAGACACAGGACACCCTTTGGTTAGACAGGGTTCATCCCATTTTGCTTCTCCACGGATTTTGCTTGGATTAAACCCAGCACAAAGCCAGGATTGTGAAAGCCCAGGAACACTCTGAGGTTGCTGGCAGCCTGTTTGTTGGCCTGGTCGCTACTCCGGCTTTTCTTAAAAAGCAAAACAAATGCAGCCCAGACACGCACGACCCACTGAGCCCCACGGTGGGCTGTTTATGAACCGCTACAAAAACACCCTGCATCGCTGTGAGGCTCCACACCTTCCTCTTTTTCTGCTCTGCTAACTGGTCCGGTGACCTTAAACGGCACCGAGTGCCCCACAAAGGGCCTCAGCTGACCCGTCACTTATCTGATCAGCGCCCTGATCTCGCCGCGAGAGCCGCAGGACCTGCCCATGGACCTCACGGCGCTGCAGACATCTCCCCCGGTCACAGGCGCCAGCACTTCAAAGGCAGGTGCAAACCAGCACATAACAGTGAGCATGAAAGGGAGAAAAACCCAAACCCCTCGCTTGCTCGGCAGGCAGTGCTTGACTTGCACGTGTCAGACAATTTCTCGAGCTGCCTTGGCTTTTTCATACCTCTCAGTACAGATCTATTAATAATAGACATGTCTGTCTCTTTTTTAAATGTTATTAAGATCCACTGCTAAGATCCAGATTTTCCTTGGCAGTGAATTCCAGGGCTTAATTATGCACCGCGTTAACAGGTTTAGTGGTTTTAAGTGCAGTATCTCATCTCGTTAGAGGCCACGTGCTCTGGCAGCAGGTTAAATAACCAGACTAGAGCATCCCAATCACCTTTACAGTAAATTTATAGCCTTGATCAAACTCCTCTGCACTGGATGTTTCGCCCCTGCGGTGCAGCCCCGGGGTGAGTCGCCCCTTCCAAACCCTGCACTGATTTATGGAAATCCTTCGCATCCATCTCGATTAGCTCTAGCCAAACCCAAAAGGTCTGCTGTTCCACAGTTCAGGAATGGTTTGGGGAACACGTGAGTTTAGGCACTGACATTCTTCGAGCAGAGCCTTCTCGCTGGTGCCGTGCCACCACGACCAGCAGATGACAGGATGCTATTGCTTCCAGATCCCTCCAGCACAAACCCTGCTGCCCTGCCAGGACCGCCCATTGCTAAGAGCTTTCAGACGAGTTTTGCTTGGAGTGTGAGCTGGGCTAACGCACATGCAGCTGGTTTTACAGCAAGAGAGGTTTGTGTCAGCCTCTCCCCAATGCCATAACACCCAGATTTTCTCATCAGCTTCCCCATCTCGATGATACCACAACTAGAGGTAACACTGAAGAAGATTAAATAATAATAGAATGGTTTATGTTTGAAGGGACCTCAGAGCTCACTCAGTGCCAGCTCCCTGGCACCTCTCACCAGACCAGGTTGCTCAGAGCCCCATCCAGCATGCTCTTGAACACTTTCAGGGATGGAACAGGCACAGACTCCCTGGGCAACCTGTTCCAAGGCCTCAGCACCCTCACAGGGAGGAATTTCTTCCTCAGACCTGCACACAGATTTCAGATTCACTCTTCTAAATGCTACTCATTGACTGAATCTGTACGTAGCAGAGTCCATACTGGTCTCCTCTTTCTAACATCCATGCTCTAGAGACTTTTTTTTCCATACCCAGAACAAATATGTAAATGAACCTATCGACCTCTCTGCTGGAAGATGCTGTTTACTCACCTACTTAATTTTCCTTCTGTGGCATAATAGTAATAATAATGAGAAGAAATAAGAAAACAACCAAGAAAAACAAGGCCATTTTGTTTATCTGTGTCAACATGAAGTTGGGCTGGTAAACATCACTCTTGAAACTCGAATATCTTGTGTTTAAAACTTACTTCATCTTCCAGGATTAACTACGGTCCCATGGGATTAACGCAAATCCAAACATTAAAAAATGCTAATAACTACCTCCTCCTCTGTGAGGAGATGTGTGTTGTTCATATAAACAACACAAGAACGGAGACGAAGCAAATAACCTTAGAATTGTTTCTACAGAACAGGGCAAAAGCCTGAAATATAACTCAGGGCTGGGGAAGAGCTTGGAGGAGAAGTCTGATGGAGAGTGGCTGAGGGCACTGGGGTTGTTTGGAGAAACGGAGGCTGAGGGGAGACCTTTTTGCTCTTTACTGCTACCTGAGAGGAGGTTGGAGAGAGATGGGGGTCCATCTCCTCTCTCCAGTCACCAGTGATAGGACAAGAGGAAGTGGCCTTAAGATGGGCCAGGGGAGAGTTAGGCTGGATTATCAGGAAAAATTTCTTCCCTGACAGAGTGGTCAGGGCTTGGAACAGGAGGCCTCTGTCCTTAGAGGTATTAAAAAACCCTGAAGATCTGGCCCTTGGAAACAGGGTTTAGTGGGCAGGGTGGGATTTGCTTTATGGTTGGACTCTATCACATAGAACCATTAGGGATTGGAAGGGACCTCGAAAGATCATCTAGTCCAAACCCCCCACCACAGCAGGATCACCTAGACCAAGTTGCACAGGAACATATCCAGGTGGGTTTTAAACATCTCCAGAGAAGGAGAATCCACAGCCCCTGTGATCTTGGAGGTCTCTTCCAACCCTAATGATTCTGTGATTCTAAGGTGACGCATACCTGAGATGTATCTTGTTAAAAGGCTTCAACAGCCAAGAGCTCCCATGTTATCATCGTTAGCAGCATCATTTTTCCACTTTAGGATTTCCACTGCATAATGGCTACGCTAATGGAACGCGCTCGCTTGACGATGCGTCACTCAGAGGCAGTCCCATCACCCCCTACACTTGGCAGCAATGTCGCTTGCGGTGACTGGAGATGACCCGTTACTCACGGATCGTTTCGTAAAGCTGGGGCACTGCATTTCTTCAAAACTCAAATGCATTAAAAATGTGAGTGCCAATCCTGCCCTCAGCCAGGCCAAAGAGACCTGGTTGCCCTGTCAATCCCCTCTGACAGCCCTTACGTCAGTGATGCATCTCTATCTGTCAAGGTACGTTCTCCTCTGAATCTGACAGCCTATAGACACTCCTCGGCGTTATTTTTAGTTACTGCGTTTTTTACATTTTCAGAGAATAATGGAGCCCTCCAGCAAGTGCAAATTGTTCTGGTACAAGATCCATGTATAGACAGAGAACTGTCTTGTTAAAATGCACATGGAAACACTTTGCAGAACATCTTTGAAAAAAAAAATCCAAGCAAGAGACAATATATCGCAAAGCAGAAGGCACCATGGACTAAGTGCCGTGGCGGTGCCGCTGCTGTTCTCCCAAAGACATGCGGGTGTGTTTAAGTGATTATGGATGAAAGGCAGTAAAATATGAGGAATGACATTTAAAAGAAGCTTGCCTTGCTCTGCTGGGGCTGTTTGTGGCTTCTTTGAAAGGGACTGGTTTGTTCTTTTTGGATATATACCTCATGGAGCATAGCAGCACTCATCTGAGAAACAAGTGGGTCAACCTGGATCACAGAATCATCACAGAATGGTTTAGGTTGGAAGGGAGCTCAGAGATCAGCCAGTCCCAACCCTCTGCCATGGGCAGCGACACCTCTCACCAGACCAGGTTTCCCAGATTTCCAGAGCACCACACAGCCTGGTCTTGAACACTTCCAGGGATGGAGCAGCCACAAACTCCCTGGGTAACCTGTTCCAGGGCCTCAGCACCCTCACAGGGAGGGATTTCTGCCTCAGATCTAATCTAAATCTTGTTTCAGTGTAAAGCCACTCATCTTTCATTTGAGAACTGGAACATACACATACCCCAGTGTTAGCCCAGTAAAATCTAAAGGACTTTCAGATGACCAAGATAGGATGAAAAATGCTAAACATACCATTGGGATTACTCTGTTGAACTGCTAAGACAAGCTGCTGTAGTCAGGATCTGGCTGAGCAGAAGACTCTGTCCACAGCTAAATGCTGGAATATGGGATCTCAGAGAAGCCCCACGTGAAGTCAAGGCAGGACACGCAGGCAGAAAGCTCTCACACGCAGCCTGATCACTTTTCAATAACATAATCCTTTGGAATCATTTTAACTCGAAACCCTTGGGACAGCTCTGTACACCAGCTTCCCAAGCAACTCAGCGCAGCATAGAGAAGCATCCCGGGAAAGATCCTAAAAATAGTCCCTCTGGTTACCACAGCAAAGTACCCAAACAAGCCTGGAAGAATTTTAGTGCAAACAGAACCTGGATTCGACTTTTCTCGGCGCCACCTCCCAAGACCGTAACAACCTGCCATGGTACGTTCCACGGGGCATCTTTTCTCTCCGGCCATCTCTGGTGCCCACTTTGAACCTTATTTGCTCACAGCTGCCCAGTGTTTCAGTTCAGTCAAACAGGACTTTTCGTAACTCTGAATGAAAAAAACATACATAACTTTCTAATTTTGGACCCGTGAACAAACCTCGGAGCCCGGGCGTGCTCCAGGAGACCGAGACAACTGACGTTAATAGCTGCTCTCTACCTTCCACAGCCCTCCTCAGCCCTGGGATCCTCACAGGCTTTGCAAAGACCAAATAGGCATCTGGTGTCTCCTGTGAAAAATGCATTAGTGACTGTCAGAGCAACGTGAGAAACCAGCGAGCAGTTTCTGAGGGGTGGCAGAAGAGTGATGTGTGGAGGGACCAGGCTGTCAGCTCCCAAGTATCAGAACGTCAGTGTCTCTGCTTACTGATCATCTATGGCTACAAACTAAACGGTGTGAACCTCTTCTAACAATTTCCACTTCGGAGATCAACACTTTACCTGAAGGAACAATCTCAGTCACAGACTCACAGAATCATTTCAGTTCGAAAAGACCTTTAAGACCATCGAGTCCAACCATGAAGCCAACTGTCCCAAACCACCACTAAACACTGTCAGATCTCCATGACTTTCCAACACAGCCAGAGATGTTGATTCAACCACCTCCTTGGGCAGCCTGTTCCAAGGCCTGATGCTGGAGAGCTCTTTCTTTCCTGCAGGACTTCACAGGACTGGAGGACAAGCAGGAACAAGAACCCAACACCAGAAGCCATGGCCCAAAAGCACATGCACTGTTTTATCCTCTTCAGCTCATGCCAAGCAAAAGCTGTTGAAATCGAGATGGCTTCAGTTGAGAGCTGATTTGAATTTGCAGCTCCCAGAACTGACAGAATAACGAGCAAGGGTGGAGATAGATGAAAGACAGAGCCTTCACCCAAGCAGAAGTGAAGATCAGAGCTGCAAACATCAAGTTGGTGGAGATGCTGGACTGCTACCCACCTCACTGCTGGAAGACTTATTTTCATTGCAGTGGTCTAACACTCACCCAGGAAGAAGTGAACAATAATCACTACAGTCAAAGCCCTGCAGGAGCTGCCAACCTGCCCTGTAAAATGTGTCTTCTGGGCAAAACTTTGCAGGAAGGCGCACGGGATGAATTCACCTGAATTAAGCTCAAAGCCACACTCCAAAGGCTACAAAATTTAACCCCCAACACTTAAAACAGACTTTTCAGCGCTAACTCACTTAGCCTTCGCACACAATTAATGGGAGGCCAGTAAAAACACGGCCTTACCCTGGTGAGGAATCATCCACACGTTTTAATGTGCCACCTGCACACACTGCGCCAATCTACGTGGCCCTAAATATAAACAGCCCCTTCCTGGCCGCTACAGCGAACACTACCTCAGCTTGTTCTCTGAGAAGCCAAAATTACAGCTGCTTGGAGATCAGAAATGCTGCAGGGTGGGACACGTTCTGCCCACCTCACCTCCCCCCCCTTTTTTTTTTACAGTGTTTGTAGTTTTATGAACAGGCCATTCATTGTGCCCAAACCCCAAAGATACCCGTGTTGGGAGCAGAGCTAAAATTAGTGTTAAGTATATTCCTGAATCTGACGAAAAGATGGGGCTCGTGTGGGATGCTTGAGATTCGGCAAGGAAAACAACTGGAAAGGCTGGTCCTGGGCTGCCCCTCTTCTTGGAGAGCCCATGGTTTTGCTTACACCCCACAGACACCCTTGTTTATCCAAAACCCTTCGCTGATCCTGGGAAGTCCAGCAGGACAGAGTTGTGCAGGCACAAACGTGCCCAAGCAGGCAGCTTCTGCGAGGGTGCAGCTGCAACCACACAGGCAATTTTCATTCCAAAAGACCCCAAATCATTTTAAGGCAGTAAACACAGAGCTGACAACCCTTGTTATGAAACAACAAGCAGGTCTGCGTGGAGCACAACAGTGTTTATTGGTACAGGGTCAGGGGAAAAGAAAAAGAAAGCACCTCTCCACTGCAAATGACATTAGAGAGTAGATGGGCACAGGGTGCCCAGCTCAGGACCTGCTGCAGGAGAGCAGGATGGGTCAGTCACCTTCTATGTGAATATCTAGAGCAATGGGATAATGAGAGCTCAGCCTCACTGATCACCTTGGCTGGAGTGAAGTCACAGAACGTTCAGGGTCAGAAGGGACCTCAGAAGATCATCCAGTCCAACCCCACTGCCAGAGCAGGATCCCCTAGGACAGGTCTCACAGGAACATCCAGGGGGGTTGGAAAGTCCCCAGAGCAGGAGGCTCCACACACAGCCTGTCTGGGCAACGTGTTCCAGGGCTGTGTCACCCTCACAGGGAAAGTTTTCTCTTCTGTTTCCGTGGAACCTCCTCTGCTCCAGTCTGTCCCCGCTGCCCCTTGTCCTGTCCCTGGACACCCCTGAGCACCCTGTCCACAGTTATAACCATTAATGGGGTCACCTATGCCCCCCACCTATGCACACGTACATGTGTCTGTCCATGTCTACACACAACCTGAGCATGGCCTTGGTCCCCCTCAGCAATGGGCTGGCAGGCAGCACGTGTGGCACATGCCTCTCCTCTCCCTTCCCAACCTTTGCTTACATCTCATCTAGTCTACTCTGATTCCAAGGTTTAATAAAATCTAATCCCAGCATGTCTTGAATTAATTAATTAGATCTCGTTCCAAGCCACCGTGCCAGCTTCTGCAATTACACAGTTACTCACCGAAGAGTCAGAGCCCGGCTGCATCCACCCCCTGACAGGAGCAGCCACAGACCCGCTGGGGCTCTGGGACATGAGTCGCTATGCAGCAAAGGGCTCGATTTCCCTAATGTTCTGTGATTGTGTGTGATCACCAGGATCTAGGTGACCCTGGTGTGCCAGGGGAATTGGACTAGATGATCTTTTGAGGTCACAGAATCACAGAACATTAGGGACTGGAAGGGATCTCGAAAGATCTCCAATGCCCCTGCCACAGCAGGATCACCTAGACCACGTTGCACAGGAACACATCCAGGTGGGTTTTAAATGTCTCCAGAGAAGGAGACTCCACAACCTCCCTGGGCAGCCTGTTCCAGGGCTCTGTCACCCTCACTGAGAAGAAGTTCCTTCTCATATTTATGTGGAACCTCCTCTGTTCCAGCTCACACCCATTGCCCCTCATCCTATCATTAGATGCCACTGAGCAAAGCCTGGCTCCATCCTCCTGACACCCACCTTTCACATATTTACAAACATTAATGGGATCATCCCTCAGTCTCCTTTACGTTAAGCTAAAGAGACCCAGCTCCTTCTCCTCATCAGGGAGATGCTCCACTTTCTTCATCATCTTTGTGGCTCTGTGCTGGACCCTCTCAAGCAGTTCTGTGTCCTTCTGGAACTGAGGGGCCCAGAACTGGACACAACACTCCAGATGCAGTCTCACCAGGGCAAAGTAGAAACTCGGTAGAAATGGGGCTCTTCTGCCAGGAGAGCAGCACTATTCCCCGTACTGACTTTCCCTGACAGATGATTTCCAACAAGCATGGCATTTCTCTGGGTACTGCATGGAGCATCCTGAGAGTGCAGCATCCACACAGTCCTCCCAGCACTTTTCTCTCTCTCTGCCCATCTTTGTCCCTGCCAAAGCTAAGAGGAGCAGTCCCCAGTGCTCAGTGGTGACAAGCGCAGCATAAATGAGCAGACACAGGCCACGGACCCGGAGATACCTCCCACTGCATCGCCGGGGCTTCACCGTTTCCACACACAGTAATTAATTCTGATCTCAGAAGAGTCTCACCAGCTCTATCTGCTGCCAGCACGCCGGGCAGGGGCCCCGATGGAGTGCACTTGTTTACAAACACGTGAGAGTGCATTCCAACCCCATTGTTCCTCGCTCCAGCTGCCCCATTACTCAGCTCCTGGATTGGTACCAAAACTGGAAATGACAGATTGCCAGAAAGGGTAGAGATGGAGGGCTGGAAGGAGGGTGGGGGGATGCGCCACGGCGAGACAGCCTAGCACCGGAATAGATTATCCCGCTGCCTCTGGGAACGGAGGTCAGGAGCCGGACAAGGCTGAAGAAACACTCTGCAAGAAACACTTGTGAAATTAAAGGTCAGCAAGATAATGAGGTCTAACTGCAGCCGAGCAAGAGGCATTCGCTGATGGAGCTGCTCTGAGCTCTCCCTGGAGTGTGGCTACCTGCTGCTCCGGGGGTTGCAAATCTGTCCCTTTCCATTAACAGTCGCTGATGAGACCGAAGGCCTGGCTGTGTCACCGCGGGGCAGCGGCTGCTGCTCTTCGGGGAGTTCTGCTCTTCCCTGACCATCTCATGATTTTTCCAGCCTCCTCTCAAGAAAAAGCTTCTGCAGGAGCACCACATCCTCAGCCCATCCCCATCCCAGCAGCTCTCCTGGTCTTTTGCTGGTGCAAGGAGCACTGCTGTGCTGCCTGTCTCACATCAACACGTCTTAAGTCTGCAAATCGCCTCTGGCTGTGGATCTGCAACCTGCCCCCCGCTCTGTGAACCTGCAGCCAGCTCTTAGCTGCTGTGGGATGTGAATCCCTATGGATAGGGCTGGGTGTTCTAAAGCAGGGAGCAGACAAACCCAGTTCTTACTCAAGGATTGTGTTCATCTGTCTCATATCAGCCAAGTCACTCCTAGTCCGTAGAATCCACCCCACACTGATGCCAGACCCTGGGATGAGTCTCTGCAACATCCTGGTGGCCAGTGTCTGTGCCCAGTAGCACAACAGCTTGTTCTGGAACAGTACTTTATTTTCACAAACTTCCCCAAATCTAGGCAAGCTGCATCCCTAAGGAAGGTAAAACTGCATCGCACATGATGTGACTTCATGAGGGTTCCAAGGGGAAAAAGGCAGAGCTGCAAGGGACAGGAAGAGAAGGCAGGAAGGATGGGATTTGGGTACCTGCTGCTCATGTTGCTCAACTACAAGAAAAAAGAGACAATAGCAAATTCTGTTTCTAAATATTTTATGTTAGGCAGCTGCTGGATAAGAAGCCAGAATGAAAATCACATCAGTCAGAAAGAAAACTTCCATCTTAACAAAGATCAACAGCCTGGATCAGTCCTTGCACCTCAAAACATCTCAGTCACCGTATGTCCACACTGGGAATTACAAACCCCTAGAACCACATCATCTCAGAGAAGCACAAAGCACACAGAAACCCCAGCAGAAAGCAAACCTCTGGCACAGTCTGTGTTCCCACATCTTCCCACATCTCCAGAACCAACACCAAAGAGCTGGCTGAGCCTCTTACCTGTGGCCAAGCTGCTACAGATTAGTCTGTGTGATGCTTCAAGGAGATTCAGGTATTCATACGGTGACCTGGGAACCTGGGGTAGAAAACATGAGACCTTGATATAGTGGGGCAGTTTTAAATCAGATAATCACAGAATCATTTCTGTTGGAAAAGACCTTTAAGATCATCAAGTCCAACCATGAACCCAACTGTCCCTGAGCTCCAGATCTCCAGGACTGTGAAACACAGCCCCCATCCTGGGCAGCCTGTTCCAAGGCCAGAGGGCCCTTTCAATGAAAAGGTTTTCCCTCACAGCCAACCTAAACTTCCCCTGGTGCAACATGAAGCCATTTTTTCATGCCCTGGGTACACCAGCTATACCACACACACACTCACACCCTCTCCAACTCCATCAGCAGCTCAGGTGTTTTTCTGTTTGCTCACAAGACATCAGGGTGGTTCCTTTCTCACCCCTTTAATGCCTGTCTGCAATCCCTTCTGCCACCAGTTTCACCTAATCTTCCAGTCACTTTTATCGTCTCATTGGGGACATCTTGGAGAACATAATTGCAGAGATTCTTCCTTATGCTCAGCTCATTTCCAGATACAGACATGGCACACGAGATGGTGGCACAGCCTGTGACAGTGATGGGCTCTCTAATTCTCCTAAAATCAGACCCTGAAGGCAAACTGGACCCTGTCCTCACTGCTTCAGAGCTGTGAGGTCAGCCTCAGCACCTTCCTGGGTGCAGCAAAAAACCAGGCTGCATGAGGAATCTGCCACTGGGGACCACTCATGGAAGTGTCTTCAGCTCCAAAGGCAGTGGCCCCATGTGTGGGGACAGCTGCAGCAGTGACTGCAGGTGACATCCCTGAGGTGCCATGGAGCATCCTTGTTGTCTGACCACGACCAGGCACAGCAGCTAAGCAAGAGGAAGAGCTGCATCCTGCAGAATAGCAGCGTGTGAGAGTACAAAAGGCAGCTTTGCCCTTGCATAGCTCTTTTCAGCTGGAGACTTACGAGTGTCTTATAGCCATCCATTAATGCTGACAATCTCAAGACAGTGAGTGATCAGCCCCAGTTCAGTGATGTGGAAACTGAGGCAGGAGGGACAGCAGCTTCACAGCGGTGGTTGGACAGGGCTGCACCGATGCCAGTGCAGAGCCCACTCAGTTCCCATAATCTGCCCTCAGCACCACACTCCTTCCAGGTCCTTCCCCCATGGCTACTCCTCCTGTCTTTCTTTAAATTATTTTTTCTCATTACACAGGAGGAAATAACTACAGACAGGTCAGGCTGAGGATTTAATGGAACTAACACTGTCAGGGCACCCAGCAATTCCTCAGAACATCTTCCCCACCACAACTTCTGCTGCCAGCAATTAGATTAGGTAATTTGGAATCTGTAGCCTTGTTAGTGCCTTCTCTTGCAAGAGTGTTGGCACATGCATGCAGATGCAGAGAAACCATGAAGTCATAGGAAAAAAGCCCATATTACTGCAAAAGCACTTCTGCACCAAGAAACACAACAGCACAGGGACAAATACCAGCTCTGAGAAGACTTTAAATCGTTGCGACCAAAAAGCTAAAGGTACTGCTGGAGGTAGAACACTCTGCTCAACACAGCCTGCATCAGTAGTCCCCAGCAAAGGGAAAAAAGAATTTATATGTTAAAGTTTCAGCTGTCTTGTAACAAAACCTTCTGTGAATTTAACAAGGATGAAAGTCAAGAAAATGCTACAGAATCAGTCTGATTGGTAAATGTTGGGTTTAGCATCAGAACACACCATGGAGGTGGCTCAATGGCTCCCAAATCATGAGCTGTAAACAAACACCCCAATTCCTGTTGCATTCTGAGACAGGACTACGTCGCCCCTTTGTCACACATGAGTTCACCCAGGGGCTAACAAGGGTCTTCACTGTCCCAGCTCAGATCTCCATCATGTTCTGCACTTGCCCCTCTCACTGCTCCTGCAGAGCCAGCAGAGCTCATAAAACACCAGAAGCACTTCGGCTTCATCATCTGACACAGATCAAACTCCACACCAATCAATACAAAGACACTCATGGGTGCTCAGTGATGTTACAGCATCTCCTGTGCCTGCCAGCTTCCAGAAGGGAAAAAGGAGACATCCACACCTGTCTCCCTGCTATAGCCAGGCACTGAGGCCATGTGTGTGCCAAAACCTGACAAGCACCAGCTGATGCTGGCAAATCCCACCAACCATTATTTCCACACAGTCCTCAGCCCCTGTTCCTGCTGGCTTTTTCCTCCTTTCCCTTTTCTTTCCTCCAAGTAGCGACATCCATCCAGCAAGTGTAGGTGATGCTGGTCCTCCAGAGGAAGGCAGACAGGTCCATCTCCCCATCTCTTCTTCCCCTTGGTTGCCATCACCCAAAAAAGTGCAGGAATTGCATAGCAGGCTGCCAGACTGTTGGAGCATGTGAGGATCGAGAGGTGCCCCAGATGAGAGAGGCTGAAGAATGCACTTTATTAGGAGTGAGGTCCCATCCTTTGGTTTATCTTTAATTGGGAGCTCTAGCTCTACAGGAAGAAGCCCCACTGCTCATCAGGATTAACCTGAGCAGGGTGCTGGAGATGAGTTGAATAGGAAAAGGTTGATGTTCCCCACACTAAGCACCTTGTGACTGACCCTCGATCTCAAAGGCCTCCCGAGGTACTCAGTGATACCATGACATCTGCTTGGCTGCAGCATCATGCAGGGCTCAGCAGTGTGAGCTGAGATGCCCCACTCAGCCCCAAACCAGCTCACTCCAGAGCCAAAAGCTCATGGTCTCAGAGGACTGTCTTGGCAAACCCTCCCTCTCCAGAAGAAGCAACATATAGACCAGGCAAAGAAGTGACCTGGTACCACCATAATG
Source organism: Rhinopomastus cyanomelas (assembly GCA_013400115.1). Taxonomy (NCBI): domain Eukaryota; kingdom Metazoa; phylum Chordata; class Aves; order Bucerotiformes; family Rhinopomastidae; genus Rhinopomastus; species Rhinopomastus cyanomelas. Next base: position 223,461 of record VXBP01009263.1, on the reverse strand, counting down.
ACTTGCACTGCCCTCAGGAAGCAGCTCAGCCCTTGCTCCATGCTGCACCATGCAGATTCATTTTGTGGGGCAATGAGACAACAGTCCTGACTCTCCTCCCAAGAGTGAACCCCTATTCTCCTCCCAAGACTTATCCTAACTCTCCTCTCAGGGGAAAGCTGGACTGAGGATGGCAAGTGCTGTCATTGGGGCCACTCATTCCTACACTTTGCTGCTTCTGTCTCCTCACCCATTCACTCCCCCGGTAGAAACCTCCTGCTTGCCCAGTGGTGCTAATCCTCAGGCCAGTCCAGGCTTTGCTGGTCCCAGTTTGAGAGCCTAAGTGCTGCCTCAGGCTGTGCCACACTGAGATCCCCAGTGCCTCTGCTTCTGCTGACCGGTGTGTTTCATTTCGTGTCCGTGAGCGCACATGAGGGTTCCTGTGGACCCTGCTCGAGGAACGCGTGGAAAATCTGCCTAGGGTACAGTGTGGCTCTATTTTACCTTCTTTACTGCTTGAAAAACATTTGGCCGTTGCTGGAGAGAGCCGGGCTAGACGCATACATTACCGCTCGCTCCAGAAATAGCACACGCTGGCTTGCACAGCTTTGCAGCTAAAAAGCTCCCTTTCAGCTCAGCAGCCTGTCCCTGTCCATGGAGCTGCTCTGGAGAAGGCAACCGAGGGCTCCAGAGCCTTCGGCTTGGGATGAATCACTGCAGGAAGGTTTCATGACTTTGAACGCAGGTGAACAAAGCAAGATCCAAAGCAGGATCTTCCTTGCTGCCAGATCCTGTGTGTTTAATGCAAAGGGTTTAATGAGATAATTTGTACGTTGGAGAAGGGGTTGTGTGTTAAAGCTGAGCTTGGCTCTGGGCTGGCAAGCAGAGCCGTCTGTGAGGATGAGCTTCCCGGGAGCGATGCCGCGACAGAGCATCATCCCTCCTGCCGCACAGGGAGGTCAGTCTGCAGAACCAGCACAGGCCCAGGCTTTCCTCTGGAAGCCACCACAAAATCACAGAATCAGAGGGCTGGAAGAGACCTTTAAGATCATCAAGTCCAATCACTGACCCAGTACTTCCAAGTCCCCAGTAACTCACATCCCTAAGCACCCCATCTAGATGTCTCTTAAATCCCTCCAGGATCAATGACTCCACCACTTTCCTGGGCAGCCTCTTCCAATGTCAAACAACCCTTTTAGTAAAGAAATTCTTCCTTCTGGTGACACAGCCCATCTTCAATCCACAGAATAAGCACAGTCTGTAGTTTGAGTTGGATTCAGGCTGGAGATCTCTGGATGAAAAGGTCTTTATTTTCTCAGGGAGGTTCTAAGGTCACACAATCAGTCTCCAGCCAGCCATGAGAGAGAAGGGGATGTGTTGGAAAACCAAACCAACTCCTGGAATAGTGCGTGTTTACACCAAATCCTGACCTTCTGGGGACCCTGTCTCTGAATGGAGGCAAAGCCTGCCCCATGGTTGTTCAAACACTGTTCAGCAGAATCAAGCATTAAGTCTCAAGCACTAACAGGATGCCACTATTCCCTACAGAGCATGACCATGCAGCACCTACTAGCATCCCAGTTCGTGTCTGCAGACAGCACTCTGCAATGTAAACCCACCAGAAATGCTGAAATCATTGAAAAGCCCTCACAGAAATCAAAATGTGTGGTTGATACCAGAGGTATAAACCAACCCCTTAGTACTGAACATAGGATCATAGGATGTTTGGGGTTGGAAGGGACCCAAGAGATCATCGAGTCCAACCCCCATGCACATCACCTTCCCACAGAGAGAGACTCAGCATCAGTCAGATGGATCCAGCTCAACACATGGTCTCAGACTTCCCAGACATGCGCGTCTCTGACAGCTCTAGACCTCCAGCAACCCTGTTGCAGCAGCTGGTTTGGGACTATCACATTCCCAGAAATCCTAAGCAAATATCCAAAGCATTTCTTTTCCTCCATCCTCTCAGTGCAGCTCCTGGGTGAGGAAAAAATATCTAAGGCAGCCCAGACACTGGCGTTTGCACTGAGTTAATCACAGGATCACAAGGCATTTTCTTCCTGCCTGTGATGGGAAGCCAGAACCTTCTCCTCTCTGTCAGGGCTTGTTTTACAGGCAAGGTTCAACTCAGACACGTGTGGGATGAAGAGCAGACACAAGGGCCAGCACACACAGGCATTGCCTGCCACTGGAGATGAGCAACGCCAAGAGAGCAAAAGGAGCTTGATTTGAGCCTGCAGCTGTAGGGAAGGGCTCCCTACTATGAGCATTTTGTTGTTCAGCATTAGTTTGGATTGTGTTGGGTCAGAGGCTGCACAGGTCATAATCTTCACCCATGATTTGTGTGATTTATTCCTGCCTGGTGACACCAGTGGCCTTACTGGTACCATTATCTAACTGTGATGTTCTGGGGACACCAAAAGCAGCATTTCCATTTCAGCTTTACAGCCCTGAGCTGGCTGGGCTGCTTCTAACACCAGATCAGCACAGAGCCCCACATGCTTCTCTTTCCCTACTAAGGCAGTACAGATCCTTTTTACATAATTAACCCAGACATTTTGCCTGGAACTCTTGATTTAGTGCTTTTTTTAGGGGAAGGGAAAAAAAAAACCAGAGCCTGAAGGCAGCTGTTTGCCTCCTGGATTGCAGCAGAATGTAGGTGCTTTGCAACCTGGAAAACAGAGTCCAGCAGTCTTTAAACTGGATGGTTGTTATAGCAACACACACACACACGTGTGTGTGTGTGTGTGTGTGTGTGTGTGTGTGTGTGTGTGTGTGCATGTAAAACAGACTCGAACCCGGGTTGTCATGGGCAACACAAGTCAGCTTCGAAGTCTCACCGAACTCGGTGCCTCGCCTGGTGTCATCTGAAGACATCAGCCAGCTCCAGCAGGGACTGGGAAATATCCCGATCTCTCGCTGCCGGTGCCAGTTGCTGGCTGAGAGCTCAGCGCTGTCTCGCAGCTGATTCAGCTCCTTAAGAAGAGGGTAATTTTCTTTATCCTGTTTGCTTCCTCCTCCCTTGCAGGCTGCCACAGCACCTTAACCCAGCTGGGTAAGACAAGCTCATGGCTCCCTCCCAAACAGATGGCTGCAAGGAAGGTCCAAAAATAATCTAACCCGTTTGCCTGCGAGTTTCTGAGCCTGCTCTGCTGATTGGCAGGACCCTCCGGAGACCACCAGAAGAAGCAGATGGTCAAGACATGAGATCAGAGCTGGAGACAGAGATGTCAATCAATAGGTTGGAGTGCCAGGCTCCGGGATGTGGCACGGAGCAGGCAGCTACAGCAGCACTGAGCAGGAGAGGGTGGGGGTCCCAGCAGGTCACACGTTTGAGTACTGAGGTTGGCTGCAAGGTCTGGTTTTCACTGTTTAAATATTTTTTTAATTAAAAAAGAAGAATCACATCCTACTCTGCAGAAGTCAGCCCTTATATTTTTTTACCCCTGCAAGGGTGTGCCGAGCCAGTCAGTCCCCTCCCCATCAAGCTGTCAAGCAAAAGTAGGCAAACAATAATAATAAAAGAAGAAAAAGCACAACTGTACTGCTACTGCAGAACTAAGAAGAGGGTAAAATCATGGGAAATCATGGTAGTTGTAATGTAATGTCAGGTTCCATGGTGAGATTGCTCAGTAAAAACCTCCATTCAGGATCTCTTTTGGGTGTTGGGCTATACCCAGGCTGCAGTGGCACCCTGGATCAGAGCATTAACCACAAGGCAGCAGCAAAATGATCTCCTTCCTCTCTTTACACATGATTTTGGCCAAATGTCTCAGGGTGATGCTATTCCACAGCATCCTCTGTGCAGGGCTGTAACACAAAGCTCTGGTCTGGTCCAGAAGCCCATTTAGGGGTGACGGCTTGATGCTAAAAGATGTGGTCAAACTACCATGTGTCTGGGAACCAGCTACAGAGTGCCTGGGGTCTGGACAAGTCAGAGGAGCCAAACCTGCTTGTTCCACTTAAGTAGGAAAAAAAATTAAAAATAATTAAAAAAATAAACTGGGAGAGAGTAAAAATTTGCAAATAAGTGATGGGTGTGAATGCCAGAGTGAAAAGAAATTATCTAGGGAGTGCTTTTTCCTAATGAGGCAGATTATAGAAAGGAGAATGTAGCCTGAGTACTTACAAAAAGAAGCTACCAGACAGAAGAGCCACGACCAGAAAATCTCCTAAGGAAAGCGGTGAAGCCCCATTAACGTGTGTTCCACTGGGCTGGGCAAAGCCCTAGCAAACAGACTGTAAGGCTCTGTGGGGCACTGGCTTGAGGTAGAGGAGGTAAATCTGATCTAATCTGCCTCTTCCCACTGTGATTCTTTCATTTCTACCAGCTCCTTTCCCCACAAGCCTGTTCCTTAATGGCCAGGCTGATTTTTCATGCATCCTTGCTGTAGAGCAGGACTTCCCAAACTGTAATTCCCTGGGCATGTCAGCAGCACTATCTCCAGCTCCTGGCTGTGCACGGAGGACACTCAGCATCAGCTGCTCTGGGTCTCAGAATCCCCAGTTACCTCTACCAGGGCACAAGGCTGGAGCCCCTCTGCTCTGGGGACAGACTGAGAGAGTTGGGGTTGTTCAGCCTGAAGAGAAGACTCCAAGGGAACCTTATAGCAACCTTCCAACCCCTGAAAGGGGCTGTCACAAGGCTGTGGAAGACTGTTCCCAAGGGCAGGGAACAATAGGACAAGGAGTCATGGTGAGAAGCTGGAAAAGCGCAGAGTGAGGTTGGACAGGAGGAAAAAGTTGTTGAATGTGAGGGTGGGGGATCCCTGCAACAGGCTGCCCAGAAAGGGGGTGGAGGTCCCATCCCTGGAGCCATTCAAGGTCAGGCTGGATGAGGCAACCTGCTATGGTTAGAGATGGCCCTGCTTGATGTAGGGGGTTTGGACTGGATGCCCTTTGGAGGTCCCCTCTGACTCAACACAAATCCCTCTTCTAGCAAGAGCCTCATCTGCATCCACAAAGACAGCAAATGAAGCCTGAAGAGAGCATGTTCATATCATTCTTGCTATTTGGAGTTTGCCTCCCTTTTTTCTAACACAAAAAGGGGAGATGCAGCTTGCACCTATGAGGATTCCTGAACTTTGCTGCTGTACAGCAGGGTCAGAGACTCCTACGTGCAGCTGGAGCTCCATGAAGCCAATATACAATTTTTTTGGGTGACTTACTCCCGGCTTTTATTGCTGATGCAAAATGCAGTGTTAAACTTGGAAACAGAAAGCCTTCTTATAGTAAAATTCATCTTTATGTAAAGCAAAAGCACCCAAAATCCCCTGCACCACCCAAATCCTCTTATCAAATCCTCAGGCTGTAGCGGCATTTCAGTGTGAGGATTCAAAGGGCTTGGCACAGACATCTCTGCAGAAAACAAAAAAGGCAGATGCCTGCGTCTGTAGGGGATGCTTGGGCACCCCGCTGTGCACCGCGAGGCCCCGATCCCTTCACCTGATGCATCGCTGCAGGTGCCTGAGAAGCTGCCTGGAAAAGCCGTCGCTCCCATCTCCAGTGGCTGCTGGCAGCTTCAGGGCTGACCATCCACACAGACAACCACAAAGTGCAGCTCCACAGACAGGCTGCTCCCTGCTGCTCAGAGGGATGAGAGCTGCCCCCCACTCACCCCTCAGCACCAGCTTGCAGGTGGCAATTTGCAGTGATAAAACAGAGACGTGAAACAGTACCAGCTCTTGCTGTTGTTCAGTGGCAGCTCTTTCAAAGGATTGTGTTTCCTCACAAAAGACTGGACACATCAGGCAGCCCCCAAGAGGTTTGGACCCCATCCTCTATAAAACAGAACCCTGCAACGACACACTGCTCATTAGGAGCCAGAACTACTGCAGACAGCTGACTGGGAAACCTTAGCCTCCAGGAGAGGCGACAGGAGCTGAAGGACATCTGCAGAGGTGTGGGCAGAGCCCCCACACCCCCATCACACTGCTATGGTGCATCGCTGCGTACCCCCAAACCTGGACCTCTCCAGGCAGAGCGAGCACTAAGAAAGACTCTTTGCAAATAAAACAGTCATGAATGCAGACATCTGTTACCCTGCAGCTTCGGCTTTTAACCCGCGGCGCAATGTTGCTGTAAGAAACGGGATACTCGAGCGGTAGGTGCCCGTTACAGAGCTGCCTTATGCAGCAGCAAAGTGATTAATTAAAATTTACAAGAGTCATCCAAATGCCTAAACATGTTCCTTGGCGGTAACTCCTACAAGGCGCTGCCAACAACATCTCAGTCTAACGACAAACCCAAAGTCAACCTATGGGAGGCATGAAGAGTCTCTCTGAACTCAGCTGGTCAGTAATACAAGAAGGGTGAAGAGATACGCGGGTTCTTCAGGAGAAGCAAAGCATGAGGATACTATAAAATCTGGGGTGTCTGGCCCATCCCAAGTCACAACCACTGGCCAAAGCCCAGTGCTGTGAACGATTACACTGCAGCACTGAAAATGCCCTATAAATCAGTGGAAGAGCCAAGTTCACCTGCAGCTCCTTGAGATGCTGAGTACTTCCAGCTAACCCAGTGATGTGTCAAACACTTTACAAAACCAGAGGCTAAACTATTCCCTGGAGGGATTTCTCCATAAACCTCTAGAGGACACAGGTATCACAGAATCATAGAATCAATGGAAGAGACCCTTGGGATCATCAAGTCCAACTATCAACTCTACAAGTTCACCCCAGATCCCCCAACACTACATCTAAGAGATTTTTAAACACATCTAGGGATGGGGACTCAACCACCACCCTGGGCAGCCCGTTCCAGTGCCTGATCAATCCCACTTCTTCCCTGCTCACCTCAAATCCACTCACAGAGAACAGCAGTCGCTGGAAAGGACCTCTGAAGATCTTCTCGTCCAGCACCCCACAATCCAATAACTTCATAGTTTGGGTAACCTCTGAGAACCTACATTTCCCAGGAGCAACAGCTGAGATTAAATGAGAGCTGAGGGGGTAAAACCAGGGTAAAATAGGGAAAAAACATTCAGGAAAACATCTCAGCGGACCAGCACGTTGGCAGGGGTGCAACCCCTCAGAGCCCACCAGACCACTGGAAGCTGGTGGCACTGAATGGGAGCAAGAGGCTCTTGAAGGGTTGATCTCACTGTGCAGTTCTCTTGACGACACGTTCTCCTTGCAATGTGGAAGCAAACACAGAGGTTTTAGCATGTGGAGCTGATCTACAGTAGCTGTTAGAGCAAGTCCTAGTATTTAGTTGTCATCACTAAACGACTTCAGTGTTTGCAAAGCACACCAGTTGCTTACTGGTAATGATTTCACTGCCATGAAACAAACCTTGCAGGGATGAATGGGAACCTTAGTCATGGACACAACTCATTTATAACTTTATTTTAGACACTGACATTAGTAAGGATCAACCCAATCCTACTAGAACAATAATTTTAGTAGTAGAGCAAATAAAGGAAATGAAATATAAATTCCCTTGCCTTGAGAATCAAGAAATGTGCTGCCCCACTGCTTCTCTAAGGGTCCCTTTGAGGTCCCCTTTCCTACCAGAAACGTGTCATGGAAGAAGACATGGATCAGAACAGGGGTGTTTAGCAGATCGAGAGAAGTTCTTCTTCCCCTCTACTGTGCCCTAGTGAGACCACATCTGGAGTATTGTGTCCAGTTTTGGGCCCCTCAGTTCAAGAGGGATGTGGAGCTGCTGGAGGGAGTCCAGTGTAGAGCAATGAGGATGATGAAGGAAGTAGAGCACGTCCCTGATGAGGAGAGACTGAGGGAGCTGGGTCTCTTGAGCTTGGAGAAGAGGAGACTGAGGGGTGACCTCATTAATGTCTACAAATATGTGAAGAGTGGGTGTCAGCAGGATGGAGCCAGGCTGTTCTCAGTGCCATCTGGTGATAGGACAAGGAGCAATAGGTGTGAGCTGGAACATAGGAGATTCCATATGAAGGTGAGAAGGAACTTCTTCCCAGTGAGGATGACGGAGCACTAGAAGGGGCTGTCTAGGGGAGTTGTGGAGTCTCCTTCTCTGGAGACATTTAAAACCCTCCTGGATGTGTTCCTGTGTGACTTGGTCTAGGTGATCCTGCTGTGGCAGGGGGATTGGACTAGATGATCTTTTGAGGTTCCTTCCAATCCCTAATGATTCTATGATTTTCCAGCTCCCAGGAAAATTCACCCACAAATTTGGTAACTTCTCGAGGTCACTAAATTCACTCCCTTTCTCCATGTCACTCACTTGCATTTCTTTGGGGCTAAAGTCTCATATCCCAACTTGTCTCCTAGAGGTGAATTTGGGGTGCCACCTCCCTGCTGCCATTCACATTCTGGGCTTGTGGGGAGACACAGCCATCATGTCCTGCTTGAAGAAGACACAAAAGGCCCTGAGCAAGTTGCTCTGGATGACAGGAGCGCTGTTTCAGGTGGTTTTGCCCCAGCTCTTCTACCTTCCCATGATGATGCCACGAATTCCGTGGGCTCTGCTCTTGAGCCTCTGCTATTCTCCTATTGACCTGAAGAGCCAGGCCAATACAACTCCAAGCTCACAGAAATGAGATAGCACAGGAGTCGCAGAAGGTCGGTTCTGGCACAGCTGGGCAACACTGCGGTCACATCTGGCCAATCTCAACCACTCACAGCCATCCCGCTGGTTTTCCAGCCAGCCTGGTTTTCACCAGGGTTGCAGCCAGCTGGTGATTAGCTGATTAAGCTAATTAGTGAATCTAAGCCATGGACCTCCACGAACTGTTCCCAGAAGGACTTCTCACTGGTGCAGCCAGTCCCTGGGCCGCAGCAGCACTGAGGGTAAGGTGGGGAAGCATCCGAGTGCTGCAGCCAGCACAGCCCTGCTCCGTCTGCTTTTGCAAAAACTCATCAGAAGTGAGAGAGGAGCTTTGATTAATTAATGTTCACTGGCAGTGTTGAGAAACCCCCACATCAGAGCCGTCTCCCCGTGCTCGATTAGCCCCATTGTGCTCAAGAACCGCCCTTTCCGCCACAAAAAGGTACTTTTTCAGTTGGTTTTTTTTTGCTTCATTTAAGTTTTATTGAACTTCTGTTCCTGGAAGCCCCTGGATGAACAAGGTAGAGCAAGAAGCCAAGGCCAGTGCTGTCCTATTATCTAGGACACCTTAATGTTTTTTTAATGTTGTTTTCATGCAATTTCACTTAAATCATTGGGTAATCTGATTCAAGGAGGAATATTTCTCCCCTGAAGCAACAGTTCATTGTCCTTAAAAGCACCAACCCTGGGGCTGCTCAGCACGAAGGAATGGCCATGACTGACAGAAGGGTGGGTAAATGGTCCTCAGACCACCTCCAGCTGTTAACTCTTTAACTGCCCACACGAACCAAACTGAGGCAGTGCGGTCTGGATGATCGGGCAGTGGGGTGGCTTGTGAACTGGCTGCAGGATAGAAGCTAAAGAGTGGTGGTCAAGGGCACAGAGTCCAGCTGGAGGCTAGTATCTAGTGGAGTTCCTCAAGGATTAGCACTGGGATCAGTCCTATTCAATCTACTCATTAATGCCTTGGATGAGGGATTAGGGTGCACTGTCAGCAAGTTTGCTGATGACACAAAGCTGGGTGGTGTTGCCAACACCCCTGCAGACTGTGCTGCCATCCAGCAGGACCTGGACAGGCTGGAGAGCTGGGCAGGGAGAAATGTAATGGTATATAACAAGGGTAAGTGCAGAGTCTTGCATCCGGGCAAGAACAACCCCAGTACCAGAAGAGGCTGGGGACTGACCTGTTGGAGAGCAGTGTAGAAGAAAGGGACCTGGGGGTCCTGGTGGACAGCAGGATGGCACTGAGCCAGCAATGGACCCTTGTGACCAAGAAGGCCAATGGCATCTGGGGTGGATCAGAATGGGGATGGTTAGTAGATCAACAGAAGTTCTCTTCCACCTCTGCTCTGCTCTGGTGAGACCACATCTGGAATATTGTGTCCAGTTCTGGGCCCCTCAATTCCAAAAGGACATAAAACTGCTGGAAAGAGTCCAGCGCAGACTGACAAAGATGATGAAGGGAGTGGAGCATCTCCCTGGTGAGAAAAGGCTGAGGGTTTCTTTAGCTTAGAAAAAAAGAGACTGAGGAGTAACCTCATAAACGCTGATAAATATGGAAAGGACAAGTGTCAGGAGGATGGAGCCAGGCTCTGCCCAGTGGCATTCAATAACAGGACGAGGGGCACTGGGTGTGAGCTGGAACAGAGGTTCCATGTAAATATGAGAAGGAACTTCTTCCCATTGAGGGTGATGGAGCACTGGAAGGGGCTGCCCAGGGGGATTGTGGAGTCTCCTTCTCTGGAGAGGTTTAAAACCCACCTGAATATATTCCTGTGTGACTGGATCTAGGTGATCTTGCTCTGGTGGGGGAATTAGACTGGATGATATTTCAAGGTCCCTTCCAATCCCTAATGTTCTGTGATTCTGTGAGTAGCCACACAGATTTTGCCCAGAGCCTCTGTATTTCGAAGCAGCCTGTTTGCCCAAGTGCAGATGCTGTGCTGCGACTAAGTGCCTGACACAAGTCTGATTAGCTGGGTGTCAACATTTGCAGCTTGTCTATCTATAGCTCTGAAGTCATGTCTGATGTTACCAAGCATCTGGATGTCTAAACTTATGGTAGTTTTCACTGCATTTTTGTGCAGTTTCTTGAGAGAAGGATAAATGTAGCAGCACCCTGGATCATGCACCCACATACGACCATCCCGAAGTGCCAACACACAACAAGATGCTGTATTAACAATAACCTGAGAAATACACAGATACACAGATAATCAGGGGTTGGAAGGAACCTCCAGGGGTCATCAGGTCCAACCACTCCTGCTTGAGCAGGATCATAAAATCTAAGATGGGTTACACAGAAATGCATCCAGTTGGGTCTTAAAAGTTTCCAGAGAAGGAGACTCCACAACCTCCAGGGCAGCCCTTTCCAGTGCTCTGTAGCCCTTAAGTAAAGACATTCTTCCTGTTGAGGTGGAACGTCCTGTGCTCCAGCTGACACCCATTGCCCCTTGTCCTATCACAGGGCACAAGTGAAAAGAGACTGTCTTTCTTCTTGACATCCAGCCCTCACGGATTGATAGACAGTGATTAAGTCCCCTCATAACCTTCTCCTCTGCAAACTGAAATGTCCCAGATCTCTCAGTCTCTCCTCATAAGGCAGGTGCTCCAGGGCAAGGAAATCTTTGGGAGGGAAAAGAGCTGCAGGAGATGAAAATAAGAGATGCTTTCACCTCTATCTAGTCAGGTTGGACATCAGGGAAAACTCCTTCCTGGAAAGGGCCCTCAGCCCTTGGAACAGGCTGCCCAGGGAGGGGGTTGAATCGCCATTCCTGGCCGTGTTTCCCAGTTGTGGAGATCTGGAGCTCGGGGACAGGGTTCAGCAGTGGGATGAGACAGCTGGGTTCAGGGTTGGACTCGATCTTGAAGGTCTTTTCCAATCTGATTGATTCTGTGATTCTATGTAATAAATTCTTTTCCATGCTGACACTTGTTGTGGTTCATAAATGGTACCTTATAAAATAAATGTTCACTTCTAAACTTCCAGCTTTCTCCATGAGCCTCCAGTTCCTCCTCAGTCCTGTACTCCTGGGGAAAAACAACTCAATCCTGAGCACCCCCAGACAGGAAGGAAAAGTGGTTCCTGCTGCCAGGGCAGCTGAAGGAGCTGGTTGCCCCCTCCCAGGGCACCCACAGGTAGGAGTGTTGTTGTTGGCATTTATCACCCCTTTCCAGTTACAAGGGCATCGTGTCAGGGGACCCATTTGAGCTCCATTATAACTCCTCCCGACAGACAGGCTGAGAGTAACGAGTGTCATCGCCCGAGGAAGGCCGGGCGAGGAGGAAGCTCTAAATAGACCTGTCAGAGAGATGCTAAAGCGACTAATACAGGAACTAAATCAGCGCCCAATACATAACGATCTTTTAATCTACCAGTCTTCAACTGTTTACCAAGGCCCAGCATCTACAAAGCCACGTAGGTAACGTGGTTCCTTTCTTCACAAATAACTGTAATGACCCCTCTAAGTACGTGCCTGCACTTCTTTCATAAAAAAACAAGAAAAAGAGGAGGAGAAAAGAAGCGGCAGCCTGCCAGGGATCCAAATGCTTCAGTAGCTGACAAAAGACAAGAGAATTTGGGCTGATTTTTCTTTCTTTTTTTTCCTTTAATTTTAAAAAAAGCAGCTTGGGATGATGAATTCACAAGTTGTTATGGGAACTAGCGGCACAGATGATGCCCCAAAGGAGCACTGCAGAATGTCTATAGGATCTGGAGGGACAGTAATGTGATAGAAGCGCCTGCAACAGGCACGGACTTCACCAGCATTGCAAGGCAATCTGTAACCTCTGGTCTGGGTGCCAGCACCAAGCCAGAGCCCATGCACCTCATCAGACCAAAACTATGTGGCCGGGTGCTCGCTGGTGTGGCTCTGGCCCTCTCCCAGGCCATCAGGAGAGTATCCCTCCTTGTTTGTTTATTTACTCTGACAACACATCAATTCTCATTCACACTGCCTCACATTTTCCAGAACCTCTGCACTCAAAAATTACTGCACTGGGAGCACACGTGTGGGCCAGCAAAGGAGGAGCAGGGGGGGAGCTGGCATCTGTGCCAGCAGCTGTTGGCCATGGGGAGGACATGAGGGGCAGGCTTTAGTTCTTTGGGAGGCAGCTGAGGTCATAATCTCTGCACAGATGAGCTACACACACACTTCTTCCCATGGCAGGAGGCTTGGAGGTGAAGCCTGTAGGAGGACTGTCACCTTCTGCCTCACCACAGCAACGTGACACCTTTGGGACAACCTGGTGTGGGAGCAGACCATGGACATGCCACAGTCACCAAGGGCTTCCAGTCCACACGTGAATGGATTGAAAAGAGCTTGGCCATCCCATGGAAGATGCAGGATCCCAGATGCAGTGCTGGGATGTTACTGAGCTCTAAGAAATGATCCTTGAGTTCAGCCCCACCTGCCAGCCCCTCAGCTGGTCTTCAAGCTTTGTAACTTCAGCCCACGAGACATCTATGGGTAAAGGCTAAAAAAGGAGTTCAGAAGAAGAGTGGGGCCAAGTCCCACATCACTAGAGCTTATTATTTGCTCAGTGGACATCTATGAGACGAGAATTAGCTAAGCAACTGGGCTTGGTTTGCAGGTCCCTGTGGGGACTGTGGTCTGGAGATAAGAACAACCCTCTCCGTGCTTCCCTCAGAGCTGCTGCTCGCATCTGGAAGGAAATCCAGTGGAACTGTAAAGGCACCTCTTGATGTGCCTTCCAAAAACCTCTTTCAAAGGGTACTTGCTGAGCTGTTTACGCAAATTGCTGCAGGTTGGCTCAACAGCTCGCCAGGCTACAACCAGCCTGGCCAAGCAGCCTTCCCTCAACCCCCCTGCACTGTCCTTGCTCGGCTGGGCAGGGACAGCCCAGGGGAAGCCACAAGACCAACCCCCTTTCCACGCTGCACACCTGCAACACATGTGCCTACCCCAAAAACACGCTCCAAATTTATGCCTGCAAACGATTTATATTTGGGTCGTAAACAAAATGTGTGGGTTGCCACTCAGCCCTACTCCTGTGTTCATGCCTTCCTCCCTCACCTGTCCTTCCCAGTCCGTTAGCCCGAGATGGTTTCCCAATCTGCCCTTTCGGTCTGTGCCAGGAGAGGGCTCTTGGTCTCCTTCCCCTCTGTAGCCTACAGAAGCTACACACTGCTCCAAAGGAGTTTGAAAGGAAACCTTTCCCGCACCCAAAGCTTGCAGAAGCCACGTTAGGGAGCCCCGTTACTTGCACAGAGGATAGAAGACTCATCTGTGATTTTTTTTCCTGGAGTTTGGGAGAACCAGAGAACTGGGGGATTTGGCACAGCACCTGCAGTTTGCGTTTACCTAGTGATTTTCTGGGCCCTCTTGCCAAAAGTCTGCCTGTGTGCTCTCCAGAAGGTAATAAATAGCCTTCACTGTGCTCTCCCTGCAGAAGTACTTAATGGGGTTAGGAGGTTTGTTCTCAATTTCATGCTAACTCCAAGTAAGAAGGACACATACTCTCAGTCTTTGCTGTGCTTTCCTCTTTGTCCAAGCTGCCAAGCCCTCCTCCACCAGCAGCTCCAGCTCTCCCCTCATCTCCTGCACTGCTTGTGCAGTTGGTTGGGCTTTGGGTTGTCCTTCTGTCCCAGTTCCCTCCTCTCTCCTGAGGCTCTGCCTCCCACCCAGCCAACTTAGCCCCAGATGGATGTCTCCAGGTGAGATGCACCAGCACACCCTGTCTGGCTCATCATTCCACTGCGCTCCTCTACCTCTGCTTCAGTCCCTCAGAAAGACAGGGAAGGGAAAAAATGGTCCTTTCCAGATGGGGTTCCCAGATGTCATAAACAGTCCACATCCCTCCCATCTCTGACAAAAGCCTGAGGAAACTTGGCAGAGCCCAGGTATCATCACCTATAAAGTATGGTCTGTGGACTAAAAGACAGCCCAGACTGGGAGGCTTCCTCAAGTCATGTGAAGCTGTCATGCTCACACTCATCCGCTTGAGCTGGGGCCTCCAAGGAGAGTTCAGTGGGTCACGCTTCAGGTCGGCCAGCACTTTCCTGCTCTGCGAGGGTTTTCTGACTTCCTGAGAGATCTAAGTCAGAAAAGAAAGAGACACTGTGCACTAGGACAACCGCTGCTGCTCTGGTTGATGCTGGACTTGAACCAGTCACAACTGCTTTGCAGGCCTCTCAAGACAGGTTTCTCAGCAGAGCTCTTCTCTTTGTGTGGGAAAACAAGCTCTTTCTATGGTTTGCACCTTGTACTCCTGCCTGAAATCCAAAGCTCCTGACAAGATCCAGCAGCCATACGTGCTATCTACAGGAACTCCTATCCCATCAGCAGCCATATGTGTTACCTATGAGAATTGCTGTCCCGTCAGCATCACTCGGTCACAGCTCCATGGGACTGTGTTGGACACACTCCCTGCACCAACATTTCTCACCCCACAGTCCTCAGACCTCAAGCAGAAAGCAAAGGACCAGCTAAAAGGAAAGATAAAGCTTGCTGGTGATTGGAAATGCGATGTTGAGGCATCTGCCTCACCCAGATCTGCTCTGCGTGCTCATGGCTTTTACAGCTTTAGTCTCTTATCGTGGCCTTGGGACATTTCAGATGTGAAAGGATGTGAGGTAAGGAAGGGAATCAGGTCATCCCACCCAGACAGCTGAAGTCTGTGTTACCATGATACCTTTTCATCCTCAGACATGAAGCTTTATGCGAGCACGTCAGGATTTTTTAGGAGGGAAATTTATCACTAGAGACAGTGCTTAGCGAAAGGCTATTAAAAGGAAAACACGAAAGTCTTCTCTAGAAGCAGCCTGGCCCTGGAGAGCAAGGGCGCTACTATGGGATTTCAGTGCTTCCTCCTGAGCATAATTCATGCTGCTATAAACAGAGCAGAAGGGTGTCACGGTGGGCACAGACCCTCTCTTCATTACACCTGCTGCATAATACAGGTAGTAAAGTAAAAGGGAGAGAGAGGCAGCTAATAAATGACTTTTCCTCACCACCACAGGCACCACACATGACGAGCACTGGAAGTAAAACCAGAGAGCGGAGACCCTGCGTCCAGTACACAATTTGCACTGATCAACCCCCTGCTAATCTGAAGTGGAGCTTGGACTTTCCCTTGGAAACCCTCCGTGAGCAAACACCGCCAGCGCGCGCTTCCTGCCCCACAGCGCATCGCAGCCGGAGCTCAGCGTCAAAGGAGCCGCTCTCAGCAGCACAGCGGTGCCCCTTCCATCTGCGGGGCGGGTTTGTGTGTCTTCCAAAAAAACGAACCAAAGAAGGACAGACAGGCTTCCACCCGACTGTTATCAAAGCCTGGGTGAAGGAAGACTTCAACGCTGCCTTCCAAGCAGCCCATTGTAAAGACAGGAGGATGGGTAAAAATAACTTGTAATTAGAGGCTAATGAATCAGCAGCAGTTGTCTCGCCAGCAGCGCATCGGCTCCCCCGTGCCAGCGAACCACTTTTCACCATGCGGGAGCAGCACGCGAGTGGGTTCGGCTCACGCTTGCAGCCCCCCCCAGATGTTTTTCCTTACACTTGCAGTGCAGGTTCAAACTCTGTTTCACCCCGGAGAGAAGCAGGACATGACTTTACCACACGAGGAAGTGCAAGAAACCAATAAACCTGCACCAGGTTTCAGGGCTGATGCACCTGGAAGTAGATGAAAGCGGCGGCTGCTCACCCTGTTTTACCCATTTGCAGAGCTTTGTTGCGGCCAAGGATCAAGCTTCGTAAGCGAGGGCCAAGCGTTCTCTGTGGCACAGCGTGAACAAATCCAAACCACCCCAAAATTCCTTGGCCACAAGCCCTGCGCTTCGCGGCAGCATTAATTCAGCGTATTTCCACGAAATGCTTCTTGTTCCCACCCCTCCCTCATACGGACGCGCGGCGCTCAGCCCCGTTGTGTTACGGGATGCGGTTCTGCGGGAAAGGAGGATGCCGTGGCATGCACCGCCGCGGCAGGACTAATGAAACACCCAGGCTCTGTGTTTGAAGCCTGCATCAGCTCGGAGGAGCATTTCCACTTGGCAACGTGTCTGCCTACTCCAGCGGCAGGGACTGACACTGCTGCTCGGTAGAAGTGACATCCAGATGAGATCCTGCTTCCCACAGATAAAACAATGAGCGCTCCGTGATGTAAAATCCTTTTACTGGTGACTGCAGAGCAAATGTGCGAAGTTTGCAACGAAAAAAAGGTCTTTTTATTTTTGTTCTAGCCTCACATTTCCCCTGAGCTATTAGAATTAAACTGGATTTGTTTTCCTCCTTGCATTGTAGTAAAATTCCTACTAAAGACCATTTCTAGACCTTTAGTGGAGCTTGTGGGTGCAGCTAGGTCAGAGGAGAAGACTGATTTTAAATCTAGAGCACAACCAAAAATAAAATGAAGTCCAGGTTTGGTTAAGAAGGATCAGAAGGGACTGTCAAAAACACACTTTGCTTTACTTCCATTTCACTTTACAAACAGAAAGGACACCAAATAATCAGAAGCTGCTGTTGCGAGAGCTGTGTGTGGAGCTGCCACGATCTGGGCTGAGTGTTTCCAATGCAATGGCCAGGGCCACACTCAGCACCAAGAGAGGTACCTTTTGACTACCTGAAAGGAGGGTGGAGAGAGGTCGGGGTCGATTACTTCTCCCTAGTCAACAGTGATAGGACCAGAGGAAATGACCTCAAGTTGTGCCAGGGGAGTGTTAGGTTGGACCCAGGAAAAATTTAGGTTTAGGGGTGAACCTGTAGAGTAGGACTGATGGTTGGACTTGATGATCCCAAGAGCCTCTTCCAACTTGAATGACTCTGTGATTCTATGACATTTTTCCCCTGGCAGAGTGGTCAGGGGTTGGAACAGGCTTCCCAGGGAGGGGGGTAGTCGTCATCCCTAGAGGGGTTAAAAAGTTGAGTAGATATGGCCCTGGGGGGGTTGGTTTGCTGGTTGGACTGGATGACCAACCTTTCAACCTTAATGACTGTAAAGTAAAGCTGACTTCTACGTTAAACCCTTTTAATCACCTTTCAAACTAAACTGTCATCAAGAAAATACTGCAGACGTTCAGGTTTAGGCAGGTTCAGGAAAGGTTCTGTCACCTTGTTTTATTCACTGTTTCCCTTTCCTGTCCTCTCAAGAATCTGACAGAGGAAAACAGTGTGAATAATTCTTCTAATTCCCACGAAGAACTACGCAACTCAAGAAGGGGCATGCGCACACCCTGACACTGAGCCTGCAGCCATCAACCACATGTCAAAGCACAAGTGCATCCACAAAGCACAATTCCAATAAGTAATGTTTTGACACATAAAAAGAAGCTCCTGCCATGGCTATTGCCCAAACTCATGTTCCTACTTGATTTCAACTCCATCTCTTCAGTGCTAGAGGAAGATCACTGCCAGTGACCTGTGATCACAGCTGGAACACAGGAGGTTCCATATAAATATCAGAAGGAACTTCTTCACAGTGAGAGTGATGGAGCACTGGAAGAGGCTTTTCAGGAGGGCTGTGAAGTCTCCTTCTCTGGAGACATTTAAAACCCACCTGGACATGTTCCTGTGTGACTTAGTCTACGTGATGCTGCTCTGGCAGGGGGATTGGACTAGATGATCTTTTGAGGTCACTTCCAATCCCTAATGTTCTGTGATTCTGTGATTCAGGTTGGAAGAGATCTGATCATTGAGTCATGATCATTAAGACGATTGAATCCAACTATGAACCCAACTGTCCCAACCCACCACTAAACCCTGTCCCTCCAGATCTCCATGATTTTTCAACATGTTTAGGAATGACACTTCAATCCCCTCCCTGGGCAGCCTGTTCCAAGGCCTGGTGACTGAGATTCCAAGGGATTTTACAAAGAACCCATTCACATAGGACAGAAACATGCCTCTGCAGCACTGAGGAGGTTTTCCTGGTGCCCATGGATCCATGGTGGAAATCTAAGCCATCAGTGAGTTTAAAATCCACTATTAGAACTGAAGTGAGGATCAGGCTAATAATAAAGCTTATTGGCCTTAGCATCTCTGAACCCTCAGCATCATTTTCTGGACACAGCATCTCCTACATCAAATAAAATTCTGAGAGTATAGCTCTCTTCTACATCACATTACTCAACACACCCTGACTGGACTCACAATAGCCACACTCATGCTTTTTGGGATCAGGCATTTTTCTGGTCTGATTGGTTCAGGTATGCAGACAAGGACCCACAGGGTGGTTAATACATGCATTAACCATTAATTAAACTGCGACAAAGCATGAGGTCAAAACAAAGGCAGTGTAAAATAAACACTCAGCTTGGCTTCTCAGTTTCAAGCTTGTTATTTTTGGCTAAATTCCCCACCTTTCTTTTAGAGTAAAGACTAGGTCAGAAGATGACATCCCAATGCAGCGAAGCACTTTCCTTTTCTCGTCTCTCTCGTTTGATCCTCCCTTGCTGTGCAGCAGAAAGGCCGCGGATTCAGCGCAGTGCTGCCTTTTATTCTGAAGAAAACAGCACTAGGGGCAGGCAAGGGAGTAATAAATGCCAGGAGCTGATGCAGGAAGGACAACAGCAAAGTCAAGTTAGGCCATGGGACACTGGGATACAGCAACCAGCCTGGGACAGGGCAAGCTCTAGCTGAAAGGACCTAGAGAAGACATGGAAGAAGCATCAAATGTTGCTGGGTTTTAAGCCAGGTGTAAAATCTTGAGCACAGCTTCCAGCACGAACATGCCTGATGGGCTCTGCTACCTTCTGCAACTGCTTCTGCTCTGGACAGGGTTAGAAATGAGGCTGCTGACCTCTGTCTCAGCACCTCTATGTGATGCCTGTTGACCTGGGGGAGAGATGGGCATGTTCATGGCAGTCACCCACATGCAAGCTACCAGGAGGGATTTACCCACTTGGACTATCCAAGGGAAGGCGTGACAGCTGCTCAAACCACGTGTGACTGGTTATTGAATCAAGTAGTTTAGTAAATGTGTTACTAAATAAAAACACTAACCATTATGGAATTTATTAACTACCCTGACTAACTACACACACACATTTCTGAGAATCTCAGGGGTCTCAAAGCCTCTCCAGCTTTTATCACACACGCTGAAATATTCAGGGCTAGAAGTGGCCAAAGAGAAAAACAAACCCAAGTAAACTGCCAGCAAGGCTGGGACTCGTAGATAAAAAAACTACCACTCATCCTGGCTAAATGTGCTCTGCTCTCTCTCTTTGCACATGAGCGATGCAATTTTCAACAGCAGCACCAGGCAGCCTCTAACTCGAGGACAGCTATGAACACCACGGCCTGAAGACTCATGGCAACGGAAGCCCTTGACTCTAGAACTGACTGAAAGACCAACAGGGTAAAAAATCCAGACTTAGGCATTGATGGGCAGAACCTAAGGCCACACAAAAACAGCTGTTGGGAAATCTTGGGAAAAACAGAAAGTAAGAGTGGTGAGCCCATTTTCAGGCCAAGTTGTGACATCATGTCTCACAGGTCTCCTCATGGAATAAGACGTTTATTTCCTGGAATAACAACCCAGAACAGTAATAATGTGGGAAAATACTTGTAATGTCACATCATCCCACCACGTGGGGTCTGTGCCTCTCCGGATGCATCCCCACATGTCCAAGGACATATTGGTGGGGCTGCCAGAGAACCACAACAAACAGCGCAGAGAAGGCAGACGGAGGTACCTGGCCATAAAGGAGTTCAGATCTCCGTGGGCTGTCCCCAGAAGAAACGTGGAAAGCAAAGCAGATGCAGACAGGACCCTGTCTTGGGAAAAGGAGATTCAGCTGGCCAGGCAAGAAGGACAGGGAGACACTGGAGGTGGGATGTCTGGAGCCAAGAGAGGAGTATGGAGGGGTTAAGCTCTTTGTCTTACTTGTGTTGTAAATGCCTTGCACCTTTGAGAAATGGGTAGATCTTGTTTGACCTGAGAAGACTTTCCCCAGTCCCTGCCCCAGGCTCCCAACAGGACCCAGCCTCGCTGGCATGTGCTGAATCCATCCCCAGCTGCCCCAGGGGCTCTAACCCTGAGAGCAATGTAGGAGCAGAGGGGTGGAGACATGCCACCCTGCGTGCAGTAAAAACTTGGCATCTGGCAGGGACCACCTGGAACAGCCCAGGGAGAGAGCTCAGGCACAGCACGACGTGAGCGGATTGGTGCAAATCACCGATCCAACACAAATTCTATCGTTTCCTGGAGCACACCCACGATCCTGGGTTTTCTTCAGTGTTTATGGACATAACAGAAAGCGAAACCAGAGCAAAGCGTACGACGGTTGTAACAGCAGCAGCGTTCTCTACACGTTTCTGAAACCAACGTAAGGCCAAGGTCCTGCTTCCTTCAGGAGTTTTGACAACGCCGTAGTCACCAGTAAGATATTGATGTGGCATTATTTTCTCTCTAAGCCCCCTAATTTGCTCTCAATTCATTGTTCATGGGATTAAGCCCATTTTTTTTTAATGAAAACACAAGAAAAGCTCAGTGACAGGAGGATGAAGGAAGTCTGTGCTATTCACCAGCCACCCAGCCACCCACATGCTATCTTAATTCATCAGCAGACAAAGCCAGCTCTTTGTCTTTGCAGCTCCCTCTATGCCATTCATTCACGGTGAGATATCGCTCCCAGTAATCAGAGCCTGCCTATACAGGGGGGGAAAAAAAGAGACAAAACCCATCTAATCAGGCCTTAGACTTAGCCCCATTGTCAGCAAGACAGCTCCTTTCTTAAAACAAATTTATATATAGCGATAGATCTCCATTAAGAGCCCTTTCCATGTAAAGTTGGATGGTAGCTTATGTAACAGGCAGGAGACACGAGTACTTTCTTCATCTACAAGACTTTTTGCCACGAATAACAAACCAGCTGAGCATCAGGGGAAATTATTAATAATTCCCTAAGAATTACGAAGAAAGGATACCCATAGCTGGAGGTTGCTTTAACCTTTGCATCTTCAACTACTTTGCTTTTCTGCACTTAATGAGCTGCATATGTGGTTTGCAACTGTTAAGGGGTTAATCTCTAACCATTGTTTTAATTGGATCAACTATTGGCCTTCCGCCACTTCCTTTGGAAGATTATTCCACGATTTAATAGAAATCAGTGCCAGAAAGTATTTTCCTGAGAGTACGTGCCAGAGGAAACACTATGGGAATAGATAACGACCCGAGTTTCACAAGGATCAAATATTGCAGTTATTATCATCCTCAGCCAGAGTCATGACAGCTACGACTGCATGTGGCCACACTTCCAGAGCTGCAACATCCTGGGAATGAGGAGCTCATGGAAAAAATTACCAGAAGACCCTGCAGCTTGTGCAAACGGAGAAAAAGGAAAAGGAAAAGCAACACCTAGCTCTGCACTCTGCTGCTCTGCCTAGCAGTGGCACCAGCAAAGGCAAAACCCAGATCCCAGCTGCTTAGATCTTTCCTTTGTACGTATTTATATTTCCCTCTGAGCAAGATTAAAAACGTCTCAGCAGCTGGGACATCTCTCCTTCCTTTCCCTCAGAAGCACCCAGTGTAATTCGCACTACCCCACATGAGTTACACCCAAACCCACACCGAACCAGTAAGGAAAGCACTTTCCCTGTTTCCCTTTTGGTGGCACATTTGAAACTACCAAAAAAGATAAAAATGCCATCAGAATAAAGTTAACTGTGACTGTAACAGAAGTGACACTCGTTCAGATCAAGGAAATCAAGCTCTCATACGCCTGCGGGCATAGCCCCAGCACCAGCACTCGTGCAGCTTCCCCAGCGCCTCCGTATGGCTGCACATGTGCTGCGATGGACAGGCAGCTCGCAGGCTGGTGGCACTAACTGCCCTCCTTTGGCTAAATGTCTTTGACCTTGGGTTTAGCCCCTGGGCTTTGGGAAGAGGTGTGCTCTCAGCACTGAAAACGCCTTTGAGACACGGTAGGGATGGAAAGGTCTCGCCGTGCAGACGTGGTTCTGTTGTGAGCGGTTAGCTGTGTAACGCCCTTCCCGTCGCCAGCTCCGTGAGCTGGGCTGTGAATGCACACACAGACACGTGCGTGAGCAGTGTGTCTAGCTGTTCACCTTGCCCTGCATCTGCTGGCTGGTGTGAGTCCCACCACACGAGTGACAGATAACCGGTGTGAGCCGTGAGACCCTAAACGTGCTGTGCATGAGTTTCTCATGCTGACACTCACAGAGCAGTGGACAGTTCCTGGCACTGGCCATGTGGCTGTGTCACATTTAATACTTGTACGGGGAAATGAGGAGCATTTAGGACTTGTATCGTTGACATACAACCCACAAAGCACATCAAGATGCTGAGGTCAACAAGATTTCAACTTTAAGAGAGAAAATTCTCTGTCTCGGGGAAGCCAGGACTTCTGGGTCAATTTCTGAGAAGGTCTCTCTGTTTTTTCCTTTCTATTCTACCAGGGCCTTAGTGAGACCAAGACCTCACCTGAGGACACAGGATCATATGGTGGGTGAGTACCATATCCCTGAGACAAGCAGCAGGAGATCAGCAAGAGGAATTGATGAGCCTCTTCCCAGTGCTGGACCTGACCCATGAGAAGCAGTAAAAGAGATTCCTTCCCTGTAATGACCCATTGGATAGATACTGAGAAATTACTCCCACTGGCTCTTTGGACAACTCTGATCACAGCTTCTGCCCTCCTCTCAGCCTTGGCTGACTCAAACTGTCCTGTTTGCCTTGGGTTATGGCCATGCTCCAAACAAGAGGTTGTACGCAAGTCTGAGATCCTTGGGTAGTCCCCGGGGCAACCACGTTGTTCTGTTGGTAGTAATTCAGTCTAGGACTTTAGGGATGGGTCACCCACATAGGTTTGCAAGCCAGGAGAAGAGATGGATGAGGCTAGGTCTGATGATGAATGCTCTTAATTAGCAACTCAAGGCTTCGTTTGTTTGTCTTATTGCATCACCAGAGGCTGAAACCCACTATTGGCACTTTTGAGACATTCTCATCCACAGTCAGAACAGCTAATTATTAATTAAAGGATAGCAGTGCTAAGTGTATTTCCTTCTGTCATACAGCTGCTCCTATTTGCTGTATCCTGTGTCTATAATTAACACCATCTCAGCGCTCTGCCTTTCACATTCCAATGATGGAGATGCTATGAAATCCTTTGCTCTATCAGCTGCCTACTGATACCTCTAGATTTCCTTCCCAGAAGGATCTGTTTGAACTCAGCATCAGTAGAAAGGCCTCAGCCACTTCAGTGACAGAGAGATCACGAGCTGGGACACACGAACACAGGTTTGTCTCAGCGTAAGCAAATAGTCAGATTATTTCTGCTAAGAGCAGCTGCCAGGATCCACACTGCCGGCTCAGGGCATCCAGGGGTAACAGCATCTATCATGTCGGTCTGTCATCTTCCATTCAGTCCCCTCTTCAGGCTTTAAAATCACCCTGACGTGTCTCATCAGCTCCTGATATGGGCAGCATCACTGTCCGTTCTACAGGCAGGAAAATGTGAAGTACCAAGCAGATGAGCAACTTGATTAATGCCAAGTGATGTAAAGATGGCCCTACCCAAACCCAAACACAAACTCAAGCCTGGTTTTTAACTAGAACTAGAATTTAACTATAAAATTAAATATAAATAAATACATTACTGAGATACACACACACAGAGATAATCTCGATGCAATTCATAAAACCTCTCGTCCCGTTCCAGCCCATGTGCAGCACTGAAGATACCAGACACATCAGTTGTGTTTTCAGCCAGCAAGGCCAGAGCTCAGATGTTTATCCATGCAAGTTTGGGTTCATTTGCCAGGGACCTTCTCATATGCAGTCCCTTCGAAAGGCAAATGGCAAAACCAGCTCTGATAGTGCCAAAAGAGCCTCAAACTTTGCAAGAGATGGGAACTTCAGAGTCAAAGTTTTTCTGCAAGAAGTGGCTGCTCATCAGCAGTGCTGCTGTGTGAAATCACTGCACCTCTGGCTTTTGAATGGGGTGAGAAAAAAATAATCTTTGATGAGAAATCAGTCAGAGTATCCTAAAAATAACTAGGAACAAGTCTAGAAGAGTCTCTCTGCTGGGAGGAGGGGCTGACATGCAAGAAGCGGGGCTGGAGATGGCTGGGGAGGTGGCAGGGAGAAGAGGAGGGCCTCTGTAACTGCTGTTTAGTCAGAGCAAAGGAACCACTGGGCTATGAAAAAAGAGGGTTGTCAAACTGGGGACAAGACCTACTCTGTACACTAATGCCAGAGGGACTGTAAAGGAAATCGCTCCCTGGCTTTTCCAGCTGGTGGAAAGCTCTTGCTGCAGCAGCTCTGATAGATGTGAGGATGCAGAGGGAACCTGCTGAACCTGGGCAGTGTTTAGGGACTGAGCCTCAGGAGCACCACTGAGATACAGACCTGCGGCCAAAACCTGTCTACAGGCAGGGGTGGAGGCAGAAGTGCCATCAGAGCAGGTTAAAAGCAGAGGAACCAACCAGAAAGGCGAAGAGGAATTGTGTGAAGGTGGAGAGCAGTGGCAGGGGAGTACCAGGGTCACAAACACAAACTTCCAAGCTCTGCAGAGTGGATGCAGTCAGAGCAGAGCAGAGCAGACAGGCTAGTCAGCATTGAAAGGCTGGGATGAGCAGGGCTTCTTCTCCAGTGCCATTCACAAGGATGAACTTGACAGAGGTCCACGTTAGGCTCTTTTGAAGTTAACACTACTCTTGTGACTAGTAAAAGCCTCAAGAACTTGATGCCATCATCACGTGTTTGTGTTTAATCAGGTTTTGTTCACTGACTGAGAACATCTCAGCCTCAGAGAAAGCGAAAGGAGGGAACCCCACCCCAGCTCACTCTCATGCTTCTGGAGGCAGTACATAATTGCCCAGACCCTCCCCAGAGTAAGAGGTCAAAGCTGGATCTGAAAGTCATGCAAGGGTTGCTTTATCCTGCATCTCACCACCACAGTACAAACACTCCAAATCATCTTCTTCCCTTAAAACTTCCCTGTATCTCTCCACTTACCCCACACCCTCCCTGTCCATGGGACACAGACCTGAGTGAAGAAGCCAGTCTTTCCGTCTTTCCCAGTAGACCCCAAGTCTAAAACACGTGTTCTGTCTCCAGACATGAAGGCTCCTTCCCTACAGATTTTCATCCTATAGTCCCTCCCCAGCTCCCCCAAATCTCCTTTGTGCCTGGCTAAGAAGACGGTGTCAGAGTAACCAACCAGGAGTCACACATGCCAGCTGGGCCACCACTGAGGACACACTGGTGGCCACAAGGCCATCACCTGCTACAGAGAACAAGAAATGTCCTTTTGCCAGTGACAGCACCAGCATGATTCCCTCTGCTCTGTCCTGGTGACAATTCTAACAGCAGCTGCAAGAACTGATTATCTTGGAGATTCTGCCTCTGCTAAATGAAGTTGAAATTGGCCAATTGATTAAAAAGGTACTAAGGGAAGACTGCAGAGTGGCTTCCAAAGTCTCCTTACGAAACCAAGCTAGAACATGTGAAAGTGTCCAGCTGGTGCTTAGGTGCAGGGGTGAGATTTAGATCAATACAAGAAGCAGGTTCATTGTGAAAAGGAGAACTGTTAATCTTAGAACGGCCTTGGTTGGGAGGGACCTCCAAAGGGCATCCAGTCCAACCCCTCTGCAGTGAGCAAGGACATCCTCAACCAGATCAGGTGGCCCAGAGCCTTGTCCAGCCTCACCTTGAACATCTCCAGGCATGTGGCCTCATCTACTGTTGGATCTTGGACTCGTTGCTCCCACGTAGGTCCTTTTTATCCCTCCCACCAAGACAGAGCGAAGATGGAAACACTCCACAGGGTGCATGCCATCAAAGGGAGCAGCACCATGAGACCCAAAAGCAAAACCAGCACCACACCCTCGGTGCAGTGCTGAGCCTTTCCATTCTCTGTCCCATGAGCACAGAAACCCAGGCAAGAGAGGGAAGGGCAAGCACCTCCCACTTGATTCACTGGGCTGGCCAAGTTACCGCTGCAGAATGGAAAACTCGTGTAAAACCCAAGGAGAAGGGAATTTTCAGCCCAGGAGACTAAATGCACCAGGCCAGACGTATCGCTGTGGTGCAAAGGTGGAACCTACATGGAACTACAGCAGGGATCAGGCCTATTATTAATTCATATTCCATTTGGGTTGCTGTTTGAAAGTATTGCCTCGACGCAGTCATTACCAGACGCTGTTCATTTGTTTCTGTCTGAGAGCCACCAGAAAAAAGAGATTAGGTAATTGCAAAGCAAGCACGGAAGACAATCAGTGATTTTACGAAATCCAGCCTTGTCCCAAACCACAGTTTTGATATTGTTCATAAACACCATCTGCAGATCTGTGTTATAAACAAACATTATGTTTATATTGTGTAAGAAGACCGATTCCTAATGAAAAAAGATTTGCTTTTGTCTGAGGAACTGACAAACCCCAAAACACTCCCATTCTCCTACTTTGTAGCTCACGGCTTCTGCCTAAGTATCTGGAGAAACAAAGCTAATCAAATACTCACGAGAGAGATCACTACTGAGTAAAGAATCCTACACTGAGGGCTTCACAAAATCATAAATACTTTGGAAAAGGTAGGTAAGTGAGACAGATGTAGAGATACCTAGATACATGAAGCGATAATGGGTTCCTCTGGAGGATCACAGATTCATAGAGTGGCTGGGGTTGGAAGGGACTTCAAAGATCATCCAGTTCCAACCCCGCTGCAGAGGCAGGGACACCTTCACTACAGCAGGTTACTCAGGGCCCCAGCCAACCTGGCCTTCGACACGGCCAGGGATGGGGCAGCCACAACTGCCTTGGGCAACCTCTTCCAGCATCTCACCAAATTCACAGTAAAGAATTTGTTCCTCATGTCCAATCTCAACCTCCCCTCTTCCAGTCTTCCCCTTGTCCTCCTGTGTCAAAAACTCTACCCCAGCTTTCTTGTAGCCCCCTTCAGCTATTGAAAAGCTGTTCAAAGGTCACCTGGGAGCCTCCTCTTCTCCAGGCTGAACAACCCCAACTTGCTCAGCCTGTCCTCTCAGGGGAGGTGCTCTAGCCCTCTGATCATTTGAGTTGCTCTCCTCTGGACATCTTCCAGGAGCTGTGTGTCCTTAAGATGTTGGGGGCTCCAGAACTGGACACAGTACTGCAGGTGGGGTCTCACCAGTGCAGAGCAGAGGTGCAGAATCACCTCCCTTGACTGACTGTCACTGCTTCTCTTGATGCAGCCCGGGACACAGTTGGTCTGGGCTGCAAGCACACACTGAAGGCTCCTGTTCAACTTCTGCTCCACCCCCACCCCCAAGTCCTTCTCCTCAGTGCTGTCCTCAACCCTTTCTCCTCCCAGTCTTTATTGGTGCATGGGATTGTCTCCACCCAGGTGCAGAACCTTGCACTGGCCCTTGTTGAACTGCATCTAGTTTGCATGAGCCCACGGGGGCTGTAATGAGCCATTCTCCAACACATGCCTGGAGGAAGCTACTCCAAAGCATTTGGTGTTCAAGCACAAATGTCCATATCTCTACAACATTTAATGTGAGCTAGCAAGTAGGTAATCTGAGCTAAAGGGCTGTGAAGATGGTCCACTAACACCTCATGCCTGTGGCTCTGAGCAGATGTTCAGCACAATCGTGTTGTGCAAGTTACTTGTTTAAAAAGCTTTTCCAGTCTTGAAGGCTTTGTCTTTGTTCCTGTGTTGCAGAAAGAGCTCAGTAGGAAACATGGGTTGCCCTTTTCTTTACCATGTATTACTCAATATATCCTACAAAACCACCCCTGGTTTTCCCTTCTGCTATACAACACTTTTACTCTTTCTTCGAGGTAAATCTTGCTCTTTTTTTAGCCACAGCCTAAAACTCAGCCGCTAGCGCAGACACTTCAGGGTGGTGTTCATGGCAGTAAGCTGGAGGACACAACACTCTATCTCCCAGTGCTTTGATAACACCAATGTGTATTTTCTACCCTGGCTTTTGCATGACCACTGCCTTGTTTGCACCGTGCAGAACCTAATGCTGAGGCGTCCAAGCATCCCCTGCGAAGCCTGAGCCATCAGCCCAGACGGCCCACAGACAATCTCAGCATCTACTTCATCACCTAATGGTGCATCTTCAGACATCATCTCTGTCCATAACTAATTTTCTCTAAGAGCATCATTGTGAGAGTCCTCATCAAAGACTTTTTGGAAGCTGATACAAATTCCATCCAGCTGGCGCTCTGGCTGCACAGGATATCGATTCCCGTAAAAAATTTAAAAAGGCAGAAAACCAGCGTGAGCCTTGTGGTGGAAGACTTCTGCTCTTTGTGCAGCTCTTTCATCCCATTTCTGGATGCTGATATATAATTCTCTATCATCACCACGCAGCTCCTGCAGACATTACGGTGTGTGCCCGTATTCCGCTTTGCCTGGGGAACAGAGGGTTTCTGTGGGTTTGTGCATTTTTGTTAGCAGCCCAGCACTCTCTGCAAGAGCCTTCCAGAGTCCTGAGTGGTTGTGGCTCCATCCTGCTGACTAATTTCTACTCAAGTGAGAGTCTGGCCTAAACAGTTCCTCTCCTGATACCTCACTAACTCTTCTTTATTATTGGCAAAGGGAAACCCGTGGGAGTCAGTAGCCTGGGCTGAATAAAAACTCATGCTGCTGAAATTCAGAGGGGTTTCCCCACAGATCTTGTGATTCAGTGTGGGTTTATTGTGACCCAAGACATTTCATATCAGTTTCTGGCTCAGGTGATTCATTAAACAGTAGAAGAAAAAGCAAATCAAGTGCTGCACCAGGGAGGTTCAGGCTGGAAGACTTTCTTTACTACATGTGTTGTCAGTCACTGGAACGGGCTGCTCAGGGCAGAGGTGGGGTCCCCATCCTTGGAGGTATTTAAAGGCAGAGAGATATTATGCTGAGGGATGAAGTTTAGAGGTGACCTAGCAGTGCTGGGTTGAAGGTTGGACTTGATGATCTTAAAGGTCTCTTCCAAACAAAGAGATTTTATGACCCTCTGATTCTATTTCATACAGCTCCTAAATTAAGAATTTTATGGTGAGCTGGTTCCCTCATAAAGCGGTACCGGCCATGTGCCTCAGTGCCAGATATAGAGTAAGGAATGACTCTTCCATCATCACCATCACAAATGTCCCGTGTGCGTGCGGCCAGCTCGGCTCCCAGGTACAGGCTGTTTTGCTATCAGAGTGCTGAGCTCACTGCGATGTCTGTGTGGGAGAGATCCCTGCTTCTTGCACTGACACACACCCTGGGCAAGTCACAGAAGAACCCAGGAGCAATTTGTGAGAATAAGCTGATTCAGGGGACAGCAGAGGCAGGCCTGGATGACTTCACCCAGGACCAGCTGCCGTGTGCATCACGCAACGGCTTTGAGTTGCTCCACTGCACCTCCTCAGCAGTGCAGCTCGGCGTGTTGAGCACAGACTTCCAAACGTATCGCACACACAGGCTACCCGTCAACATCAGTCGGGATAGATTTGCCACGGGGCTGTCTCCCAGAGAAGAAAAGTTTCTGCACCTCAGTGGGAGAGCAGCAGCCCCGCGCAGTGCCATAATCACACGATCCACAGACATTTTCTAAAAATGAGGTCATTTCCATCGCGGAGAGGCACGTGAGACGCTTGTTCCCAGAAAATCTATCATGCTACGCTGGGGGAAAGGAAAGAGAAGACATCGTTCTAGCTCTGGCTTTATTGCATCAGATTTGGAGGGAGCAAGAGGAGTCTTTCGCAATCCGTTCTGCGAAGGAGCATCTCTTTCTTCGGGACAGAAAACATGGATAACTAGTGCGCTGAGTGATCTTGCTTGCCCACCTCTGGCTGAAAGAGGAGACTTTCAGCAGCAAAGCCTACAAATACTCACTGATCTGGATTTACAGAGCCCACCCAAATGTTAGGGTAAGGAAGAGGAAGGTACCCTTAGTGCTGCAAAACACTTGATTGCTTCCAACTGTTGAAAAACATACCAAGGCAGTCAGAGCCTGCTGACAACAGCACCCACAGGAACCCTCCATCCATCATCCCATCCATCCCTGAGGAAAAGGGTGGCTGATGCCCTGCAGGTCCACATAGGTTCCATCAACCAAGAACGAGCCACAGCCTCCTGCCCCTTTCTTCTGGGTTTTCAGCTGTGGTGAAGATGTTCTTTCAAGAAACAAAACATTTCAAGGAATTTAGCTGCTACCTTGACTTCTGCAAACAACTTCCACAAGTGTCAATAATCCAAACGAGCTCCTCTGGGGATCAAGGGACTTTGCAGGGCAGCAGCTCAGGCTGCTGCAACAATCACATCTCAGGAGCTTCTGCTGCCTGTCTGGCTTTTAAAGACCTGCAAGTTTCTCTCGGATCACTTTCCAAAATTAGTGCTATAGGCACTGTGCTTCAGGACCAGATCATAAATAACTGACTGTTTTCAGGCTTTTTTATGATTTGCAGTGATTCCAAGCACTTTCTGAAATGCTTTGAGCACAGCTGTAGAGATTGGAAAGCATAAAGGCACAGTATTGGTTCCTGGAGCAGAGCTCTCAACCCTGACTGAAGCAGCAGAGACAGCTGGCTCAACTACATATCCTGTGAAGAAGAAAATACCACTGAATGTTAGTTCTGACTGTGCTGAACACTGCAGTAATTTGGGTTTTCCCATGATCAGTGTAAGGCATGACTTGCTCAGGACTTCCATCATACCTATATTCATCTATAAATCTATACCCCATTCATCTATAAATCCACACAGCAAGTTGGTTGGCAGTGAAGGACCAAAGAGAAAACTTAGCCAGAGAAAGGAACATTACTGAGTGAAAAGGTTTTTACCTGCCTTTCTCATCCACTCCCTGCCAGCACTGAAAGCTTGGGGCAGATGTCTGCTCTCTCTCCTCTGGAGGCTGCGCTCCAAGCAGCCTCACCAGGCTGGAGCTTCACACCAGCAGTGCCTCTTGTGAAACACCTTCACCCCATGGCAGTAAAGTAAAGTGAAAAAACCCCACCAAATCACAGGACTGTGACTTCACATGACCCGTGGGTAGGAGGAGAACGTGGCTTAATGCAAACTCCTGTTCTGAGGAGAACAGACCTGTAAAAGAGAACTTAAACCATCCCAAGCCCTGTCCAATGTCCATCTGCCTGCCACCCTGCAGGGGCTCCATTATGTGACCCTGTCGAGAGAAAGTTGCAGCTGGAAGTTGCTGCTGTTATTTCAGACTCATTGCCAATGGCCACTCTGGCCACAGAGGACATCGCTGTCCTTGCCCTCACCCTCCCTCCCTCCCTCCCACCCTTGTGGTCTATGACACTTGTAACCTCCACTCTCTGCTCTCTGCTGACAACACTGGGCAGATAATTAGAATAAAAGGCTGAGCTGCAGCAAAAAGCTTTTTAAACACTACAACAAAAAAGCAGCTAAAGGTTCTGCGTGCGACACATCACCACCCATCTGCAGTATCAGTACGTCAGCATCTGCCTGCCACAAACATTAGTCCGTAAAAACAAAGGGATAAATCAATGGACCTGTATGCCCAGGACATATTATCTCAGAGAACACCGCAAGGCTGCGAGGAGCCCTCTTTATTTGCTCACCCAGGACCATTCACTCTGGTTACAAGGGGATGTTAGAGGATGAATTATCTCCAAGTGCCTCCGTGTATCACCGTATAAACTTGTACACACCACGACAGCAGTCATCAAATAACTTGGCATCTGAGCAGCTCTCTGCCCTGGTCATGGGCAATTTTCACATGTGTGTTGGAACTCCCAGTTCCTTTTTACCCCACAAGCCCACGGCTTTTCCCAGCTCCCTCTGCAGTGGCTGGGACCTCAGCTGGTGGCAAGGGCACGGGCGGTGACATTGCGCTTCAGGCTGTTGTAGTGGGGATGTCCCTCAGTCCAGTTCCAGCACACGTATCTCTGGAATGGAAGGAGACCCACAGCTTGCCTCTGCCCACTGGGGACACGGCAGAAGCAGCACTTCCACTAAATCCTTCCCTTTCAGCGCTGTCTGCTCTGGAAACCTCAGTATTACAGACGAGGCAAACCCGCCCCTACACATCCAATTCTGCTCAGGTCTTCAGGCAGAAAAATCCAGGCTGATGTGTCACACAGAGAAAATCAAGCCCTGACACCCACCTCCCCTTGACCCCATTCCCATCCTCTCCAGAAGCCAAACAAGCTTTGGTGACCCTCTAGAGCAAAGAAATAACGCAACAGGACCCTTTATCTGGCACCCTCTTACCTCCCTTTAAAAAAACCCAATCGCACAACAAAAACACCTGCGAATGGCTGAACTGCACTGGTCATGCTCTTAAAATGGTGAATTACTGGGAGATGAAAGCTTAATGATTAATCTTCAGGTTCTCACAGGGCAAATTGTCCTCTCTACAGTGTTGACCTCCAGTCTACCAGAGCCAAACTGCTTGCACTGAGCCGATCTCCAAAGAGCCCACTCGAAATCTGTGCAGCAAATAGCTCCAGTGTTCACCTTTCCCACCCTGGGGCTGCCTGAGACACAAGGAGACAAAGGCTACCATTGTCCTCTGATTGATGCTGGTCCGATTCCCACTGGGCAAAAGGGACACTGGGCCACTTTTGACACTTTTCTAGCCTGTGTACACATATCCACCGCAGCCCTATTTCAGGAAAGACAACCGAGAAGAATGAGTTTTGCATAGTGACGTGTGGAGGGGAGAAAAAAGGAAGCTGGACCTGCTAAAATTAGAAAGTGCTTACGCCCCCGAAGGCGGCTGCTCCGGCCCACGCATCTCATCACGAGGAGGTGCTCAGCTATATTTACCCCCTGTACGGAGTGTTTAACTTGAGATGGGACACAGAAAACCCCAGCAGGATGTGGTGAGTGAGAAGGGAAGTTCACAAGATGTGATCTCTAACTGACATCATTTTTGAGGCACATCTGAAACTCAGATGCTTTTTGGGGTTTTTTTATGTGCAAGTTACTCATTAAAAAAACAAACAGCAGAAAAGAAACAAAAGAAAGACAATCCGAAAGAAAACACAGAAGCTGTATCAATAGCACAACGGGAGCTTGGGGGCACCTCTGATGTTCATTTAGCAATGACAACCTTCCACACCGGGGCCCAGCCCTCCTGCTGATGTCTCAGCTGGGAGGGCATCCTTTTGGGGAGGTCACCACCACCATGGTATGATGCTGCTGGCCTGGTCTGTCCCACTTGAGCTAGCCAGGTCCACCCACCAGTCTCATCTGCAGAGATATCATCAGCCCAGGGTCACAGAACCATGGGGTCTGGGCAGTATTTCCCTTTGCCCATAATCACAACCAGGCTGGGAAACACCATTAAAGCCTTTGGTGATACTGGGGCAAGGAGCAATGCTGGAAGCCCGTACTAACACACCCAACAGCTCTGGTGGTCTGGATGGGAAAGGTGACCTCTCCAAAGAAGTGCAGAGCACTTGCCCCTTCACATGAGCAAATCTGGAAGCCAGTGTTTGGCACTGCTGCTTCTCCCTGTGCACAGCTAATCCTGTGGGTGGCTACAAGCACTTGGATAAGGACAGCAGCCCCCAGTCCTGTCCCAGTCAGGCCCGTACAGCCCAACTCCTGCATAACCAGAACCAGGGCTGTTTCAGAAGATCCTACGTGTGTGTGGCTTTGGCAGAGGGGTACAAAAGCTTGAGCTTCCAGAATGAGGAGGAAAGATGGGGGGCTACTTGTCTCACTTTGCACAGGATCTTTTGGCATCTGGGAGGGGGATATAGTGGGCTGCAGGAATTGGACACAACCCTAGCTCTGGGGCTGCCTGGCTTCAACAAGACAGAAACCCTGGGCCAAGAGAAACCTGTCTCCTGGCGAAAGCTATTCCCAGTGATCCTGGGCTACAGATGCAAACAAAAGCCTGGGGACCAGAAGATGCTTCCTCCCTCCTCCACTTTATTTGAAGAGCTGTTGGGCACCCAGCTGCAGTGGCTGTCAGCCTGTGC
The DNA here is from genome assembly GCA_013400115.1 of Rhinopomastus cyanomelas. Classification (NCBI taxonomy): domain Eukaryota; kingdom Metazoa; phylum Chordata; class Aves; order Bucerotiformes; family Rhinopomastidae; genus Rhinopomastus; species Rhinopomastus cyanomelas. The sequence continues at coordinate 189,094 of VXBP01009263.1, read as the reverse complement.
TTCTCACCCCACTGGTGGGTGTCAGGAGGATGGAGCGAGGTTCTGCTCAGTGGCATCTAATGATAGGACAAAGGTCAATGGGTGTAAGTTGGAATGTAAGAGGTTCCACATCAGTATGAGAAGGAACTTGTTCACAGTGAGGGTGACAGAGCCCTGGAAGGGGCTGCCCAAGGGGGTTGTGGAGTCCTCTTCTCTGGAGACATTAAAAACCTGTCTGGATATGTTCCTGTGTGACTTGTTCTAGGTGGTCCTGCTGTGGCAGAGGGATTGGCCTGGATGATCTTTCAAGATCTCTTCCAATCCCTAATGCTCTGTGATCACTCTGTCTTTTCACCTTTTCCCTTCTTTTTCTTTGGTTGACCCTTTGGTCATGATGTCCATGCTTCGTGGAGCTGGCAGCTGGTGCCTCTGGGACTGCAGACACACGCAGCCACCAAGGCTTGTTCCTCTGCTCTTTTTGTTGTGCAACATGAATTTAGAGCCAAGTAGGAGCTCAATCTGACAATTTTCAGAGGTCTTCTCAACAATTCTTGTCAACTTTCTGTCCCTATAAGGACGTAAACAGAACGACTGAACTTGGCAGGCCCAGTTCCAGGCTTCCTTGGCAATCCTCAGCCACCATCAGAGAATAACTGTGCAGCCTCAGATGCACAGACAAACAAAAATGAAAAAGTCCTGGAAGTTACAGAGCCTCAGCTTTGCTCATAATTTGATTAAAACAAATGAGATCAGTTCTGTCCAGAGACTTTCTTGGGGTGCCAGAGAGGAAGGCAGATTGCAGACATCCCTATCACCAACCCGGTGCCTGCAATGCCAGAGCTACAGTCCTGCATACAAAAACCTTCTTGCAGCATCTCTAGCGCTCTCCACCTCATGCTGTTGTGTGCTCTCATGTTCTCACTCAGTGTTCTCCCCACAAACACCACCATGACCCACACTGTGATCTGTCACTTCAACAGCGACTCACAGATTCCTCCAAGAACTTACATGGAGCTGTAGTGAAATCCTCTCCACTTTCTGTGTGCAACACGCTGAAGGTACAGCCTTTCCATCTATCCACAAAAAAGTCTCATCAACCTGCCTCTCACAATCACAGGACGCTTCTGCCCTTGACAAATGCCATCCTGTCATCCAATATTCTGCTGCTGGACCGTCGCTTTGAGCATCTCACCTTCCACCTTCTCCTAATAGCATCAAACAAGAACTGCTTGTCTCTGTTTTCAAGGCCCTCCCCAACCCAACTGTCACTCCTGCGTTTGCTGTTGCAAGGTCAAAGCCTGTTTCATGGATTGTTCTGAGGAAATCTCCACTGGAACTTACTGTCACCCCCCCAAAAAATATTAATTACATCTCTTTTATCCATATTTATATCTATATTGTAACCCTGACTGATTCTATGACTTGGTCTAGGTGATCCTGCCGTGGCAGGGGGACTGGACTAGATGATCTTTCGAGGTCTCTTCCAATCCCTAATGATTCTATGATCCCATGATTCTGTATCTGTATCTAGCTATACAGACCTACAAGTCCTTCTGCTTCTTGTAGTCTGCTCCTTCAAAGGGAATTCAGTGACAGAATTGAGGCTGGGCCATCTGTGAGACATGACTTAAAAACAGGGGGAAGAAAAGAGCGCAGACATGCTCCAGTGTCAGTTATTTATGGGTAGTCTTCAACAGCTAAACATTATCTCTCAATCAAGATCCTACATAGGAAATACTAAGCACCTACCACTTTCTGGAGAGATTCAGAGCTAGAGGCTATGAAGAGCAACATCAAACTTAGTGGAAAGTTCTGTGTTCAACTACAAAGAAGATCCTCTAAAACACTGCAGTTTGGCCTCTTCAAGAGGAAACCAAAGGCTCTGCCACAGCCTGGTTCAAGTGATCTTTCTTTACATTTCCCTCACAGCTAAAAAAAACTCCCTGCATTCTGTACTTGCCAGAGCTACCGGTTTTAGTGGTGATGTCCCAATGAAAGCCAGAGCCACTCAAGTATTTCCACAGCTGCTCAAAATGTTTGCTGGATTATAAGGTCACATATAGGACACATCTTTAGTACACTCATAGTATGGAGCCTCTATGCTGAAATGGAACCAGGGATCCTCATGATCACTGATGTTCCCCTACCAGCACCGGGATCCAGTGTTATTTAGCCCTGCCAACTCCCTTCTGAGGGCTGTGAGTTTTCCCATCCTAACCTGGCTGTAGGAGGCATCAAGAGTATTTCTGATCCATCCAGAGCTTTGACCTGCGTCTGTTCCAATATTGGTCACAGAAGCACCTCACTAAAACACAAACAAACAAAACCACCCAAAACCCCCCCTAACAAACAAACCAACAAACTCACCAGAAGAACTAAGAAAATAGAATCACACAAAAGCTGTCAATACGGACACAGAACTGATGACAAAATGCTAGTTTCTGCTGAGGAGGCCCTGTTGTCCTTTCTCATCCTTTCCACAGGTCCCCATAGCTGGGTCACTCAGCACAATCTGCTCTGCAGGGCCATCCAGTACCTTCAAAATGGGAAACCTGCAGAATTTCCCACATGGAAGAGCTCTGCACTCAATGTTTGACACTCAGGCACGGGTCTCCAGCTAGAAGACAAGGTGCTCAAAGAGTAGGTTTCATCTCTGGACACATAAAGTTCTCCCTCTAGAAGATAAACTGGCGCACATCCATGATTTTGCAGTGCACATGGTTTTGTGAGGTGAAGGTGTCTCTAGGACAGTGGGATTCCCCTCATTTAGGTGCAGATGAAGATCAGGCCCCGGGCGCAGTCTGGCAGCCATCGCACAGCCCAGAGCTGTGGAGTGGAACAGCTGCACTGTGAACCAGAGCAGCCAAGGCTACACCTTGTAATCAGGGGTTCAAAGCAAGAACATGACTGAGGCAGTACAAAATAAATGGATTATTCATTATTAGCCATTTCCCCTCGTTCCACACTTTGGATGGGGTTTGTTCCTTCTCCCGTTGAGGCACTTGCAGACTTTGGAAGCTGCCACCCTCTGTTTGCCCACTTTGCACCGACGGAGCCAGGAGAGCTTCCCTCCTCCCATCCCAAGCTCACCACCATCTTATCAGGCTCGTAGGAATTGTTGCGTGAGGCTAAATAACCCAGGAGCAGAATGCTGAAGCCAAGTCAGATGCTAGCAGTGACAGGGGACTCGCACAAAATCATCTCGGGGCTTTACTGTTTATCTGGAAGAGCCCAGGATCTTAACACTTTAATTACCACCACTTCACCAAGCCTTACCTCAAGCTACCTGGAAAGATGAGTAAGGGAAACACATAAATATTTGCTGATGAGCAGTGGCGGACGCCAGGAGGGGAAGAAACAGAGATAAATCAAAGCACGTTCCCAAAGGTTGGGCTGGCAGAGCTATCGCCCCGATGCATCGGTTTAATTTCTGGCATTCGTCAAAAGTCTACAGACACGGCGATTTCCACTCAGCCCACAGAAAGCTCCAAGGCAACAGTGCTATTGTCCCACCAAAGAAAACAGCACGCAGGTGGAAAGAAGAATTTCCAGACTCTCATTAGGGCGCCTGTTTCACAGATAAGCATCGAGTCTTGCCTAACCCCGTCTCCCTTCCACTCTCCTATGCAGCTGCACAGCGGCAGTTCCAAGAAGGAATGAACTGGGAAGACCTGAAATGCTCTGCCCTCTAAATAGATCATGGAGCACTCTATTTTGTCCTCATTTTATGCCAAATGCAATGTAATAGAAGTGCCCTGCCTGCTGCTGGGACAGGGAGCTCACCATTATCTCATACAACCCCGATAACGCAATCAGGTTACATCCGAGGCGCAGCCCCTCAGCCCACAAGGCAGAGATTTGATTTCTTAATTTTTCAGAAAATCTGAAAATTAACAGGAAGTTGGGTCTTCTCAGTCAGGTAATTGGTTTGTACTGGGCTACAGCAGTCGCCTGAGATTTTTCCATCTGCAGTTGAAAATGCTGCTTGCTCAAAATTTTGACTTCGCGCCAAAGCTACAGCTAGATGCCAGATTTAAAAATGAGATTAAGGGTGATTCTGCTCCTCTGCGCTGCCCTGGTGACACCTCACCTGGAGTCCTGCATCCTGTTCTGGATCCCCCAGCAGCTGAAGGAGGTGGAGCTGTTGGAGAGGGTCCAGAGGAGGCCACGAAAATGCTCAGAGGGCTGAAGCTCCTCTGCTGTGGGGATAGGCTGAGAGAGTTGGGGTTGTTCAGCCTGAAGAGTAGAAGGTTCTGGGGGGACCTTCATCTTTCATCTCCTCAAAGGGGCTGTCAGAAGGCTGGGGAAGACTGTTCCCAAGGGCAGGGAACAATAGGACAAGGGGGCATGGTTTGAGTCTGGAAAGGGGCAGATTGAGGCTGGACAAGAGGGGAAAGTTGTTGAATCTGAGGTTGGGAACAGGCTGCCCAGAGAGGTGGTGGAGGCTCCATCCCTGGAGCCATTCAAGGTCAGGCTGGCTGGGGCTCTGAGCAACCTGGTCTGATTAGAGATAGCCCTGCTGGCTGTAGGGGAGTTGGACTAGATGACCTTTGAAGGTCCTTTCCAAACCAACACATTCTGTGATTCTATGAATTCAGATTGTAAAGTGAGAGACTCCAACTAGTGTCCTAGTTGTACTGCATTAGCTTCATACCTTAGTTAAGGGTTGGCTTATGTAAGCAAGCTGATTTCTTCCTGTGCTAACTCCTACTGGTCTAGCACATCTTATTTGATGCTACACAGGCACAGAAAGCAATTGAAGGTTGTCTAGGAAGATTCTGGTAACAGTGAAATAAAGATTCTCTGAGCCACATTCTTTAAAATCTTGTGAGCAAGGCAGAGCCCCTGTCTGGCAGTAAGGACCAAGGAGCACATGCACCAGGATTTGAAGATGCTCAGCAGCCCTGAGCATTAGGGACAAAATGGAGCTGAAGAACCATGACCCAGTCAACCCTTACTGGGTTCACCTTGCTGCTGGGAGTAAATATCAATAAAACTTATTTTCATTCAAGATGGCAAATCAAAATCTACTGTAGAGTCCTAATATCTGACAAATGTCAGCGCGAGATTTCCATAAAGTCGCATTTTAAAGTAGATTCAACTGTCAAGCAGACAAGACCCAGCCTGTTCTCAGGCTTGTCTGTCAGGGTAATGTGGAGAGGAAAACTAAGGATGGGTGAAAATGTGGGAGAACTCCGAAGCAGTCATTGTCTTCTAAACACCAGACAGCGTCGGAGCTCACACGAAGTGCTTCGTGCTATAAATAAAATGTAATAGTATCAACACAGACAAAGCCAGATTTAAAAGTCAAATCAGGTAAAACACAATTCACACGTCGCCGGCAACATCTACACAAATACGTCGCGCAGAAAAGCAGCGTTCTTTGGGAGCAGAAAAGCAGGGATTAAAAAAAATACACAACTAAATATTTGCTTCAATCTGTTGTCTGCTTAAATGGAAAGGTCTCACAGTGCTTAAAGAGGCTCAAGTGATTTGCAGCCCAACAGTCTCCTATAAAACTTAAAGCATCCAGCCAGGCTCCTTCTTCAGATGGTTTTAGCTTTTTGGTGGAGTTTTGCCCTGGCTCTACAAGCTTCCAGCCTGTGGGTCAGGAGCCAATGGAGGATCATGAGCTGAGAAAGCAAAAGCAAGTTTATGTCAAGGGGCACATTCTTTGCAGAGGGCCCACAGCTCTATCAGAAAATTCATGTAGGTAGAAGGGTCTTAAAGCAAAAATGACAGCAAGCTATTCTTTGAAAGAAAAGGAGCCAGCAGAAAAACTCTAGGAGATGAACTAGATGAATCATCTGTCTAGTGTCTCCATCTTAGTAGGAGGAAGTCCGTGATGAGGTTTGTGTTATGAACTTGATAAGCTCGATTTTAAACGATGCAGGAGAAACAGATTGAGGTACGATGCTGAAATAAAATTCTCGTCAGAAAGTGCTGAGCCCCAGTGTTGGGAAAGGTCTCACTAAACTGTCAGCAGATCACAGAATCATCAATTTTGGAAGAGACCCTTAAGATTATCAAGTCCAACTGTCAACCCAACCCCATCCTGCCTCAGATCTACTCATTGTTTGAACCCCTCTAGAGACAGTGACTTTCCCCCCTCCCTGGGCAGCCTTTTCCAAGCCCTGACCATTGTCTCCAGGAAGAAATTTTTCCTGATGTTCAACCTAACTCTCTTCTGGCACCACTTGAGGTCATTTCCTCTTGTTCTGTTGCTGGTGACCTCTCTCAAACCTCCTCTCAGTAGATGTAAAGAGCCATAAGGTCTCCCCTCAGCCTCCTTTTCTCCAGACTAGCCAATCCCAGTTCCCTCAGCAACTCCTCATCAGACCTGTCCTCCAGGCCCTTCACCAGCTCTTCTCTGCCGCTTCTCCAGCACCTCAATATCCATCTTCTATTGAGGTACCCAAAACTGAAATGAGCCTGGAATGGGTTTCCCAGGAAGGTGGTGGAGGCCCAGTCCTTGGAGGTGTTTAAGGCCAGGCTGGACGAGGCTCTGGCCAGCCTGATCTAGGGTGGGGTGTCCCTGCCTGTGGCAGGGGAGTTGGAACTGGATGATCCTGTTGGTCTCTTCTAACCCTGACTTGGTCTGGGTGATCCTGCTGTGGCAGGGGGATTGGACTAGATGATCTTTTGAGGTCCCTTCCAGTCCCTAATGATTCAATGATTCTATGAACGCAATATCCTAGGTGAGGCCTCACCAGTGCCTGGTACAGAAGGAGATGGCCAGGTCCAGCCTCTGACATCCACGGCAATGCCAAATATCAAAACCTTTTCTCACCAAGTCATTAGTTTGTTCACTCGTTATGTCCTCAGTGGAGAAAGGCATCGGCTGACTCGCACAGGCCCCTCTGTCACCCTGTGGTTTCTGCCACCTTTGTGGAAGAGGAAGCCCTAGGAAACAGGGAGAAGCACAAGGCAGGACTGCTCCTGCACATGCCCAGAGCGCCCCAGGCCCGTGCCAGGGAGCCTGCTGGTCACCATCCTGTGCTGGAAAGTGGCAGCAAATCCTGGCGCGTGCACTACACTGGCCTTTTCATCCCCTGCGCTCTCCGTGGCTGCTGGTACTTGTGGGGAGGCCTGACTCGCTCGCTGTCGGAGCGGAGCGGCTGCAAATTGGCACGATGTAGGCCCTGTGCCAGTCGCCACGACAAAACACTCAACAAAGATGCCCTTGTGTCAATACAGTTTATTTGCTTCTTCCCTTTCTATTTATAATATTTGCTCTGAATGAAACAGCCAGTTTACATCCTCCAGGGGATTCTCTGGTGCCTATTTTGGGGTGAGAATTTAGACTCGCAGCCATAACAGAGCCAATCAGGCCCATGTTTCCCCCGTCATTTACTCGTTTGGGGGTCAAAGACTACAGTTGGGTTTTACACTGCAAGTTACCTCCTTTGATTTCTTCTGAAGTAGTTTTTTAAAAGGCACTGTTAAAGGGTGTGTTCACCCCATAAACAATCACTCCGCTATATCACAGAATCACAGTAACCACAGAACAATGGGGATTGGAAGGGACCTCAAAAGATCACCTAGTCCAATCCCCCTGCCCAGAGCAGGATCACCTAGATCCAGTCACGCAGGAACGTGTCCAGTTGGGTTTTAAACCCCATGGGCAGCCCCCTCCAGTGCTCTGTCACACTCACCATAAAGAAGTTCCTTTTCATATTTATGTGGAACCGCCTATGTTCCAGCTCACACCCATTGTCCCTTGTCCTATCATTAGATGACACTGAGAAGAGCCTGGCTCCACCATCCTGACACCCACTAGTCACATATTTATCGCCATTAATGAAGTTACCCCTCAGTCTCCTTTTCTCCAAGCTAAAGAGACCCAGCTCCCTCAGCCTTTCCTCACAATGGAAATGTTCCACACCCTTCACCACCTTATGTCTGATCACAACAACCTGCAAGGAGTTATTCTATAGCTCCTGAATAATTTTTAATGATTTTCATTTTAATGTATTTATTAAATTTTTTAAATGTTATTTATTTTTAATTTATTAATTTAGCAGTACAGCATCTCTATTTCTAAAGGCTTGGAAAACTGGGCACTACAGGGGCATCTGAATCAACCACATTCTTACACTGCCCCAAAATGTTGAACCAACATTTCATAGAATTATAGAAGCATTCAGGTTGGAAAAGACTCTCGACATCATCAAGTCCAACTATTAATCCTCTTCTACTTCAGGAGCCCAGGGAATCGATGGTCCTAGAAGGGTGGCTACCAGAGCTGTGTGCACCTAGTGGTTATTAAAACAAAAATTCTCCCACTCAACATACACTTCAAATTTGAAAAATGCAAATGCTTTACAATCTCATTTGAAAATTCCATTCACACAACTGTGGATCATAGAATCACAGAACATTAGGGGTTGGAAGGGACCTCGAAAGATTATCTAGTCCAATTCCCCTGCCACAGCAGGATCATCTAGACCAAGTTGCACAAGAATATGACTGTCCTGTCCAGATAGAAAACAACAGTCAGTGTTTCAGGAAGCAGCAGGAAAAAAAGGGTATGAGAAGCTCAACAAAGTTGCTAAATTTCCATAATTATTCTTCTGACACTGTGTGCACTGAACAGGTGACCACAGAGTCCCTTGAGAGTTACGGCCCAAACCAGCCCCAGCATCTAGTGTCCCCTGAGAGTGAAGTGACACAGCACTCCAAGGAAGACCTTTTCTCTAAGAGAGACTTTACTTGTTTGCCAAAGATGTCACCAACCCACTGATGGCAATGATGGGGTCAAGGTGACTGGCTGAGATGACAGCTTCACCTTAAACCTTACACCTTCTTCCAAGGTCCTTCTGCTGTTCCTTTCAGCTCTCAGACCATCAGTCCTCCAAGTTTATAATTGCAAAGTGTGAAAGAAAGTCTGTACAAGCTTGTCCTTCTTTCAGATCCCTGAGAAATGGGTCTGTGGATGGGGGTCTCTCAGGTGTAGAGCAACTTGTGAGAAAGTGGTGATGATAAGGCTAGGAAAAGGTTGGACTCGATGATCTTGAGGGTCTCTCCAGCTGAAATCATTCTATTATTCTGTGATTCTATTATTCTGTGAGGGTGACTGAACACTGGCACAGGTTGCCCAGAAAGGTTATGGAACGTCCCTCCTTCAAGATGCTCAAAAAACCATCTATACATGGTCCATGGCAGCTGGATCTGGGTGGCTCTGCTTGAGAAGGGTGTTGGTCTAGATGGTCACTGGAAGTCCCTTCCAACCTCAAGCAGACTTTTGTTCTGTGATCCCACTGTGCTGTCACAGCCCAGAGCTCCAGGTGAACAGGAGTTGTGTTTTGTTATATTTCAATCAAGGCACAGAGCACCATCACCCCTCCTTCATGCTCCTGTACTCTTACATATCTTTTTTGCCCCTGAATTATAAATTTGGCTTCGAAATTCAGTTCAATATAAAAGCTGCTGCTTTGCCAGGTTGGTGAGTCGATGCCGTTGATGCTGAGAACTCTTAGTGATGCCCAGTAAAAGCCGCAGCTGCTGGTCTGCAGTTGGGACAGCATCTGCAGGGCTCCAGGTTTATTCTTAGACTCACAGAATCACTCTGGTTGGAAAAGGCCCTGGAGATCATCCAGTCCAACCAAGAACCCAACTCTGCCAAGGTCACCACCAGACCAGACCTCTCAGTACCACATCTAAACGATCTCTGAACGCACTAAGTGATGGTGGCTCAACCCCCTCCCTGGGCAGGTTGTTCCAAGATCTGGCTGCTCTTTCAGTAAAAGTTTTTTCCTAATGTCCAGCCTAAAACATTCCTATCAGAGGAAAACTTCCTCTCTGTTGATATTCGTCCGAGGCAGAGTGCTGCAGCCTCCCAGGCAGGGCTGCTATCCTTATGATAACTGAGCGACCCACCTCTGTATCTGTTGACTTAAGACTGATTAGTGCAAAGCAGCTAAGGGTTAGAGCCGATAAAGGAATTAAGATGTGATCCAAAATAGCACCTAATTACCTAAAGTGCTGCGTAGGAGGTTTTTAGGGTAAAACTCAGGAAAACAACACAAAATTCACCCGCTTATATATTCAGATGGATTTCTGCAAAAAATACCCAAGGGCACCCAAAGCCACAATGCTGGTTCCATCGAGACAGGAGTGAAGGCCAACACAGAGCTGTCAGTCTGCAAAACCTGCCGTGTGTGAACCAGGGAGATCTGGACTAGTAGGAGACTGGTTTAAGCTAGAGAAAGCAAAGAATTTACTGGCACAGCGGGGTGTCAGTCCCCAGCCCTGCTGCCACAGCAGCCCGGTGTGGCAGGTGAGACCTGCGGCTTCAAAACAGGATTAGACAGAATCTGTGGGCCAGCAGCAAATGGCAAAGTCAACAGGGATGTCCCCTGTCACCCTCTTGTGTGACGGCCGCGAGTGCTCATGAGGACACAGGGGACTGGGCCACAGCCAGCAGTGGGCTGCTGGGCTGTCCCAGGGGAGCATCTCCTGTTGGAACTGCTCATCTCAGCTGTGTGCAAGGCTCACTCCCTCTTCAAAGGGTGCTTTCAATAAAATACCATGCTGATGGAAAAACATCAAAATATCAATTTGCATATAAATATCCCAGCCTCCAGCAGGCTACTTCATCAAATTTGTCCCTGGTCTTACTCCTAGGAGAGCAAGAGTAGGGTAGTAATAAATAGTAGAATGAGTACAAAAAGTACAAATTTTATTGCTTTCTATAGGAACAGGACAGAGAGTGAGTTTCAAAGTGAATTAGCTGGTGAATTTGTCTCCAAAAGGACTCATCTAAGATAAATCTGGGTCCACGGGACTACTGCTGACAGCAGTGCAAACCAGGAACACAGGTCTTCTCTCGCAGCCCCACGTCAAGGGATCAGTCACCATCCTTGGCCCATTGTCAGAGACTCTTTTTAAAATAAAGGTTTTAAAAATCATCTCAAAGCCATCAGGATGCTCCCAATGCAACAGACAGAGCACATGTGCGATTGCTGCTGAGCAATCGCTGTTCTCTCCAGCCCCAAGAACCCATGTGGAGGTCATGGAGGATCTCAGATCTGCCGAGCAGCTGAGCCTGGCATATGGGCTCCCGGGCCACAGCGGATGCCAGGGCCACGCAGGGAGCGTGAGACAGGCAAAGAAAAGCCTGAGTCTCCCAAACACTGCAGGCAGCTCAGCAGACCTGGAGCCCTGCCTGCGGCTCCAGGGCAGCACTGAGCTGCGGGTACGTAACACGAGCAGCACATGCGTTAGAGATCGAGTGAGGAACCGTGAGATCAGACCAGACAAATGAAACTACTGGACATTTTAAAGAACTTTCACTTTAAAAGCTACCTGACTGCATCTAAGACTTCCACGATGTTGCAGGGCAGGTATGAGTCTGGTTTCAAGACTGTAGATGTGAAACCCACTAGAAAAATCTCTGGAAAACAAATTCCCTTGTCAGAGCATCCCAGTATGTTCCCAAGTTTCTGCCATGCCTAGGTCCCCAAAACAGGACCACAATGAATAAACTAGTGCCCAGGATTGCTTTGATTTCCTCTTAATCAGGTGCTTCCCAGCGATGCCACAGCCCTGCAGGGGTTTGAGCAAACCCTGTTCTCAAGCCTTTCCTTTAAGGCAGAGTCAGCCAGCTTTGGAACCAACAGCTTTAATGAGCAAATCCTAGGAGGAAAATATAAACCATTTGAGAAAGGACTTGGAACACATAATCCACGTGTCTGCAAAACATTTCTGTTCCTGAGAAAGATTCAAACTCTATCACTACAGCAAGGTTCAACAGGTATCATTGTGAAGAAATCAATTAGCTGCTGCAGAAAGAATAAATGAAGAGAACATTTCTCTCCTCAGCTGGAGGAACTTCTTCTCTGTTCAAACACCTTAATAATGTACAGCCAGGGCAAATTTCAGAGTCAGCCTGCAGTACTGTTATGATAATGATAATAATTCTTACCAGAGAGATGTTAAACAACAGCAGTCACGTGCAGAATTGACACTCACATGGATTTTAAAAGCAAGTAAAATGCTGCCAGGCAACCCCCACTTCTTCACATTCCCTCTGAAAACCCTTTTCCCCATGAAGTGTTGCAGGGATAATCCAGCCCTAAAAATCAAAATGCCTCTGAGCTGTATGTGTCCTGTGACAATCCTAAAAATGGTTTTTGTCTGTGGTCTGTAGGTGCACAAGATACACTGGCCATAGCAGTGAAGGGAAACAAGCCCACGACTGTCAGTGGATTCAGTGTCAGACACCTGCTCCTCCAGGGAAAGGTTCTGGCAATTTCCAAGCAGAAAAATATTGAACACTATTGCCACTGGGAATTACCTAGTCCCCTGCCCTGCCGAGAGAGCCCTGGGCTCTGCTCTCATAAAGACAGATGGGGTGGAGAGAACCCGGACTGATCCCCCATGGAATCTCCATGGACCACACGGGCTCATCGACACACGAACGTTTGAAATTAGGAAAGAAGAATCATGAAACACACAAGGAGCTTACAGAAGTGGTTCCTGCCTCTCGCAGCTGCCTGGGGTCAGCCCAGGTCTCGGGGAAGACCCAAGTGAACAGTTTATCCAGCTCTGCCTCGTACAAACCCAAAGCCCTACCTCTGCAGAGATGTTCAGAGAACAGCTGTACTGGATGTCTGGATATCAAGGGAAAGACTTTGGGAAAGTCTTGCATGGAAAGACTCGTAAGAAACAAGTTGAAGCTTAAACTCTGCACTATCCCAACTCATAAATCCTTCCCTATCCAGCACTGTAGGGTCTAAAACAAAGCATAATGTGACATGGAGGAGCATATCATGGAGACCTGAAACCCACTGTCCTCACAGCATCTCACTACCGACAGGCCAGCGTTCTGCTTGGGGAAATGCTCTGAGAAGAGGAAGCACATGAGGTGTAGCTGGAAATAGTACGTCAGCAAACAGCTTTCTCACAGCTTGCAGCTCCTGTTACTCATAGGTGCTTGCAAAGGAAAAGAGAGGGAGTCCTTCAAGAAAGGAAAATTAAAAATTGTGTATATTCCCCCCTGTGATCACCTTCCTGCATCCTGAACTTGAAATGTAGGAAACAAGCGGAGATTCGTGGACCTGAAGCACAGAATTCAAGGGCTACATCCCCACAACCATCTGCCTGAGTTCTGAGGTCTTGAGTAAGTTAGTTTGCACTTTCCAGTCCCTTTCTCACATGTGCAAAACCCTCCTGGATATGTTCCTGTGCCACTTGGTCTGGGTGATCCTGCTCTGGCAGGGGGACTGGACTGGATGATCTTTCGAGGTCCCTTCCAATACCTAATGCTCTGTGATGCTGTGAAAACTGCTGCAATTCCTTACTTGGATAAATGTCATTATCTCCCCTTCAATCTAAGTTATACAATAATTTTCTGGGTATATTTGTTCACCAGGACTAGCTGCTAACTCCTACCCTGGTTGCTGCATTAACTCATTAACGTGCAAAAAAGGGGTTAATATCCTTAAATTAAATAGGCTAAATGAGGGCAAAATGTTATTATTCAGGGTGTATCTTCCCACAAAAACAGCCCCCCAACCCTTATACTGGCACAGCATGATTCAAAATGCTCTTTGACTTAAATATTAGAGGTGCTCTGCTCACATCAGGACTGCAGGCTGGTTCCCAAAGATTTCAGTCCATAAAACCAGTTTGTATTATCCCTCTTCATTAGCCCTCTGAGCTTGTTGCACCCTCTGAGTTGTACTATGTGGGCAGAAGCAACCAGCAGCAAAGGAAGAGGAGAAGCTCTTGCCTGGAGCAAAGCCTGGGAGCTTGGAGGCAGCAAGGCAGGAGCTGTGGAACACCAGCTGCCGTTTGCAGCTCCAAATGAGTTTCGTCGCTGGCTGCCAAAACCAGCAAGCCTTGGTGTTTAGGTTAAAGGCAACACTCATCCCAATTCACTCCACGGTGATTATGCCTTCCCTGCAAGCTCTCTGAGGCATCTACGCTGGGCTGTCCCAAGGCCGCCAACAAAACCAGCCCTTCTGCTTTTGCACTCCCCGGTCAGATCACGGCACTGCACTGGTCACCAGTACTCAGGAGTGTGGATGGACTGGGACACTAACTCCAGCAGTGTGTCCCACATTCTGCTCACATCCAGAGCAGGAGAGCAGCTCTGAGCTTGGGTGGGACAGGCACCACTTGCTGCAGCTCAGGAACATGCAGGAACTGTGGGATTCTTTATGGAAGGCAACGCAGTGGGGAGACCAAGCGGGTCCTCTTTGTTCACTGCAGTTTATAGACTCACGATTGTTCGTCTGGGCCGCGGGCACAGGGACTGCAAAGTCTGGGCATGTGGGCTGGGTGACATTCCCAGCGTAGGAACGAAATTCTGTGCATGAATTTGGTCAAGTTCCTCAAATCCACAGTGTCCAGGATGTTGTGCTTCTGTGTCCTGCGTGGGTACCCTGTTCAGACATCTCCAAGAGACGCAAACACCCCAGCAAGGACCACGCAGCAGCTGAGCATGGATGAAAGCTGTGCTACAGCATGCAGTCATGACTTCACTAGCATCATGACTCTTCCCATTTCAGCAACACCTCGATGTGTTGATGGACTGCCCAAGGCAGTGGTGGAGTCCCCATCCCTGGATATATTTAAGGACAGACTGGACTGTCGCCCTTGGTGCCCTCGTCTGGCTGATGGGGTGATGTTAGGTCATGGTCTGGGATGGATGAGCTCAGAGGGCTTTTCCAGCATCAATCCTCCTGTGACTCTGTAAAAGTTATACTGAAGCTCAACAACCCAAAGGCTGATTTCACCACCACTGTCAAACCTGTCTGTCCAGTGTGGATGGAGACATGGTCACAACAAAACTCTCTGAAACGAACGTGAAAGACTTGCCTAGAATCACAAGTCAAACATCCCAAGCAACAAGGGCACCCAAAGCCTCCTGGCACCTGTCCTAGCTAATCTGACTGTGCTCGAAACTTAATCAGAGTTTCTCACTCCACATTCTTGCCTCTGCGGTAACTAAAATAAATAAAGAAATACATCAAAACATAACGTTTATTTTAACTTAGCAGGTCGGCAGAGACGGGGAAAAGGAAAACGAAGGAAGCTGCGTTTCTCTAGTGTCACTGGAAATAAATCAAACCAAATCCTAGAGGCCTGATCCAAAGAAAACTTGGACTTTAAGCCGTCCCAAAATCTCCAAACAAACAGACAATATTCTGGATGAAGTGCAGATGCCTGTTGGCCTGCTGGTTTAGAGAACCAGGAAAGAATCCCCAGAAAACCCCAGAACCCCCTTCTGCTCATGTAACTGATATAAGTAAGTTTCTGGGAAGTTCTGCTGGACACTTTTCGCTGAGAAGGTGCTGGGGTAGGTCCTTTCAAGCCTTATTAGGATGACACTTGATCGAGGAGCCAGCAATGTCTGCACTGAAAAATGACCTTCAAACCAGGGTATGAATGAAAGCTTTTTTCCTACCAGATTTTTGGGAAAAGGCCATCCATTTGAAGTTTCACCCAGGGGTTTCTTCTCTGCCCATGGAATGTTCTGCTTCATTTTACTTGCTTCCTATTAAGCTCGTTAATTAGAAGTCTCTGCAGTCAGTGGGGTTGCTTTTCCCTGCCTACCACCTTCACAGCCCTGTGTGAGTTACCTGTCCCTGCTCACTAGTGGGGCGTCGAGGGCTGGATTCTCTGCCAGCCCCTGGAACAGGCAGGGACGGTTTGATGTTGGGAGTAGACTGCCCACTTTTATTTTGTTTATTTCTCTTGAAGGGCTAGGAAATCCCCCTTTTGGATTACTGAATTGGAAATAGTTTTTAACCCTTGCTTTGCCCCCCCCCCCCCCAC